>CAHIKZ030004961.1:2662500-2850000 GCA_903632075.3 Acanthosepion pharaonis | reverse complement strand
TCAATTTCCAGACTAGATCTTCAAAAGCATCTTTTTGGGTGACAAATTATTTTCCAACCTCCAATCCCTCTTTCATAGGTGGAATGTGGTGAGAGTTTTGCTTATCTATTGCTATGACCATAGAAAATGCTTTGACAAACTACATTCCTTGGTTCCATCAAGTCTGGCCTTCACAGCTAGGATGTGCCATGCCACCTTTATTGTAGCACCCACCCACATTCCTTCCATATTCTATTGGTGAGAAGTCAGTTTCATTCAAACTGCTTTGTCCTGTTAACTGACTCACACGAGGATGTTTTCCTGATCACAGCAATCCTAACCTGTTCAAGTTTAGAGTTAACCATTATCTTCCCCTCCTATTCATATAAACTGTCTTTTAATGTAACCCTCTACCATAGGTGGCCCACAAGCCTTGTACAGGGTGAAACTCACTGTAAAAAAAAAAAATAATATATAAATAGTTTTTAGAATTTGCTATATTTAAAGTGCTCAATATTGGAGTTAGTGTTATAGACAGTGTAAACATCGGAAATAACATGGCATAGTGACTTTCACTTTTACTTTTCAGTGTAATCTTCAAACCAACTTTCTCTTACCTACTCCTTCACTCTTATAAATGCACAAAATCACACAAATTTGTGAAGTGGGCTAAAATGTAAACCTTTCAGTTTGCACATATATATGATACTTGTTCAAAAGGATTCATTAATTTTATTCAATTACACACACACACAAACACAATGTGTATAATATGTGTACACATTATATTATTTTTTTTTTAATCAGTATCAACCCAAGCAAGGCAGTAAAGCCACTAGGGGTTACAGGGTGTGGAAGAAATAGGAACGGAAACATAAATAATGAGTGGAAAGAGAAAAGAATAATCAGGAGGACAGTAGCGAAGGATATTGCATTTAAATTTTGCAGATTAAAGTTGGCTGGAATATATAATATATGATATGTGTATTATATATATATATATATGTACATATATAGATGTATGTATATGTACATATATAGATATAGGTATATCTATCTATCTATCTATCTATATATATATATATATATATATATATATATATATGTATATGTACATATATATATGTATGTATATGTATATATATATATATATATGTATATGTACATATATATATATATATATATATATATATATATGTATATATATATATATATATATATATATATATATGTACATATATATATATATATCTATATATATATATATACATATATATATATATGTACATATATATATATATATATATATATATGTATATGTATGTATATATATATATATATATATATATATATGTACATATATATATATATATATATATATATGTATGTATATGTACATATATATATATATATATATATGTACATATATATCTATATATATGTATGTATATGTACATATATATCTATATATATGTATGTATATGTACATATATATATATATATATATATATATATATATATATATATATATATATGTATATGTATATATCTATATATATGTATGTATATGTACATATATATATATATATATATGATGATAAATCAGATAAAGTAGATAACTGTTTTATTAGTGTTTTGCCTTCATTATAGTCTTTATTGGGTTAGAATGAAAGTAATTGGGTTAATATTAAATCCTTAATAATATCCGTTTGTTATACTGGTGTCTTCCAGTCAGGATGAAAGAACAAATCTGTGATTTTTGTACTAAAGCTGTTAGTACCTTTTTGTTAGTTTGGCATTTTTCGGTTGGAATTTATATCAATTTTGTTTTGATTTTGTATTCTACTAACCACACACATATATTACATATTGGGTTGGCCAAAACATTTGTTTGGTCTATTAAATAAATTTTCTACTTAATAAGCGAAAAACTCTGTGGCCAATTCAATATATTTATATATATTTTTTTTAAACTAAGATTATTTGGCATGTTGTTTGTTATGCAAACATGTCTATATGCGTGTGTGTACATATACACATACATAAAAGACAGTGCTGCAAAGTTTTTTTTCCAAATTACTTCCAGAAATCTGACTAAATTCATTTATTTTTGTTTTTTGTAAGGATTTCTTGTTTGGCTGAAATCTTTTCAATTCCACCTTAGTTATCTACAACATAACTCTACATTATTTCTTCAAGCAACTTTTATTAAAACAAATGAATACAGATGTATTTAACTGACAAGCTCAATGTGTCTAGGGAAAAATATAGGATTTAAAAAATGTTTCTCTCTAGTTGTCTTTTATTAAGAAGCACAAAATAATTCAAAAGTGTAATGGTAGAAAATTGATGTTTTTTTTTTGTTCTCTACTTTTTAACATCACATTAAGTGTCTTATGCCTGATATTAACTTCTCCTCTGAATTGCTACTGGTGCTGCTGCTGCTTCAGTGAAGATTAAAGTTACCTTGGAAAATATAATCATAGAAAATGGCTATATGATTAAAAATAATAAGAAAATGTAATTATTTTGTTAATATTTTTTTTAAGTTATCCTTTCTGGTTCAAAATTAATTTATTCTTTTCCATATCTATATTACTTGTTCTATTGAATGATTAGCCCTATTATTGATATTACTATTTGTAGAATTCCTGCATTGTTGCTTGTACTATTAATACTACTACTACTACACAGTTTGTTTCTTTTCATCATCATTGCCAATAACACTTGTCTCGAGCGATGCATATTACACAAGTATACTAGTCTTGTAAGCTTGTGAGTTTAATTATCATTGGCTTTCTACCAAAGTTGGTCTAGTTCAACTAATACGTGGTATTATTACCATCAGTACTTGTGGTTCAGCTTAATTATTAGAGCACAGGATGAACATTGTAAAGGTCTAAGGTTCTGGTTCCATTCTAAATGTACATAAGGGACAAATTTAATTAAAAATTCTGATTTTGAAATAAGACAAATATTTGTTGCTTACTATTTTCAATTTCATACTTGTTTTTACGTGTTCAAATCTGTGATTCTAAATGTATCTTCTATGATAGAGCCTTTTCAAACAGCATATTTTGATATTTTTTAATGCTAGAATTCACAAGACTCGTGAGCCACTCAATGTAGAGGGCTACTGTTAGAATGATAAATAAACTGCATGCTATAAATGAAAGAGGAAGTGTTTATTTTTTATTTACAATAATATTCACCTTGTACAAGGCCCCAGAGTCACTCAAGATAGAGGTTTCCAGAGTAAGAGGCAAAGTTTATACAGATATGTGGGGTAGATAATGTTTTACCCTAGACTTGAACAGGTTAAGATTGTAGTTATCGAAGAAGCATCCTCTTGGAAATCAGTTCTGCAAAGCAGCGGTTCATGGGGAGAGGCTGCTTGAGTGGAACTTAGATCTTATCAATGGAATACAAAGGGAATGAATATGGTTTGTTACAATGTTTGTGGAATGGCAGGTCTTAATTGTGAAGATTAGTACTAAGGAATCTAGTTTGTGTGATAGAGCAGTGAGAGGCTGTAGGGTGGAGAATAATTTGTCACCCACAAGGTTGTAGAGATGATTCAGGATGCTGTCAAGACTGGTAAGTGAAGACTGGGCGGCTGTGGCGGACATGAGACAGAACCTGGGACGAGCACAACTGGTCGCGACTTGCCTTGTCCCCGCCAAAAAAGAGCCCATATTTGCTTAGCATGTAAAGCTACTGCAGTTGAAATGTGGGAGAGAAAAAAAAGCACTTACCGCTCTGCCGTAATCCATCCTCGGCCAGTTAACGTAAAAGAATGAGGGGGGACTGGCATCGCATTTTTATGCAATAACGATGCAATGCATTATGGGACATGGACGCAATGAATTATGGGATCACGTGAAGACGCAAGGGATCATGGGTATATGAACAACTATAAAAACAACTACTTTTTTCCGAGTCGGGGAGTTCTTCGAGGGACGTTCACGGTTGACGGCAAGAATGGGCACTTAGTGTGATTTGGAGACAGAACTCAAGATGTAACGACTCAAGGTTGAAATACCAGCTGGGAGAGCTTGAATTTACTCGCTGGTTACTGTTTTCTTCATTCGCCTGAGTGGCTCCAACTGAACTGTTTTAATCCTGCTCACTAATTTTTAACGTAGTTTCATTCTAATACCATTGGGAAAGGCATAAACCTGAAGTTACAAGTCCGCTAACCATGTATCAAAAATAGCCAGAAACATGCACATGAATTATGAAAGTGTTGCTAAAGTGGTATGTCTATCTACTGAGGAGGCATCTATACCACCAAAAATAGTTTCAACAAAATGATACATAACAAGATCTAATACGTGACAAGTTTAAATTTCATAAAATATTTATTCCATAAAATCGAGATAAAAAGTTTGGCTGTGTAAAAAGGTACATCTTTCATTAACAAAAGAGTCTGAGCCTTAGTGCCTATGTTTCTGACTAAAAAAAAGGTACCAATAACTGACTGTCTGGAGAGAGATGCTTTCCATTAGGGTTTCGGACTATGGATTAAGTGAAAGAAAAGAGTTTCTTTTTGGGAGCACAGGTTTTTAAAGGGACTCATCTCATTTTAAAAGCACTACATATATCCAGGGCTGTGGAGTCGGAACAAAAAACCTTTGACTCTGAATTGTCTACTTTTGGCAAGTCCAACTCTGATTCCAACTCCTCTTTATGTAATTAAGTAATTATGGCCTACAAATCTCATAAAGCCTATGCATACACTCCTAACTTGAGTCGGCCTATATCATTATAACTGTTTTATATCAAAGAATAAAGATATTGTGGCTTTTATATCATACCTATTCATTCTTCAGTATTTTCTAACAGAATTAAGAGAGGAAATCTTTGAAAGGATATAAAAGAAATAACAATAAAAATAAAAATGCTATAATGTAATAATCATAGAAATGTTGGTAGAACTTGGCTCAGGTAGAAAGATAAACTGAAGAGCAATGTTTCTTGTGTCAGCATTCCATTCAAGAACTTTCAAGAGGTACTTATGATAAGGATCAGAGTATCATTATAGCTGCCATTAAAGAATAATGTACCATCAAGAAGTAAGCATCATTTGACTGCGTGCAACCCGAAAGCAAAATAAGACAGCTAACAGTGTTCCTGTTGCACTTGGATACAATATATTCTCCTGTACTGTTTGTGGTCTTTTGTGCAATTTTCGATCTGCTCTTAAAAGTCATGCCCATCATAGTCATGCAGATAATTAATTTGTGTTTGTCGGAATCTCATACATTGAACTCAATGGGAGAGCCCATCATATATATATATATATATATATATATATATATATATATATATATATATATATATATAAAAAAAAAAAAGAACAGCAAGATATATAATCCGTTGTTCTTATAGATATTTTTATTTTTACAAAATAGTGCTCAATGTAAATTTACAGAGCATTAATATTGTAAATTTACAGAGCATTAATATTATAAATTAATTGATTTAAAATATGGTTTTTTCGCTACACAGTTCTAACCATGTTTTAAAAATGGAAGATAAAAGCCACAAATTTAATTTTGTGATTAAATTAAAGACATTAGTTCCATTTCATCCTCAAGCGAATTTTGGAGTAACTTTTTAAAATTACTGGGTTTTAAATACACAGCTAAAACAAAATTCATGTTTCCAAGGTTACAGATAAATCTATTTTTCTAGACAGGGGTGGCTGGGTTTTTCATATATCTATAATTTAATGTATCAGTTATTGCGATGTTTGGGTCGTGGGAAGGGATGCATTTTTCAATGAAATCTAACTTCCCTTAAAGCCTGTCGTCTAGATTTTTTTAAAATTATATTGTTAACGGCTAAAATTAAGTAACATTTTACTTCTATTAAATGAAATAACATTTTACTTCTATTAAATGAAATATAGTCTACAAAACTAATAATGAAAATATTTTAAAGTTGTAATTAAAACTGTAGTTAATTAAAATGAATTCTAACCTAAACTTCTTTTAATTTGTAATTAAATAAATAAATAAAGTCTACTAAATCGAAATGAAAATTTTACTTTAGTAATATTTAAATATAAAATTTTAAAAAATCATAATATACTTTAAATATACAGGAAAAAAAAAAATGCCGTAAGAATTTTGGATGAATTTTGTTTAGCTATTTTTTCACATTTGGTTCCAATCCAGGGAGGGTAATCTGAGGTAAACTGGGCATTTTTTAACAGTGTAGAGCTCGGCACTTCTGAACTCTTCAACTTTACTGTGGATAACTGAATTGACAGTATCAAGAGGATAACCCAAATTACATAGGGTATCCTTAATAAAGTCGATTTCGTCATTCAAGAAGGGCTCAGAGCAAATCTTTAATGCTCTATGTAGGAGGTGGGACAAAAAATAATATATATATATATATATATATATATATATATATATATATATATATATATATATATATATATCTTTGCAAATAAGGAATAAGTACAGATCAAAAATAAAACTATTCCATAACAGAAATTGAAATATAATCTTTTACAGGATGTAAAAGACATAATAAAAATAAAAATTCTATAATGTAAGATTATTTTAAATATATAGTTTTGTAAATACAAAATAACTACAAAAAATGACTTTAAAAAAGAAGTTGAGTTGAATTTCTTTAAAGGAAATCTTACTTATTATAAAACGCAGATTGTGTGTGTGTGTGTCTACGTTTATATATTGGATCGGATTTCCTACATTTTTTAACCGATTTCAACAAAACTTCACAGGACTACATAAAATTACCTTGCTGTGGTTCTGAAAACACAAAAAATTGGAAAAACACAATTGTTTTTGCACGAAATCAATTTGAAAACACAATAAAACATGATTCTGTCGCCAGAATGAAAGGGGGACAACTCATATCGAGTTATACTTATTACAAAACCCAGATTGTTTGTCGGTGTGTGTGTTTATATATGGGATCGGATTTCCTACATTTTTCAACCAATTTCAACAAAACTACACTTTTCTTTTTTTTTTTTTTTTTGGCAGGTAGTGTTTCTTATTGTCTTGCACACTTTTTTCTTTATTTTTACATTCAGAATGCTTTAAAAATTCCATTTACAAGACAATTGTTTATAATAAAATTCTATTCAATCGGTAGACTCATAACAATTGAAAACAATGTTTTTGTTTGGGTTTGACCAATCCGTAAAAAAAAAAAAAAATTTAATTAAGACATGCGTGTCCGTCAACCTTAAACAATAATCTTTGTTAATTTTATTTTTCAGTCTTTATGATGGTCGATACTATCTCTTACTGTTACATCCCCGGGCAATGCTGGGCTCTACTGCTAGTAGTAAATAAACAGTAGAAGAAATAGCAATAAAAATTCTATAATGTGAGACTTTTTACATTGTGTAAATGCAACTGGAGTCAGAGTCGGTGTAGCTTTACCGACTCTGACTCCAGTAACCCCTTAATTATTTCCGACTCTAACTCCGACTTCACAGCCCTGCATATATTCTCTAGAGCCAATCGTCTAAACTCACTGCTGAGCAAAGTCCATCATTTATTATACTATAATCCTTTAGCATTCAATACACTCAAACCCATCCTGTAAATATTGGGCCTTAAAGTCTCACTGTTTGTGGTCAAAGTCTGTATTATTTGTGATGATGGCAGAGTATACATGGGGCATGTTATGGTGGATTGAACATTGACATTTGATATTTACAGGGCAGCTTTGGGTGGGTTAAAAGATAAAGTATTAAGTTGTGAAATCATTATTTAAAAAATTAGTCATTAAATTAATCAGAAATTAATATCAACAGAATGACAATTGTAAGGTTTGAACTTTTATATTCTGGATTAGATTATTTAATTACTCGACCAAGCTTGGTACAAAGTTCTGGGTGATTTTTAACTTTGAAAGTAGAGGTCAACCCACACTGCTTATCATTTCTCAGAGCAGCAATTAATTTAATATAGCTGCTGCTTTTATGACCACCTGGTGGCTTTATATGGTAATCACTCTGTGTCCCAAATAATTTATGTATTAACATTTCAAACTGTCTTTTAATTCTTGCATTTCATTATACTCTAGTTGTTTCTAACCATTTTTACTTCGTCACTCACCCTGCCAGCTTAAAAATAATTAATGTCCTCTGTTTAATATATATATATATATATATTAATATATACATACATACATACATATATATATATATATATATATATATATATATATATATATATATATATATATATATATATATATATATATATATATAGTATTAATAACAAAATCCAAAATTACCTTATATGTGAGATAGATCTATTTCAACTGATGAAAACTTTGTCAGTCTTATTCAACCCCGGTATATAGACTGAGTTTCTGTCAGAATTAGAAATTTAACTGTGAGAGTCATCAAAAAATTAATACAGAATTTATCCATTTTAATTTTTCAGTCAGATGAAATGCAAAAGACAGTGGTCAGGGAGGGTGGAAGGTATTAGCCTTAAAGGGAAGAGGTTTTATAAAATTAAACCCAGATATTAACCTTATGACATTAAATTGGGGTTATGTGAAGAAAGAAGTGTTAATTTGAAACTAAAAGAAGACCGAAAAAGGAGTTTTATAAAAAAAATTAAATAGATAACGATAGGTTTAAAAATACAAGTTCCTATTTAAAAATGCACTTCCAAAGATAAATTATACTTAAAAATAAGATATATTTAAAATATTAAAAATAAGTCATATTTAGATAATTAATATTAAATTTAAGTAAGAATATATTTTTAAAAAATTATAATTAATAAAAAAAATTGGTATATTAAAGAATAAAAAATATATTTAAAAATAAAAATATAATAAGATAAAATAATTCATACATTAGAAAAAAAAATTAACTTTAAAGATAAGTTAAATCAAAAACAAGTTATATTAAAAATCCAACAATACTAAGTTATATTTAAAAAAAAAAAAACTTAAAAAATATAAATAAAGAGGTGTAAGTGATAAAAAGGAAGAGAGTTCTTAGAACAGGGGGGACAATTATAAGATATAATTAATATGGTAAAAATTATGGAAATATAGAAATTAGAAATAGTTATGCATTCAACATTTGAAGAATTAGAGAATTATAAAGTAATAAAGTAAAATCTATATTATGGAAATTTAAATTTCTCAGAGGACAAAATGTGTCAACTATGAGTAATTTTTCATCTTGTCTCTTCATTCATTTTGTTCCCTTACAGATAGTTTATATCAAAATAATTTACACATTGTCGACATGGAAAATGAAAACACACACACACACACACATTTAGTCAGAAAATACAAACAGTTATCATTATCCGCTCATTCCCACATTGCCTTGATAAAGCGCCTCAGCGGACAAAATGCATCAGCTAAGAAAATTTTTTCCTCTTTTCTCTTTGTATTCATTTATATATATATATATATATATATATATATATATATATATATATATATATATATATACTAGCAGTAGAGCCCGGCGTTGCCCAGGGATGTAACAGTAAGAGATAGATCAAGTTTCGACCATCATAAAGACTGAAAAATAAAATTGACAAAGATTATTGTTTAAGGTTGATGGACACGCATGTCTTAATTAGATTTTTTTTGTTTTTTTGTTTTTTTTTACGAATTGGTCAAACCCAAACTCAAACAAAAACATTGTTTTCAATCGTTATGAGTCTACCGATTGAATAGAATTTTATTATAAACAATTGTCTTGTAAATGGAATTTTTAAAGCATTCTGGATATAAAAATAAAGAAAAAAGTGTGCAAGACAATAAGAAACACTACCTGCCAAAAAAAGTGAAGTTTTGTTGAAATCGGTTGAAAAATGTAGGAAATCCGATCCCATATATAACCGAACACACACACACACACACACACACACACAAACAACCTGGGTTTTATAATAAGTATAACTCGATATGAGTTGTCCCCCTTTCATTCTGGCAACAGAATCGTGTTTTCAAATTGATTTTGTGCAAAAACAATTGTTTTTCCAATTTTTTGGTGCTGTCAGAACTACCGCAAGGTAATTTTACGTAGTCCTGTGAAGTTTTGTTGAAATCGGTTGAAAAATGTAGGAAATCCGATCCAATATATAAACGTACACACACAGACACACACACAATCTGTGTTTTATAATAAGTAAGATTTACATGTTTATAAACTTTGGGGACGGGTACCTCACAGCAAAAGAAGGACAAGAGTCCATATAAACATATGTTCCCAAAAATGTTTTTGAGTTATTAAGTTTAAAAAAAGTTTATGGTAGATGGCACTGTATTGCTATGAAGATTAGGTTATATTTGCCATTCATGTACATTTGTGGCTAGTCTGTTTTCAACATTTACTGTGTGTAGTAGTGATTTAACTGAGAAGTGTTCCGTTTAACAATAGCAGGATATTCATATTATGAGCAGGTGGATATTATATTTACATACGGCTGTGCAAATGGTAATGGATCTGAAGCTTCATGACTATATTAGATTGCATTTCCAAACCGAAGACAGCCGAGTCATCCAACCTTAGATGTAGTTTATTGTTGTGTCACTGAGACACGATCTGTGGCACCACAAACTATGGATTGAGGAAGACTGAGATCCTGACAACAAAGAACATATTCTACAGGCTGTCAGACGTGATCCAGGTTTCAACATTTATCAAGTGGCTCTAGCATGTCATACATCTTGTAGTACTGCATGGAGGGTACTTCAAGAGCAGCTTATATATCTATCAATTTCAATGTGTGCAGGTTCTTTCACCCTTTGATCACTCACCATTGGAGAACTTTTGCTAAAGGTTTATTGCACGAACTGATGATCATTTTGTTTGTATCTTTAGTCTTGTTTATGTATGAGGTAACATTTGGAAGTGATGGAATAACAAATTTATACAACTGCCATTTGTGGGCGGATCAGAATCCCCATGGTACAATACAGGTTAGACACCAGCAACAGTTTACAATTAATGTGTGGGCTGGAAATGTCTGTTCTCCCAGTATGTCTTACAGGAGCTGTCTACAGGGACTTTATTTTGAACATACTTCCAGACCTGCTAGAGGATGTACTCCTGCTAATATGAAGACACATGTAGTTCATGTGTAATGTGGCTCCAGCACATTTTAGTCATATTGTTTGCAATGCACTGGTTGACATCTACCATAAAAGTTTGATAGGTAGGAGAGGACAGGTTTCATGGCTTGAACATTCCCCTGACCTCAATCCTTTGGATTTTTATTTGTGGGGCCACCTAAAACAATTGGTTTATGCAGCAGACATTAATAATGCATAGATGCTTCATCAATGTGTTATGGGGGCCTGCAAAACCATTCAACACCATGTGAGAGTATTTGAAAGGATCTGCCAGTCAATGATCTGATGAGTGTATGCGTGTGTAGAAGCAAGTGGAAGATATTTTGAACCTTTGTTATGAGTTGCTATGTTGAGGTACAATGATGGCCTCTTGGACTTTTGTTTATATAGACATTTTACCTTGTTTTCTGTGTGAGGAACCCACCCCCAAATTTTGTAAAAGTATTTTTGATACACCCTGTATATATAAAGTACTTTCATTATATATAAGGTGGCAGAAAGTACCATCTCCTATGCTTTTGTAGGACACATCAGAGACTATTTTGGTGAGATAGAAAGAAATAAAGAAAGAAAGACACAAAGAAAGAATAGTTTAACATTTGTTTCAATGAAATGGAAAAGATTGTCAATTTCAATTTCAAATCTTTTCATTTGCATCCCCTTACTTCTTAAAATAACAACCAGCATTTATATTTATGGTTGTTATTGCAATATTTTTTTAAGGTTGTTAGGCTCAAATATTTAACTATGTGATAGGGAAATTTTTATGGATATTTTATTGCCATAGAACTCACCATGAGCTTATTCAGTCATTAACTTCAGAATTAAGATTCATTAAAAAATTAAAATAGGAAAACCATTAAATTTTCACTGGTATTTTAGCAGTGAATTTGTTTGAAAATGTTTAAATGTCTAAATTCTTACCTATAAAGCAAATATTGCATTTTCGTTCTTTGCTAAATTAATATTTACTATAATAAAACAAATGTAATTTTGAAAAAGTTTACATTCTTGAATTAAAAAAAATTGCTAAACTGAATTTTAATTCATGGAGGAAAGAAATTTAAATTATTGGAAATAAATAATTTCAATGATAAAATTTTTTAATGATGTTATAATTCTTTTTCTTTTTTTATTAAATATGAAATGATTTAATTTAAATTTAAAAGTTCTTCTTGAAAATGAACATCTATTTTAATTAAGTCTAATAAGAATGGATGAATTATCTAAAACAGAAAAAATATTTTTTCGTATCAAAAAATCTATGATTTTATTTGTGAACCATTTTGGTTTTTTTTTTTACTAATCCACAATGTGTAACAGCATCCGTTAACTCAAACTTCATAGAACTGACTAATCATTATTGAAGAACTATTTTTCTGACATAATTCTAAAAGTGTTATAATGCCAAATATCTTGATTTTTGAATCAATAAAAATGTTTGCATGTTGAAGTAGATTATTTAATATATTGAATTTTCAAAAAATATTAACTATTAAAATAACTGAAAAATTCATGATTTTCCTATTTGAATTTTCAGATGAATCTTAATTTTTAAGTTAATGAGTGAATAAGCTCATGGCAAGTTCTATGACAATATCTGTAGAAATTTCCCTATTGCATAGTTAAATATTTGAGCTTAACAACTTTAAGAAAATATTGCAATAATGGCCATGAATATGAATGTTGGTTATTATTTTAAGAAGTAAGGGGATACAAATGAAAAGATTTGAAATTGAAATTGACAATCTTTTCCATTTCACTGAAACAGACGTTAAACAATTCTTTCATTTTTCTTTCTTTCTAAATGAAACCAATGTCTCTGATGTGTTTCTTTCATCTTTCCTTGATAAAAGCAAAATAATCTATTATTTATGAGGTATTGGCAGGGAATAATGGTCATGCTAATTAAAGGAGGAACAAGCAAAATTATAATATTTTACTTAGTTATGAGATTATTTAGAAAGCATAACAACAACACAAAGTATTGCAATAACAATCATAAATATGAATGCTGGTTGTTATTTTAAGAAGTGGGTACAAATGAAAAAAATTTGAAATTGACAACTTTTTCTCTCTCTCTTTCTATACACACATGCACACACACATATTAATACACAACAAAATCCAAAATCACCTCATATGGGCAATAAGCTTATTTCAACCAATGAAAAATATTAGGTTATTTTGGATTTTATTGTGTATAAATTTTGTGGACTATTCCATTGATTTTGATGTATGAGGATCCAACAACCATATTAAGTTTTTATGTTTTTGTCTTATGTGCCACTTTAGTCCCGCTAGTAACCAGCATATAAGTACACATATTGTGCAACAGTGAGGAAATTGGTACATAGCAACGGGAATATTTGCTGACACTTTTTGCCTTTATCTCTCATCTCTTAGCTGGTCAATACAATTTATATCTCCAGTGGTAGTTTTGCTTTCTAAAGATTTGCAGAGTGAAATTTCAGATAAATCTATATTATCAGTATATGTGACATCTCTAAACAAAAGAGCCTGTCTCTTACAGTTGGTATTGTTAATTCATTTGATTTTAACCATTTCTAAAAATTAATACAAGTTTCACACTGTCCTCATATATAATTAATTTCAAGTTCAAATTCACAACTGTTAATACCTACATTACAAATAAATGTAATAAGCTTTTTGGAATTAGTGTAACTAAACTGCTTATGTAATTTCCCAGCTTTTTGTGAGCATCACTGATTTTAGAGGATAATTAAAAATCACTTGACTACTTATCTAGTTATAAATGGAGATGTAAGGAATAATGATTTGAAGTAATTAATTGCAGGTTTAATTGTCTTCATCTTCACATTCTCAAAATTAAAAATCATTTTTCCTTTCTTCATAGATTACACATTTAAAAGCAATAAAGCTGTTAAATTCAACAACATCAATAGTTATATCAGCCCTTCTATCTCCAGTTTAACAAAGAGTCACTTATGTTGTAGATGACACTGTGACATGAGCCTCAAAAGTTAATGTTAAAACAGAGGACTGTTCAGTAGTTGTTTCACATTCTTCACCAAAAACTGCAATTCTGTGTTTAAAGGACCATAAACAATCACAACATGACATAACCTCTGATGTAACCTTTCCTACCAGGCATTGCTTATTGTTCTCAATTGCACAAAGATATTTATAAGCCCAATATAACTGAGGCACAAACAATGCATCTTATCATATGCCCATTGCAACCAACAAGTTTGCTCTTTAATGTCTCCATAACAGCACTAAATAATGACTTGCTGCAACCCTAACACTCTTACTTTGATTAGCTCAGCCAGTTAAGGTGTGCAGATGTACCACCTGCATGGGAACTTAGAGACCTGTACCAATACTATATTCCTATAACACCATTGGATAATTGATTTTCTGTACAAAATACAGATTCAACTTTAACCTCAGGTGAGGGGAGAAACATTTGACATTCTCCACTGATCAGGAAGTTTATGTCAAAATACACACTTTAATGGTCTATTGTTATAAAAACTGATGATACAGAGTGATTTGGGGTGGGGGATTTAAATGACACTAATAAAGGCTATAACAAAGTCAAGGAATTCCATATTTTGTTGGGCAAATTTAAATTACATGTGCTTGAAATCACTTACCAATATCACTCATGTTTACACAACTAGATTGATGCAAGTTGTTGAGGTAGTGTAAAGCAGTAAATTATCTCTGGCTTTTATTAGAAGGAAAGAAAGAAAGAAAGATTGATTGATTGATTGATTTACTCACTCACTCACTCACTCATTAGACTATCCCAACCATCTCCCCCATATCTTTGCTAACTAGGGGAAAGATAAAATTTAGCTTTTTCCCCACCAATGGGCAACTATAGAAAGAAAAATGAGAAAAAACTAAAGACCAGTTGATTTTTTTATCATTATACTCCAATGAAAGCTGTTATAATAAATACATCAAGCTCTCTGTGGATCAGTTTTAATAACTAATATTACTAAGATCCACCTGGATTATATACCAATGGATTGATTACCTGTACTATATATATATATATATATATATATATATATATATATATATATTTTCTTTCATTTCCTTTTTTCTGCTGTTCTTTCACTTTTTTATCTCTTTTGCCTACTGAAAAAAGGGTGAGTAACTGATAAATTTGTAGGAATGCATAACACCATGGGTGAGTGGTGGCAATCTTTTTTTTCACAAAATCAGTAACGCAAACTGCAGTTGATGACATCTCGAGGTGGTCTGCCACATGAAATGGCAATATCACATTTTCAGTTCTCATAACTGTTTTAATCCACAAGTTTAGGAGCCCACTTGTTTGAATATGAAATATTATTGACCTTAGACTTGTTCCATAACTATGCTCACTCCCATATCTCTTTTTCAGATCTGTTACCAATCCAATATATCATTATTTATTTTTTGTAGAATAGAGAAAAATATGGCACAATGCCTAAAATTGGGAGAAAGGGAAGGTTATTTTTAACAATGCTAAACATATTTACTGATCCAATCATTCTTCATTTTTCCCTATAACATAATATTGATTATGTAATCTTTCATAATACAATCACGAAAAGATCATAGTCTCTCGATGAAAATTTTAACTAAACCTGTTTACAATTTAATGTGGGAAGGGAGCGTAAAAAATATAGTTTGATTCATATATTGCAATTGAAAAAAATGATTTTAATGAAACAAAATATTTACACTATTTACATCGTTTGGACTGCTGTTCTCTTCCTTAATGTCATATTCATGATGTTTTGCCTGTTGTATGCTCTGACCTTCTTCAGGCGATATATGTTGGAATTTTGAACCAAACCCTTTATTTAATCCTTGGGAGTTAAACAGAGCTCTCACTAACGAATTTGATACATGGATTTGGAAGTCCTGATAGTAAGTAATGTATGAATGGGTAGATGTATGAAGTGTACATCTCAGCACTTTCCTTCATGGAAATAATCCTCAAGGCTATATGTTTCTTTTGGCCTTGGCCTTTCTGACTATCACCAACCAGTCCTTCTCTAGCTGGAGGTTGTAGCTGAGCCTTTGTGAAATCTGATTGAAACTGGCATCTATAATTATTCAAGCACAAGGAGCTTCCTTCCAACCCATTAAGTTAGTAAGTGGTTGGAGATAAATGTCTTATAGTTCTTTTCAGGCATTCTATAAATGAAACTGTGCCAAAGTTGATTCAATCTGAAATGTATCATAATTCAAGCTCAATGCATAGCATATGTTTGAATGTCATTTAAGAATATTTGTAAAATCCTTGTTGACTATTTGCCTTTTGTTTAGTATCTCTCTATATTTCTGAGATGAGGTATTATGTACACTATTTACATTATTCGGACTATTGTCCTCATCTTTGTCACCATATTTATTACAATGTTTCGGCTGTTGTATGCTCCAACCTTCATCAGGTGGTTGGAATGTCAAACTGAAATAAAGGGTTCAGTTTGACAGTCCAATCCCCTGAAGAAGGCTGAAACGTTGTAATAAATATGGTGACAAAGATGGGGACAATAGTCTGAATAGTGCAAATAGTGCCTTTTGTTTAATTTTAAAATTCATTTAATGCAACAGTTTTCGTCTTTGATTTCAAAACTAGATAAAGAAGGTTATTTTAGATGAAATATTTCATAAATTTATGTAGAAGATATTGTAAGAAACAAACTTCCTGACAAAGAAGGAATAACAAACGTAGACCTTTATGCCAGCAAAAAATTGGAGCATCAAAAGGATGGTTTTTCCTTGACACTGTTATTATTTTAACTACTTTCACTCCTTGGAAATGTTGATTGTTTAAAAAAGCAATGATTAGAATTATACTAAAACATAAACATGATGAAAGTGAATTTTATACAATTTTTTGTTCTTGAGAATTTCTAACAAAACTATTAAACATTATTTATTTATTAGATTTTTTTTATTTACAAGAATAATTTTATAATTACAACATTCTAAAAACTAATACAATGCAATATTTTCAAGAAATATTTATCAATAAAGAAAGAAATATGAGAACCATTTTTTATTCATGGATTTATAAACATTTACTAAATTATTAAAATATGTGAACCAACTATAAGGAAATCCTTATTGTTTACAATTTTATAAAGTTCGAATCATTTGGCAATTAGCTGATGTTTTGCCAACAATTCCAATAAATAATATAATAAATAGTGTAAATAAACAATCTAATAAATAAATAGTGTTTATTATTTTTGTTGTCAATTCTCAAGAACAAAGTAAATGTATAAATTCACTTACATATGTTTAGATTTTATTACAATCACTTTTAAAACATTTTTATTACATCATATTTTAAAACAATAAAAATTGCTGAGGTCCTTTTGACATACTGTTTTTTTTGCAGGCATGAAGTTTCAAGTTTGCTGAAAGAATTATATTTAGAATATTGATAGCAATAATTCAATCTACAGTTCAATCAGAAAAAAAATGTTAATGATTCTTGGTGTTAGTGGGTGAGTATTGCGGATATTAAAGATAGACGTGGATTATCAGTCTCCAATAGTTTCAGACAGCTTATTGCTTAACAACAGATTAGCTGTCTGGTAGAGAAATCTCACTGGGGATTTCAGTAAATTGCTGATTTCCATTAGTAAGAAATATAAGATTAAAGTTTTAAGTTATACCAGGAATTGGAATCAGTTGCAGTTTATAGAATGATTAACAAAAGCAGCTTTTTTTCATTTCAATTTTAAATTATACAATACAAACAATGATATTGAATCATGAGTTTTCCTGTTTTATTCTCATATTAGTTCAAGCCTTTTTTTTTATCATTTCATGCCAAGCAAGGCAATAAAGCCAGTAAGACACTAGAGGTTACTGAGTGGAAGCAAAGGCAATAAATGAACAGGATTCAAAACAACAGAAGATGGCAAAAGACAGTGCATTCAAATTTTTGAGGATCATAGATGATAGGCAAGCAAGAAACTGGAAGAGAGTTTCACAGGTGAAAAGTGCAAAAAAAGAAACTATTAGAATAGAACTTACAGTTACATCTAGCTATTTAAAAAGTAAAATGATGAGACCTAACTTCTAATCTAGTACTACGTTTAAATTCATGAAGCCATGTTACCAAAGAGGAAAGCTCATCAGAACAATTGCCAAGAAAATATTTATAGAAAAGGCAAAGGTAAGCCACATTATGGTGGTGAGAATTTGACTGAAGCTGAGATGCTAGACAAGACCAATACAGACATATCTGCTGAAGCTAGTTTTCCTGTTAACAGTAAAACATCTTGGTATATCCAATTACGGGCTTCTTTGCAACTTATCCAGATCCAGGTCTTTGTTAACCATCACGTCAATAAAAGTGATGGTAAAAACCAGCAGTTAGCAGTCTGCTTTTGGCGACACTTGCTTTGCTATCTTTGGAGATTTGGTATCTTTTAAAGACATTCCATTAGCACATTTTGTTCCTGAAGTTACCGCCCTACTGTGGGTTTTCAGGCTGTGGCCTCACTCATTCTTCAGCTTTTTATCTCTCTCCCTTCTCTGCCTGTTTCACCTTAATTCTTAAGAGAACAATCTGTTATGTGTTAATAGTTTTCCCTGACCTCAAAAGCTTGTGAAAACCAGATGCTGTAAGCTTAGATGTGTAGGTCGGGTAATGGATAATGGCTCGGAATTGTTAATTGGAAAGTTGATTTCAAATTCCATTTGGGTTTGTTATATCATGCGCAAATATACTTGGGAAAGGTATGAATCTACCTCTTCTCCCCACAAACTATGGGTTAATTAGTAGGATTTGTATTACCAAATCATTATCTCAAAAAAAAACAAAAAAACTCTTAAAATCTGAAAGTATTTTCTTGGCTTTAAATAACCTGCAAAGGGTCGATAAATCATAATAAAGGCATAAATGAATCAATCAACATCAACACACCCTTGCCTTATTTTACTACATAATGATTAAGATTAGAAAGCTGTCGTAGAACATGATTTTCAAATATTAGAAAACTTTACTGTGTCTATTGGAATTAATTAAAATTATTTAATTGGGAAGAAAAGAAAAAGCACAGTAAAATAGGTTCCGTTTGAATTGAATGAAAAATAGAAATCAGCTTTATGAAAGCCTGCAATAATTACTGTATTTCACAATGCTGAAGACACTATTTTCCTGATATAAGTCTCACAAATAGATTGACCTTATGTCCTACATGACAAAAGTTACTCTTACATTTGACTTAATTTTATGTTTACTTCCTTTTTTATTTATTTTTAAATTTTCAAGTCCAAATTGGGATCATCTCTTGTGATGAAAAATGGATTTGACATAATCATTTTATGATGAATAACTAGAGAATGGCCTCACAGTGAAAGATAAAAAAAAAAAAATACAAACTATTAACAAAAGCTGAATCATTATCCTGAGTGTGTTTGATTCAACAGGAGTGGTTAGATACAACATAGTTTCTTTTAAAGTGGTCAGACAATTTCTGAAAATAGATATGTCAACCGGCTCAAAAGTTGAAAACTGTATCAAGTTTGCTTTTTAGAAAAAATGTCATTTTACTGCATTTTAACTCATGTCTCCCTGACCTTCTATTGTGTAAATTGTTACTAATGTAACAATGTTACTAAAGTTACTAATGTTGAATCAGTGATGGAGATTTTATTATACTATGACTATTCACTGGTAGTTTTAGTTACCAAGATGACTTCCTTACAGACAGAATCTTTTTGTAATCTGACTGAAGAAACCTTTAACTAAATAATACTGAGAATGCCATGGACTGAACATGTAAGCAACAACAAAGTTTTTAGAGAAAATGGAAACAAAAAGGAAACTTATACTTAACATCAGAAAGAAATAGTCAAGATTTCTGGGGCACATGAAGAAAAAGGTCTTGAAAAATTTGATATTCACAGGACAGATTGAAGGCAAGAAGTACAAAGGAAAACAATGTATAACCTACCTAGCAAGCTTGAGTAAATGGATGGCAGAACAGGGTTTATGATAGGTACCTCTACAAAAAAATAACAGAAAAAATGACACCTAAGGTTTAAAATTAATTTTAAAAAATGAAAAATCTTTCTTGAAGCTTTTCTTTTGATTTTAATTTCAATCTAATAGATTAAATTTAATATTTCCAATACTCAAAATACTTTGCTGTATTTCAAAAACTAATTTAAACTGACTGGAAGGAATATTTTTTTTGCTAAAATAGTTTATTTTTTCATTGCATTGTAATTCTCTTAAAATTTTGGAAAATATTCTCTGTAATTTTAGGAATGATAACTTTAAATTTACAAGAGTTATCACTTTATTTTCTGATAATGTTGTGTATGTTTGGCCATACTTAGAAAAATGGGCACGTTTATACACATAAAAAAAATTCAAAATCCTTTTAAAAATCTTAATGTGCGATGATTTGTATTAAGCTTTTCCATTTATGACTAGTAAATAACATTTTCATATAATAATAATATAATTTAAAAGGTGGAAATTAATACAGAATTTTAAAAGATTTAAAATTTTATAAATTATTATAATTAAAATTTTAAAAATTTACAATTCTTGTAAAAATTCATTATTTATTTAAAAAATTTTTTCTTAAGACAGTAATGTTCTTAATATATCTTATTTATAAAAGCAAATAAAACTTTTCTAATTAAATAATGTCAGGGTTTTATTGTATATTTTATTTTATGATTGGAAGTAGATTTTCTGCAAATGGTGTATCAGTTTGACAAAAACAAATTGATGATTTAAATTCTCAAAGGTGCCCTGCTTTTAACTGATGTAAATATGAAGAGGCTGAAATTTTAATTTCTTGAAATTTTATAAAATTAAGTGGGGGTAATAGATCTAAAAAAATATATTTTTACCAAGATTTTCTAAAAAAAAAAATTTTTTTAAAATAATTTATTTGAATAAATCCTGAAAATTTTCCTTAAAATATGACAATTATTTGATTTTTACAAGAATTTCCAAAACAATGTGTTTTTACTGCAAAAAAGATGCTAAATTTCCCATATTAATCCTTAGCCCACCGTTGACGTAAGAAAAACAAGATTTTTAACCAAAATTTTGAATGTGCCATACAAGATTAGAAAATTTAATAAAATAATAAAAAAAATACTTTGGTCTTTCCCTTTAATAATAACATAAACATTTTGACAATAAAACTTTGTTTTCATCAAGCTTGAGGCCTTTTTCATCATGCTATAAAATTAGAGGTACCTTGTTTAGGATAAATAACAAAAAGACAGAATTTATTAAAAGCTACAAAGGACTGGGAATTGTAGAGAGTTGCCATGTCCTGAATGGACATGGCACATAGAAGAAGAAATTAAAAATGCTTGCAGAAAGGAACTGGCAACTATCCAAATATACAGAAGTTAAAGAAGAAGAATATTTTAAGTTATAGATATCCCCCTCCCTTTCTCTGTGTGTGTGCATGTGTTGATATATATGTACATATATGTATGTTTATATAATATATGTACATTTGTGTTTGCGTGTGTGTGAGTACTTGACTTCACATCATTCTTTACTGTGGAGTATAGATTGAAAAAAACAAAAAACCTATTAGATATCATTTGAAACCGGATAGTATTGTAAGGTCAAGTGCCAATGATTTGAATTCTCAACTTGTCCACAGCAAAGGCAGGACATTTGAAAATAAAATTGAAAATGTTATATTTATGCATAGGTTTAAATGTTGACATTTAAAGAATGAAATTTGGTTTGACAATATATTTTCTGTTTATTATTGACTGAAAGGAAAATATCAACTTGAATAGAAAAAAGCTTAGGAAAAGATCAAGCACATACAAACTGTATGGATAAAAATCTATTTGTACATACATAAATGTGTGTTTATACATACATATATATATATATATATATATATATATATATATATATATATATATAAACATGTTTTATTAAATTCCACTGACAAAGTCTGTCCATTCAACTTTTTATTATATTATTTTTACAGTTTCTGAATAAGTTGTTATACATCAGGACTAAAGTAGCAAGACTACTGGGGGATGGATGTTTTTATTGAGATACTATATCTAGATAGATTGCCAACCAAGGCTAAATAGCTATCTGCTCTTTAGTTGAGGACTTGTAACTGTGTACTAGCATGACCATTGAAAGCTTCCAAGCAGTTTTGTCTACCTAATTTATCTCACAAGGCTTGGGTCAGCCTGTAGTATGGTTTACAGGGAGGTCTCAATGGTGGTACTTACTGGGATTGCCTTCTTAGGACTATTCTCAAAAACCCACCTCTTTGACTACATGATACTTGTCGGAATATGTTGGTTACAGTTTCTGGGAATGACTGATAAAACTCTCCCTTCCTCAAATTTATTTACTTATTGTTTGATTGGTGATAAATCTCTACCTTATTTTTTTTAAGTTAGGATAAATATCAAGATTCTTTTTGAAATTGGATTCAGACAATTTCATCAAAATATTTTATCCAAAATGACAACCATGAATAAAATGAAATATATTCCATTTTCAGATGTCCCTTTTTAATACCTTTTAAATTGCAAATATTTTTGATAAAAATATATTGTTTAAATAAATATCTTTTTTGTTTTATGTCTTTGTTTCAGGGTCTTCTTTGTGCAAAGCATCGGTGTGAAATGGTTCGGTTAGGATTAAAATCCTCTGATTGGGTCAGGTAAGTTTTGCTGAGTTTTCAAAAATCTTAAAAAAAAAAACCTTGTAAAAATCAACAAAAAGAAATATGGCTGCTGACTAATTGTGCTGCTATGACTTATAAAATTTAAATAATATAATATGACAACTATCAGAGATTAATAGAAGTGTGGATATATAATTATCAGTCAAATAAAAAAAGTCCTTTCCATACACCATTTTAAGTTTTGAGAAAAAGACTTAAGTTTTTTTAATTTTTTTTTATTTGCTGGTAGCTTCTATATGCCATGTCCTTTCAGAACATTGAAGATCATGGTTCTCCACAATTTCTTGCCCTTTGTAGTGCTTAGTAAATTTTCTCTTTTTGCTGTCTCTTCTAATTCCTGTTCTGCCATTCATTTACACAAGCAAGCTTGTTGCCTTGCTATTTAACCCTTAACAGGTAGGGAAAAGAGATGGATTCATACATCAGGATATTATTATTATTAGTATTATTATTATTAGTAGTAGTACATTTTGGCATTAAAATGACCCATAAGGAGTTGATATGCCATTAAACAGACAAATCAATCAATCAAATCATATTTTCCATTACATGAAGATGGTGAAATCAGCTAAATTGTCTGAGGATCATTTAATAATTTTAAATTTGAATCTTACTTTAGAAAATACATTGGCCATTGTTAATTCATTAACAGGCAAAAATGTATGTTTGATTTTTGTATGTTCAAGTATGTCTCTATTCTCAGGTTTTAATAAAATTAACTAATTCTTGCCACTATTAAGTGCATGAAAATGTTCCCAGTGTTCTTTAACAGAAATAGAAACCGTGCAAAAGTTTCAAGTGATAAATTAGTTCTTAATGCTGGTAAATTTTGCACCCACCTAATAAAAAACTTTAGCGTTTTTTTTAAATGCTGTGTACCTTCAGGGTACAATCATAACTCTCCACAAATTGCTTATTTGTTTTTTTTATCTGTTAATTGTCATGCAGTCTTAGGAAAGATGGTGGACTAATTTCCTATTGTCTTCTCCATAGTTTGGAATTCTAGATTTTTTTTTAGACTAGTTGCTACATAAGGTTAGAGAATACAGCCTATCCTTCTATTTAACCCATAGCCATAAGTATGTGTGAAAGTGAATGCAACTGACTAGGATGGAATTTGAACTCAGTTTGCTAGTTCCATTTTTACATGGTCATAACCCTTATGATACCCACACAACTTTTCCATCCTAAGAGAATTATTAATGAATGTGTGATGAATACGGTTACTTACATCACTAGAGTCCATGTAATTTGGAATGATGTGAAAAGTATTATATACTCTCGAGGTAGGTATGAATAAGTGCATTAATAGATTGTTGATTAGTGCTAAAGGGAATGAAACTAATGATTGCAATTCTGTTATTTATTAATGTTTTTGATTTCTTTTCCATACAGGTTAGACACATGGGAAAGTGAACAAAAGACTTGGACAGAAACTGTCTGCGTTCTTGATCATCATTACAGCCAACTGCGTACGACCGACAGCAATGCAAATGTCTCTCTAAAGAATGTATTCGAATCGGAGGAAAAAACAAACTTTGGTGTGTTGTTTTTTTTCTTTAGTTTCCATTAATATTTCTAAAATACATTGTACTTAGATCAGTATGAATCCACTTCTTGGTCATCTTATAAGCAACCTTTGGTTTTATCAGCTTTTTTTATATCATTTGATCATTTTTTTGAGAAGAGGTTTTTGTTTTGAGATTTTTTGTTTTTCAATATAAAAGAATTTTTTTATCAGTTAAGATTTTAAGAAAATCCCAAATTCCTGTTTAAAAATAGTTTGCACCCACCAGCATCCAAAAAATTAAAAAAAAACATAGTAATACATATAAACATTTTGCATGTCCAATTTCTTCTATGAGCCTCGTCCATTCAGAACATATGCGGTCATGGCTCTCCACAACTTTCTATCTTGTATGGCTCTTAGCTGTTTTCTCCCTTTGTTAAGGCCCTCCTCCCCTATTCCATCATTCATTCACACATTGTCAGGTAAGTTGCTTGCTGCCTTCCCCTATTTGTCTTGCCCTCAATATGCCCTGTCAGTATTAAGTTTTCCAAGCCCTCCTTCCTCATTGTGCCCAAGGAATTTCAGCTATCTTTTCTTGATTTTGAGTATAAGTGTCCAACACATTCTTCAAAATAATCTAGATGTTTTATAGCCATTGTAAATGAGATTAAACCTTTAAAACTTTGCATTTGTGCATCTTCTATGTACGGTTTCCCTTCAGGCCATATGCAATCATAAGTCTCCACAACTTCCTATTTAGTGTAGCTCTTAGCAGCTCCCCACACCTTTCTGCCATCCATTCACACAAGTTTATCAAGCAAGTGACTCATTGCCTTCCTTTTCTCTTGCCCTCAATATGTTCTATGAGTGTTAAGTTTTCCAAGCCCTACTTGATCATCATATATTCAAGGAATTTCAGCTGTCTTTTCCTGATTTCAAGTAAAAGTGTTCTTTATGTAGTCATTTTCTTTAAAACTTCCTTGTTGCTTGTTTGCTAATGTCTGATGCTCAACTTCTTGAGAGCAACTCTCTGCAGCTGCTCGGTCTCACGTTGACAGCTGACCTCAGATGGAACAAATACATTGAGTCAATTGCTTCGTCCACCGCAAGGAAAGTTGGGTCCCTGTGCCGCGCCAGGAACTTTTCCTCCAGATCTACAAATCAACAATTCGCCCTTGCATGGAGTATTGCTGCCATATATGGTCTGGAGCCCCTTCCGTTTGCCTAGGGGTTCTTGATAGGCTCCAGAGGCGGATATACGATAAAATTGGCCCTGCTCTGGCATCTCGTCTACAGTCACTTTCTCACAGATGCGCCGTCGACTCTCTCTGTCTGTTTTACAACTACTTTCATGGCAATTGCTCCGAGGAGCTGCATTCGCTGGTTCCCAGACTTCATGACTTCAAGCGCCCTACGAGGCTGGCATCCTGCACTCACCCCTTCACTGTCGAAACTCCTAAATGTAGCCGTCTCTTCTACTCCAATAGCTTCATGTCTTGCACTTCTTGCCTGTGGAACTCCCTTCCCTATTCCAGTTTCCCTGAGAGCTATAATCTCCAGCTATTCAAATGTAATGTCAATCGACATCTCCAGTTGCCTTGATCTATCCACTACCCTTCTCCTCATCCTTTCTTCTATCACTCCTATCTGATCTTGCTCCAAATTTTCTGTAACCCCTTGTGTCCTAGTGGCTTTCCGCCTTGCTTGGGGTGAAACGCTTAAAAAAAAAAAATCTATAGAATTTTCAGTATCCTTCTCTAGAACCCTATATCTGCTGTCTAGTTTTTTCCTCATCTGTGGGGAGATTGTCCAGTATTTACTGCCACATAAGAGGTTGGATAACACATAGCAATCCAATCTAGGCAGTCAAAATCCAAAACATCAACTAACTCTTGATGGACATATCATACGTAACCCTAACAGAGTAATTATGACCTCTGATCTGAAATTTTCAAGTCAATGCAGCTATATTCAAAATAAAACCCACTGCATACAATTTTTAATACAAAGAACTTTTTCCACCAAATGTAAAGAAACAGTTCTGAAGCTTTATTTATTGCTAGACCATTCTATTTCAGTCTTCACCTCCTGTGTGTGCTCATTTCATCCTCAGCACGATATACAACAGTTGAAAAAAGCTGCAAGGGATAGAGGGAAGTGGAGAGCCATGATCGCCTATGTCCTGAAAGGACACGGCATGCAAAAAGAAAGAAGATGCTTAGTGGACCTTAGTTACAGTTTCTGGGAGAGAGTGCATTATCTGGCATGATAAGAGGGTCAGCACAATCAAACCCTCAGTAACAATGACTTGTGACATCATGCTATCACAACCATTGATGGCTCTCAAATAGTTCCATCTACCAAATTTCACTCACAAGGTCAACCTGTGGTATGGTTTTCAGGCATTTTCATAAGATGCTGCATGCTGGGGTTGTTTCCCCCAGACTAATAAACATCAAGGTCACTTTCCTGACAAATCAAACATAGTGAGAGTCGAACCTGGGTTGCATGATTGGAATGTGAACATTTAACTGTTGATATAGTGATTGAATACAGGTATATAGAATAGTAAGGTCAATTGATGACATAGATTTTACTAAAATCCAATATATTTCCGCCAGAGGACATCTATTTCTCTTTTGCCTGAATGTACGAAAATATTCTTTGTCATGACGGGTAATGAATGAGCTTAATGCTCTCCATCTTTTTGCAGTCAGTGCCAAGATTTTAGATGTCTTTAAAAAAAAGATCGAAATGTATTTTGATTATATTAGCAAATGGTAACTGTACTTATGTACAATGTGGCTCTCGATCTATTTTAAACAGTTTTCTAATTCAATGTTTCGATCATTACTGTTTTCTGCATGTTTACTGTTGCTCTCTGTAATAACTTGTGCCTCTCGTTTGTTTGCCCTTTTTGACCTAATGGCTGATGGGTTAATAATAATAAATAATTACATAACTAATCTTGACTTAATGTCATAAAAAGTTGTTTTCTTGTTGGTTACAGCATCAATTTTTATTTCTTTATTTGTAATCCTTTCTGACGTTGAAAACATTTATAAACCACAAAGGCACAGTGAATTCTTACTTATTTATATTATTCAGACATAGCGATAAGTGTTGCCATAGTGATAATGCTTGATGTCAGTAGAGATATTGTTGGCATTTCATGAACAAAGAAAAAAATCTATTCTTTATGAGAAGAATGATCTGTGTTGTGTGGCAAATCTAATATTGTCTGTGGAAATATTTTTAAGCATTTGTCAAACGAGGATTGTTGAACCATTTTTTTTTTATTATCACATCTATTTAGCATCTGGTTTATTGTATTGGAAAATGAAATCGATCATTGTGATGAGGTGGTGCTAAAAAGTTCTTTGCCTGATTTGCTTCTCAGTTTCTGTCCAAATGACCAAGTTTTAGATTTATTTACTGTATATACTCATGTAATGCGTAACCCCCAAATTTTCATTTAAAAAAATAATTTTATCATGTATCTTGTGTATCATGAGCTTTTTTGAGAGACCAAATTACAACAGACTAACCCCTTTTCCTCTATCTCTTTATCCCATCTTCTAGTTAAATAAGTTAAAAAAGTAAAAGAGAATGATAAAAGTATCATTAGTAATGTCATACTCATTGCATAAATGTGTACAGCCATAAACAACTGAACAAGAAACAGCTAAACATTTTATAATTGTAAAAAATGAAAATGATCCACATTTGCTTTGTTTGTATTTTATAATACGATACTAATATGTGAATATTACATGCATTATTATTGGATACAGTTAAGTAAAACATCAGTTTTATCAAAATCATGTTTATTTTAAATACCGCTGTATTTTTTGACTATAGTAAATGTATATATAGTTTGGTCAATGGAGTAGCCAAGCCCAGCAGTACATATGCTAATTTTATATCTCATGTATGATGTGACCCCCTTAAAATTAGCTACAAAATTAGGTCTTCAAAAGTTGCATGATACATGAGTATATATGGTACTTATTTATTTTGAAGGTCTCCTTGGTTGGCTGAGAACTTTTCAGGATTTTTGTATCAATTTTACTTTTGATAAAACTGCTATTTTGATAAGATAAGCACATACATATGTGCAAGAAATGATATTTTTTTAAAAAAATGATAACCAATAAATGTATAATGATTTTAAAAAATAATTCTGAAATTGTTTAATATATTAAATGTGTGCTAAAGTTCCCAGCATCCACTTTGTTTTAGAAAACTAGACACTGAATATACAGTAAAAAAAAACAAAAAACATTTTTTTTCCTTTATTTAAAAAAAAAAACAGAAAAAAGATATTGGAAATTTTTGCACATGCCTCTTGTTTGGTTCACTGGAATTATTCTCAAAAACAATTTTGTAAATCTTTGAGAACTTTAACTTCAGAAAAATCTCTCCTCTAACTCTGCTAAAACTATGCATGCAGCAGTCATTTGAGAGAGACAACTGAAAGTTATCACTTCACAATACCAAATCATGATGATATAAAATGTCTTTAATAAAAAGAAACTCAAACCATTAAAATATATTTGCCAGCATAAAATTTATATGAACTTTTTTCACTACAATTCCCATAAAAAAAATACTGCTGAAAATATGTGTATATTGCATCTTTGGAAGTAAAGTTGGGATTGAACTCATGACTTCCAAAAAGTCAAATATGCATTAACCAACACTTTAATCTACTAGTAGATTAATGTCAAATATGCTTATGGCTGTATCACATTGAAATACCAGTTCTTGTATGATCACCAAACTTAAGCAATGTGACACCTGATCAGTACCTAGATGGGTGACCATTTGGGAATACCAGGTGCTGTAAGGTTGTACATGTGGGAAGTGTAATGGATAATGGGTTGGAATTGAAAATCTGAGAGCTTAGTTCCAATTCCAGTTGGGTTTGTAATTTTCACTCATGTGCAAATAACTTTGGGAAAGGTATGAATCCACCTCTTCACCCCACAACTATGGGTTAATTAGTAAGACATGTATCACTAAATCATTATTATCCCCCCCCAAAAAAAAACAATTCTTACAATCTAAAAATATTTTCTGACTTTAAATAACCTGCAACGTGTTGATAAACCATATAAAATGAATGAATGAATCAATCAATCAAATACTGATTAGCTACACAGGCATGTTTTTAGATTTATTTTTCCTTGCTTACATTTTCAATCTATCTTATTCTCAACATCCTTCTGCAGAACCATATTTCTGTTACTTCAAGTCTCTTCTTCATTTGTGAGGATATTGTGTAACATCCACTGCCATATAGCAGGGCCAATATTACATAAGTTCAGTACTCTCCTTATGAAATACAATACAACTGGTTATTTTCATGCAGTTAAGATATTTTCATCAGAAATCGCAATTTTAATTAAAGTCATCCCACATTTAATATTCAATGCTGTCATTCAATCATGGATTGAAATTCCATCCATTTTTTTTTATCATTTTTAAATTTACATTG
This sequence comes from Acanthosepion pharaonis, assembly GCA_903632075.3. Classification (NCBI taxonomy): domain Eukaryota; kingdom Metazoa; phylum Mollusca; class Cephalopoda; order Sepiida; family Sepiidae; genus Acanthosepion; species Acanthosepion pharaonis. The sequence continues at coordinate 2,820,176 of CAHIKZ030004961.1, read as the reverse complement.
TATTTTTTTCTTGTGTTTTCTTTCTTAGATGAAGTTGATTCTAACCACCTTTCCTTACCAAACTTTTGTGATATAAGCTCCAATGTTCATTTGAAATTATTGTGTGGTGCTGATCTTTTGGAATCTTTTTCAAAACCTGGACTTTGGAAAGAAGCTGATGTAAGTTTATCATGATATTTAATATCCTTTTTGTTGGAGTTGTTTTTAATTGAATTCCTCTGTTGTAAGAAAAATGTGGCAATGTTTGGCCTTGATGCTGGCATACACACCATATGTCTAAAGAACAGTTATTCCCTTGACACCACTATTACTGTATACATTTTTGACTCCCTTGACATGGAAGTGGGTTGAGCTGAGAACTTTTTCGTCATTGTTATCTTATCTAATTATTAAAAAAAGTTGTATTTACCTGAATGTGATTATGAATTGCCAGCTTAACTCTTTGGTCTGTAATTTTTATTATAGATTGTGTTTTTTTTCAGATTGAGAAAATTGTTGGAAAATATGGTATTGTGTGCATAACCCGAGATGACTCTGATCCCCGAAAGTTCATCTATGAGTCTGATCTCCTTAGCAAATATCAGGTACTGTCATTTGTATTATGATTAAAAATTATGAGTGTTTGTTCTTGGCTTAGTGTTACTGACAGAGATCAATGACGTTGTAACATTGGCCTTAATCAAGAAAAAAAGGGTAAGTGCTAGCGAATAAAGTTAAAACCTGGTTGAGATAAGTGAGAAAGTGTCCCATTATTTGACATTCGATTGTTTGCTTGCTCTGCGTTAGTCATGGGAGACTGAGGGTATAACACAAGGTAGTAGTTAAGATAGACATGTGGAGAAATTCAACAGGCATATGTAGTTGAGTGAGATAGTCTCATGGAAGAAATGTTCCATGAATTATTGCATTGTAGTAGCTGAGAGTTAGTCTCTGCTACTGCTGCTGGTTTCATCACTGACCTAAGGCATCACTGTTGATGAAAATGCTTTGGTGATGACCTGGTTAATCTTGCCTGCCATAGGTGTCTGTCACTAATGGCAACCTTTTTGGGTCTCTCCTCATGGGTGAAAAGTTGGTGGCTCAGAAATCACTGCTGTGAAAACTGTGTGGACCTTTTTCTGATTGGTCAGAAAAGATGTTTTATGACAGTATTCTGGATGGAGCTGGACAAAATAAGTGCTGTTTTTGTCATATCAGTTGTGGATATCAGTGAGCACATCCATTTGAGTTAAAGCATTGGAGTTTTGACAGGGTGCATATGACAAACTCTTTTCATGTATGTTTGGTATCTTATCTGGGAGAAGAACAGAGAGCTGAGTTCTAGTTCCAATTGGATTCTTATATTCACTTATCTGCAAATACTCTTGGGAAAAGTATGAATGCACCTCTTCTCCCTCCAGCTATGGGTTAATTAATAGAACTTGTATCAGTAAATCATTATCTCCAAAAAATTCTTACAATCTCAAATATTTTTTGTCTTTACTTAGTACCCTGCATCATTTATAAATATTACTTCCCCTCTTACTGTATATGGAATCCCCTCAAAATATAGCGTTTTATATATTAGTTCTATATATTTGAAATTCTAGTAGCCTGGCTCTCAATTTCAGTCAAGATTGTTTTGGTGTTGCCATAGAAGGATATGACTACACAACCATTCAACTTGTATTGGCAGGACTAACATTTTGCTTTGTAAAAATAGCCACCTAAAATGTGCTAAAGGTTAAATAATCTATAAAGGTTGATAAGCTGTAGAAAACAAATGAATCAATCAATAAAAGTAAAGAAAAAGCTCAACATTCTACATTGTTTGCTAATGACTATATAAAGAGAGCTGAATGAAAATGGGGCTTATGGCCATATCATGTTGAAACATTGGTTCCCATAAAATAACTGAAGTTAAGCAATTCTGAGCCTGCTCAGTATTTAGATATATTTAGGTAACTGCTCGGGTATACCAGGTTCTGTAAGCTTGGATCTGCAGGTGGTGTAATGGATAATGGCTTGGAATTCTAAATCGAAGAGCCAAGTTCCAATTCCAGTTGGGTTTGTTATATTCTCTTATGCTTAAATGCTGTTGTAACCTAGAAAAGGTTACTGAATGAGGAATATCCAAAATGGAGGTTAGAAATAAAATGGTAATATTTATAACCTCAACAAAATACAATACTCGTCAGCAGCATGAAATAGGTAAACCACTGATAGTGGTGGACTACTTAGACAGCATATTACCCCCACTTACAATAGTGTCAAACATATTTATGAGGATTGGGACATACTCATTAGAGCTCATAGGTACGGTATATAACAAATGCCATTGGGAAATGTATAAATCCACCTATTCTCTGCCATCTATGAGTTAATTAGTAAGACTTGTATCACTAAATCATTATCTCAAAAAAAAAATTCTCACAGTCCAAAAATATTTTCTGGCTTCAATAACCTGCAAAGGGTCAATATGCCGTAGAAAACAAATCAATCACTCAATGAAATACCAATTAGCTATACATGCATGTCTTTTAGATTTATTTACATTCTCTCGACCGTGACCACAAAATGAAGGATCATTTTATATACTGATTGTAATATAGAATTGATCTACCACTTTAAATCAACATTATGTCTTGTTTGTTTATTTAATTCTGATTAAATTCTAATCAGTCAATCATTATTATATCCAAAAAATTCTCACAATCTAAAATATTTTCTGGTTTTAAATAACTTTCAAAAGGTTGATAAACCATGAAAAAATCAAATCAATCAATCAATGTAATGAAAAACAATGGAAAGCAACTAAAATGAAATGAAATACGTACTTGTCAAAAAAAGATTGATGGTTGATAATGCTTCAAAAGATGACAAACCAATCATCTTAAAGCTTTTTTTTAAATATTTGAATTGGCAACTGATCTCTCCTCTGACCGAGCTCTAACAGCTCAGTTTGGAAAAAAAAACTGGCTGGTTATATTTAATTCCTTGAAAACCAGACTAGTTACATTCCATTGTGGAATCTTTCACATTAGCCTTCCACCTCTTTTGGAGAGATGTATTCTTCCCTAAAAAAAAGCCTTAACCAATCACCACTTCATTTCAGTAAATTCAGTCTTCTATTGGTTAAGAAACACTAATCTGTAGCAAAGTCGAAACGGATCCTTTTTCCCGCCGAATCTCCCTGGAGCTGATTTTTAAACAACAAAATCTATATAAACAAGCGCATGACTCAATTCAAGTCAGTCAGTCATCGAGTTTCATGAGATGCTACCAAACTCCACACGTGCCAATTCACTGACTCAGCATCACTTCAAAATTCTCAACAAACTCAACACAGCACTCAATCGATCATTGTCCATGTGGTAATCAAATTACAATTGACTAAAAAAAGTGAACGTTTTCACTACACAAACATTAATTGTACAATTCAACAATTTAACCAAACAGTTAAAGGCAAACAACTCTTCACAACTTAAATTCTAACTAACAAGTAACACACGCATACACACTAATATTTGAACGAACACATTTGATATTTTTCCTTGCAGAAACCAAATTATTTTAATTTCACTGACAAATCAAAAGAATTAACTTTTATTGACCAAATTTCTGCATGAACATTCTTCATAACCATGTCTCAATTGCCACAATCAACAAACATTCTGTTATCCTTGCATGTACATCTATTGTATATATAAAAATCTCTTTATTGTTGGATCTCTAACCACTGTGTTTTTAGTAATTTCTTGCAATGCAAATTGTCCTTATATTCTTTATTTGATCTACGTGTTGTGGGATAATGCATAATAAGCATGCATAATCTTTGTCTTTACATAAATTACCTTCTGATACACTTTTACTCAAGCTACAACCTGCAACACCATCATTGCTGATCAGACCATGTACTATCACAATGAATGGTTGATCCCTCAGGAAGACCCCCCCCCCCACCAATTCTTTGTGCACCTAGTGGGCATTAAACTCAATTCAGACCTCAAGTGGCGCTCAGACATATGATCCATCACTAAAGTTACTGGAAAAATGGCCTCTTACTCTGTAATCATCCACCTTGAGCGGCCCCAGGGTCTTGACAGGATGAGTATTACTATAAAAAAATGTGTTATCTTTTGGAGGAAATAATTAATATTTTATAATGACTATAGACATTTAATCCTTTTATAATCCTTTGCAATGAATTAGTCACTTGCTATCTCATCATTTATTATTCAGTCATTTTTAAATGTTTGTTATTTAAATTTTATTAATTTTCCAACAGGAAAACATCACAATTGTTACTGAATGGATAAGAAATGACGTCAGCTCCACTAAGATCAGGTGAGACTATGTTAATTATTATGTAACATTTCCTGCGTAATTGTTTCAGTAATATGTTTGATTTCAGCAATAGCGAATTCAAAATGGATATAATTTACAAAAACCTTATATTGAAAGGTTGTCATGAAATAATTCTGTTTTCTGTAACTTTTAAAGTTTTAATAATGAATTATTGTATGGTATTTTGGTTATAAATAATGGATTTAGATTTTTATATCAATTCCTAATGGACAATTGTTGTAGCTGGTTGAAAAATGCATTTTTCATTAAAGAACCTTGATCTTTTTTTGTTGAATTATTTTTTTTGTTTCCAATAATCAGATTTGTATTTGTGGTAATTTTGTGTTGGATCCAATCAGTATATCTATAAATCAATAAAATCATACATTTTCTCATTACTTTTATGGAAATTATTTGAATTAACCTTAAACGTATACTTTATGCTTAGAAAAAAAAATTCATATGAATCTATTGAGTATGCCAAGGAAAGAAAAAATCATGAACAAAAATCTATTTAGGCCTCATTTTGGCTGTTGTACTATTTTTTTTTTTGATACTCTTGTAATATGCACTCTCTAGCAGGATTTGAACCTGCATCCTCCTTTGTAGGAGAAACTGTTGTTAGATCTAACATGCCAACATAACAACTCAACCAGAGAGTGTGTCGTCAATCAGATGAAGCCAAATATTGCATTATAAATGCAAATCCTTCCCAGATTCTTGAAATTCATACCTGCTTAGTTTTGTATCCAAAGGTAAACAAAAGCAATTTCTAAAGAATTAATGGATTTTTTATTTATTAATCCAACAGATTTTATCATTTTAAATCTTATTTTAGTGGATAACCATATTTGAGTAGATGCTCTGCTTATTTATTCTGGAGAGCACATATTTTCCTTTTTATAGGTTTTCTCAAATCTTCAGGCTAGTAGACGAAAATAGATAAATAATATTATTATTAGTCAAGTTAGTTCAGATATTTATGAGACTATCATGCTGACCATTATAGTCCTTCATCAGGGTCAGAAGATCATTAGGGAGGCATTCTGTGTCATAGCATAGTTGGTCAATGTAGGTGGTTGCTGGGTGACCAACTCATCTTGCTCCATGGCTAGGTGTCCAGAATAGTAGATCACTCTGTTCTTGTTTTGCTCGCCAGCAGTGTCCTGCATGTTTAATAAATAAATGGAGTGTCTACTCAAATATGGGTACCCACTAAAAGAATGAAATTGCTTTGATTACATTTGGATATGAAACTGATCAGATATGAATTTCCAGAATATGGGAAGGATTTGCATTTATAAGGATTTGCCTGATTGACGACACACTCTCTGGATGAGTCAGTCTAGAGCACACTGGATCTAACAACTGTTTCTCCTTCAAAAGTGGATGCAGGTTCAAGTCCTGCTGGAGAATGCATATTTTTCTTTAATAAGATTTCTTGAATATTCAGGCTGGTAGATTAAAATAAATAAATATACTGTTTAATAAATAAAGGTAGTGTCTACTCAAATATCTGTATCCAGTAAAATAATGTTTTAAATAATGTGATAAAATCTGTTGGGTTAACAAATAAGAAATCCATTACTTCTTTAGAAGATACTGCTGTCTATCAAATATAAATTCTGGCATAATTAAATTATTATCATCAACTCCTGTGCCATGCTTATTTGGTACAGCACACTTATTTTACAAATAATTATTTCAGCAACATGACTATTTTCTTCCAGGAATCATGCAGAACATTTATTTGAACCAGCACATTTATTTTATTAGTTGAAAATTTTCCTACCAGCATGTCTATTCCAGTTGACACTTATATTTAGTACAAAAGAGTACTTAATATCCTTTTTTTTATGACATTATTGATATGAAAATTTTAGCAAACATAGACCTTTGTCAAGACAGTGTCAAAAGACAGTTTTTTCCCATGATACCTTTGGTAATGTTCATTGTTTTAAAAGGTGATAATTAGAATTGTAATAAAACATTAACATGGGATAGAAGTGGATTTATAGATATTTTTTTTGTTCTTGAGAATTTCCAACAAAAATATGAAACATTATTTATTAGATTGATTATTTACAAGAATAATTTTATAATTACAACATTCTAAAAAACTAATACAATTAAAACTAATGCAATATTTATCATTTACCAATTTATAAAGAAATAAGTATGAAAATTTTTAATTCATAAATTTATAAACATTTACTAAATTATTAAAATATGTGAACCAACTATAAGGAAACCCTTATTATTTACCATTTTATAAAGTTCAAATCAATCGGCATTTAACCAATTAGTCAACCATAAATAATATAATAAATAGTGTAAATAAACAATCTAATAAATAAATAGTGTTTATTATTTTTGTAGTCAATTCTCAAGAACAAAGTAAATGTATAAATTCGCTTTCATCATATGTTTAGGTTTTATTACAATGCTGATTATCACTTTTTAAAACAAACATTGCTGAAGAGTTTAGGTAGTTAAAAAGTAGTGTCATGGGGAAAATCCATTCTTTTAACACTCTTTGTTATTGTGGGTATAGCAGTACATATTTGCCAAAGTTTTTAAATACCTTTTTTCATTGTACAATAATATTCAATTATTGATTTATGTAATGAAAATATTTCATTAGAATTTTGCCATAAAATTCTGTGAAATTATTGAAATTTTGTGCAGGTTGTATTTTAAAATGCTAAAAAATTATAAATAATTCCAGGAAATAAAGAGATAAAAAAATTAAATTAAAAAAAAATTATTGTTGTATTTTTAGACGAGCACTTCGTAGAGGAGAAAGTGTTAAATATCTCCTGCAAGATTCTGTGATAAATTACATTAAAAAACACCAACTCTATGACATCATGCCTGACAAGTAAGTGTTGTTCATTTTCTCTTTGAAATTTTCCAAGTTGTCTTTTGATGTCTTTACAATAAAATACAACAATTTATCTTGTCCAGATAGGCATGACCTTTGTTTTGACTTAGATTAATGGCTTCTCTGCCATATTAGAACAACAGAAATGAAGATAGAAGGAATGAAATGATTTTGTTTTATTCCATGATAAGTGTAAGCAAATGCAACAATGACGCATGGGAATATCAAAACATGCCTTCTAAAATCTAAGCAAAGTATTAAGAAACAGAAAAAGTTTGTTGGAAACAAAGAAAAGACTACTGAACTGTTATATAATATCAGTCCTACAATATGACAGTAATTGCTGGACAATCTCCTCACAGATGAAGAAGAGACTCGAAGCAACAAAAATGTGGTTCTACAGAAGGATGCTGAGAATACCATGGACTGGAAATGTGATCAATGACAAATTTTTAGAGAAAATGAAAGGACACTTATACTTAACATCAGGAAGAGACAGCCATATATTCTTGGGCACATAATGAGGAAAGAGGGCATGGAAAATTTGATAGTTGTAGGGTAATGAAAGCAACAGGGACAGAGGAAAACAATGCATAATGTACTTAGTGAGCTTGAGTAAATGAATGGTGGAGCAAGATTTAGGAGATATAACAAAAAGATAAAATTTATTAATTGTTACAAAGAACAGGGAATTGGGGAGAATCATGATCATCAACATCCTGAAGGGACATGGCACATAGAAGAGATTTCAGTATCTACAAGGTAACCAAAAAAGTTCTGTCCATTTTTAAAGGCAAAAAAGAAAATGCTTCACAGTATGTGTAACTTATATTTAGTCTTCGAAGTAATTGCCATCGGCATCCAACACCTTCTGCCAATGTGTCTCCAGCTGTTCAATGCCCTTGCAGTAGAAGTCGAGGGGTTTTGACACAAAGAAATCCGTGAGGGCTTTGCGCAAGTCTGCTTCATTGGTGAAGGATTTTCCATGAAGATGATTATCCAGGGAGTGGAAGAGGTGGTAATCGGATGGCGCAAGGTCAGGTGAATAAGGTGGATGGCACAAAGTCTCCCACCCAAGTTGCTGTATGGTATCCCTGACCACTCATGCGACATGCGGCCTGGCGTTGTCATGGAGGAAAAGCACACCTTTGCGATTCACCAGTGCTGGCTCCTTCTGGCGCAATGCCTGTTGCACATGTTTCAGTTGCTGCGAGTATAGGTCTCCAGTGACCGTTTGGCCCATTGGTAGCAGTTCATAATGAACCACTTGACGACCTGTTGACCAGACACAAAGCATAATCTTGTGTGAGTGCATAGGCAGTCTTGCGGTGTGAGGGACAGCATCCTGAGGAGACAACCAATGTCTGGAACACTTGGGAGTTTCATACAGAACCCACTTTTCATCACTAGTAAGCACTCGATTGAATAAGGATGCGGTACGGTGGCAAGAAAGCAGCGATACGCAGGCTGCCACTTGTTGTCCCTTGTGGACCTTCAATAGTGTTTGCGAAACCCACTTGCTCAGTTTGTACATCTTACCTAGGCGGTGCAGGTGAAGTCTAACTGTTTCATCGGAAACGTTGAACTGTCTTGCAAGTTCACAACATGTTGGACTACTGTCCTCTTCAATGGCCGCCTTCAGGACTCCATCATTCAAGACCTGTGGTCATCCACTGGGAGGCTCATCATGGAGAGACAAATCTTCCGACCTGAATTTTCAAAACCAACACCTTGCAGTACGTTCATTCACAGCATTATCCCCAAACGCTTGACATATGCGGCGACTTGATACAGCTGCTGATAAGCCCACTTTAAAGTCGTAAAGCAAACAGCCCCGAATGAGATCTCTAAACACTTCCATCCTTCTCACAGCTGTTCGGCTTACAACTGATGGCTGGACACGGTGCGCATGTTTTTTATAACGTCTGATGTTCCTACTTCCGGCTGTCCGAATTTGAAAACATTTGCTACATGCATTTCGTATATATTTCAACTTCATTCAATGACTAATCAAATAACTGACATAACTTTTTTTGGTTACCTTGTAGTTCTTAATTATTGATTTGTTTCTGTAATGTCACCTTTTAGAAAGGCAAGAACATAAATCTCTTTGTATACTTTTATGATGTCCATCTGCTTGTTTTATCTCAACATATTTGTTGTCCATGTCTAATCTAGCCAAGGCTAAGTAAATGTGACAAAAGACATTTGGCAAAAATGTGTGCTTGTGACAAAATAAAAACGATGGGCAATATCAAAGCATAATGAATGCAATGTACAGTTCATTTGTTCTACAATCCAGACTTTATATCCTTTTGTTTATATACAAAAAGAAGTGTAACATTACTTAAGAAGATAAAAGTTTGATCCTACTGGGATTCATTATTGGCAGCCACAATCTTATCAACATAAGATACACAGATGACATTGTACTAATAGCAAACACAGAAAAGAAACTACAAGAGTGAGAAGAATGGACTAACCATAAGCTACAAGAAGACAGAATGCATGGTCATCAATAAAAGGATGAGCCCAAAATGTGATTTGCAGATTGGGGACACTAAAATTAAGCATGTGCAGAAGATTAAATATCTGGGAAGTGTTTTGATGGAGGGAGGGAGGTAGGTGCAACACTGAGATCTGAAGACGAATTGGGATGGCCAAGGATGCATTCCAAAAGCTGGGCAGAGTACTGCGAGACAGGAGGATTTCTTTCATGACAAAGAAAAGAGTACTGAGCTGATACGTGACACCTGTCCTCCAACATGGCAGCGAATGTTGGATGGTCTCCTCAAAGATGAAGAAGAGACTTGAGGTGGCAGAGATGTGGTTCTGCAGAAGGATGTTAAGGATATCATGGATCAAGCATGTGAGCAATGATGAGGTCTTGGAGTGGCGATAGTCTGTTTAACGTTTAAATGATTACATGCTTGAACAGTTGCATTCATGCATGAAATACGTTTCACTACTTAGTGTGTAGATTGCTTTCCACAAAATGACTTTAGAGCTTCATCATCAAAATCCAAGGCTTCTTCTTCCAACGATGTTTCTCCAGAATGAAACATTGTAAACCAATTTTGTACTTGCCTGTCACTTCTGACTTCTTATCCATGAACACTACATATGTCTCCATAGCTTTATTTCCTTACTCAAACTCCCATAACATTAATGTAAATTTATTTTCAATCCCTCTATTAGCAGGTTTAAGAAATTTATTCTTTAATCCACTGTGTACGCTGCTCCTGCCCTTCAAAATCTGTGTTAGTGTGCTTTATATTTATTCATAATTGCCATCTATGATTAATAGTTAAAATTATATATTCATTATTACAACTGGTTTCCAAAAACGAAAATTATTTATGATTTAAAGTGATTTTTTTTTATGTTGCAGCCAGTACATCACTCAGTCATCAGCATCTTTTAGCAGTGATGTTTCTAAGAACACTGAAGAAGTGAAAGTTGTGTTTGTGCCGTCATCAAAGTATTTGAACACTGCAGAATCGCCGCCACAGTCTCCAAAGCGCCAGAGGGAGATTGATGACGATGAGTTTGTGATGCATTCACCAAAACGTATGACATGCATGGCAGATATTGGGAGTCTCATGCGTAGAATGAGGAACGTTCGAGTGGCTTTTGCTCCAGAAACCTGTGTATGACAAAGAAGCAACTGGAAAGGACTGAGATAAAATTAATTAAATTAAGCATTTTATTATTAGCAGTAAATATTGGGAAAAAAAAGAAAAGAAAAAAAGGAAACTTTTAGTAAAATCTGTATTTTTGCTCCTTTTTACTGATGCAGTTGCATGCACACATAATCAAATGCTTTAATCAAAAACATATGTTAAAGCCCAAATCTTTTATGGTCCAATCAAACGGTTTATCTAAGAAGAAATATTATGTCATAGTTATCAAGATGATTATTTAATATGTTGACTGTCAATGGTTAATTACAAAATCTGACTTCAAATGCCAACTTTATAATATCCAAGTTAGGCAATAAAAAATTTTTGCAAGTTGATTTATAGCTTCAGCTGAAGTCTAAACATTGTTTTCTCACTAAAAGTATCACAACAAATAAGCTTGTTGGAGGTCGCAGATGAAAATGTACCAAGCAGAAGATAACTTGTAGTCGGCACCTCATATAAAAACTGCCAAACATGAGTTAACTGGTGGTTAGCTGTCAATATGTTAAAATGATTATATTTATTTAGAAAAAAAATGTCAGCATTTTCTATGTTATGCTCTTAACTCTTCCATTTCAATGGACACGCTTACTTTAAGAAACATATAATGAAGTCGTTGCACTAGTTAATGAGAGCATGTAATAAATCTTATGTAATATTACATTTTATTCAACTCTGTACTTCATCAATTAGGTTTGGCCAGGGAGTGAGAGCAGCACCAGGCCCCTCGTCTGAGAAACATAGACCTTACCCTCATGCCTGCAATGCTTGAAAGAGACTGCTCTCTTATTGCAGGGGTGGATATTTATATATCTTTCTCTATCCTGTAGCTCTTTTTCATGTGTACACCCCAGACATAGCTGAGCCAACATTTGTTCTCCTGTCAAGATTGCTAATGATGTAAGATGAATTGTAGATCTCCTGGGTCATCACTACATATGGCTTCTCTTTGAGTGTAAAGTCTATTTTACATGTTCTTAGTTGAGTTACACACTCCACTTACATTGCTTGCAGTCAACAGACACACACACACACACACAAACACACACATAATTGTGTATTTGATGGACATCAATCCTTCTTTTATACAAGTTTTATTAAAGTCGATTGACAAGGTACTGTGATTAAGCTTTTTATTCAATTTTTATTGCATTTATACTGATGTTTTCTTTTCTGGATATAAAGTGTGTAAAATTGTCCAAATGTTCCATATATCCAAGCACTTTAAGCTATTCTGTTACCCAGGATGTTTTTTTTAACTGAATATGTATGTTTTATATATATATGTATGTATCTGTAGTGATGGGAATGTTTTTTCTGTTTTTTTTATTTCCCAAATATGGTCATTACATTGTGGCTGTCACAGCATGCTGATTGAGTTTGGAAATTAAAAAAAAAAAGAATCCCATCCCTAAATCTTTGATAATGGCTAATAGAATAGCTGGAAGGGCTTGGATATATTGAACAATTAGACAGTTTTTTACACACTATGTCCAGAAAAGAAAATACTTGTATGAATGCAAGAAAAATTGAAGGAAAAGCTTAATTGCAGTACCTTGTCAGTTGTTGTTGTAACCTAGGGAAAGTTACTGAATAGAATAATCACATGAAGGTTGGTAATGAATGATAATACTTAGGTCAAGAACAATGCATATAAGATTTGCCAGTGGTGCATAGAAGTAGTCAACTGCTAGAAGTGAGTCAAGTGAATTCCACAATGAATCTCCAACTGTAGACCAACATACAGTATTTACTACTGCATTTATGTGAATGGGGACATACCCATTATCGTCCATAGGTATGCTGCAACAGTTGTCTTTAATAAAACTTATATATATATATAAAGTTTACAACACTTTGTAGATATATAGTAGCATAAAATACTACTTTTTTTGTGATGTACCATATTACAAGGACGTTTGTGTGGCAAGATGCACTTTATAATTACCTACATATTTTTGGTAAAAAAAAATTAAGGATTTACTAGTTTACCATACCAGCAAGTCTAAGTTGCCGTCTCTACACTGTCATTTTTGTTTCTGTCACAAATTATCACAATAATAAGGTTAGTATTCTTGGTGTACATATGAAACATAACAGCCTGTATTATGTGGCTGGTATTGGGGTTTGTAAAGATATATGGTATGCCGAAATGAATGGAAGTTTTAGTGTACTGGTAGGAACCTGCCTACTGGTTACCATCAATACTAGAAAAAACAACAATATATATAGTATGAAACTAATGGAATATACAGTATTTATTACATATGAATGATAATTGTAGGCTTATATGTCTGGGGTTTGTGATTGCTTGTATCTTGTGACTGGTGTTCATGTGAGTTGACAAATTCCCTTCTAAAATTTGACCTTTCAGTGCCAAGATGTGTTGGGGATGTCATTTAGCTGCAGCGTATCTGATTGAAGCCACTGTCAGTGTCTTTATAGTTTTTTTTTATTACCAGTTAATAGCAGTTCCTTATTTTTCCTAAAATGGGCCAGAACAGCCAGACAACAATGGTATAAAAGTGCTGCAGTGAAAGCGTAGTCCATCTATAAACTAAATGGAAAAATATTAATATATGAATGTTTTTAGACAACCCTCATTTATTTTATAACTTTTTGGTCAACTGTACTCTGGTCATCATCAGTTGAATGATTTAGTCTGTAGCTATTTTGTTTCTTCAGATTTGAATTTCTGATGAATTTCATTGTAAAGCTGCTAGATGGAAGATGTAGGTCTGCTGGATGGGGAGATGTACATCTGTTGAATGGAGGATCTAGATCTGGATGGAAGATATAGATCTGTTGAATGGAGAGGGTAGATCTCCTGGATAGAGGATCTAGATTTGCTGGATAGAGGTTGTAGACCTCCTGGATGGAAGATCAAGGTCTGCTGGATGGAGGATCTAGATGTGTTGGATGAAAGATGTAGATCTGCTGGGTGGAGGATATAGATCTGCTGGGTGGAGGATATAAATCTACTGGATGGAAGATGTAAATCTGCTGGGTGGAGGATGTGAATATTCTGGATGGAAGATGTAAATCTGCTGGGTGAAGGATGTAAATCTTCTGGATGGAAGATTTAGATCTGCTGGATGGAGGATATAGATCTGCTGGATGGAGGATATAGATCTGCTGGATGGAGGATGTAAATCTTCTGGATGGAAAATGTAGATCTGCTAGGTGGAGGATGTATATTATGAAGCATGTTTCTGCTTTCTCTAAGTCGGGGGTGAGATTAGTCTGAGAATATCTGAGCTTTAAGACGTATTTTCATTTATATTTGAAAACATCAGGCAGATTCTATATCACATCAGCTGATGGTTGGAAAGGTTGGACAATTATTTTGAGGGTCTATAGTCTGAATACATTTTTTATCAGCTTTCAAATTTTTATATTACCTTTGCTTTAAAACTCTATACTCTATAGCTAAGTGATATGTCCTGGAAAGGGATATATTTAATTGAAGTAGCTAAATGGGTTTGGCTACTGTAACCTAGTAGTACACAGTAGCAGTAATCGACTGGTACTCGTCGTAGTCACAGGTAATAAGTGTAGACCAATAGAATAGCCAATGGCGTAGTCCAATGAGTGTTGTCATAAACTTAAACTCTGTCATACCTGCACATCTGTCTGTATTTATGACAGATACCAGCCAATCATATTCCAGTGAGGGGGAACTCAGGTGTATGCATATTCCATTATATCACTAAGTAAAAAGAAGAATAAAAAAAACTGCTCTGGCGCTCCTAGTATATATCTCAAAATTCTTGACAAAATTTAAAGAAGCATCTAAAGTAATTGATTTTGACATGGCATCTTGCTTTCAGTCACTTTCTCATCTATGTGACATGGCTTCTCTCTGTCTTTTCTACAAATATTTTCATGGTAATTGTTTTGATGAGTTTTCCTCCTTAATGTCTAGACGGCTTGGATTTAAGTGTGCTACTAGATTGACAATTAGGTCTCACTATTTTACCGTCAAACTAGTTAGATGCAACCATATGTTCTATCCTGATAGTTTCTTTTCTGGTACTTCTCGCCTGTGAAACTTCCTTCTGCTTTCTTGCTTATCTGCCACACTCTTTAAAAATTTAAATGCAACATCAGTTTTTGTCTTCTGTGTTCCTGAACCCTGTTCTTTTCTTGTCCTTTCTCCTCACTAAAATCTTCTCATTCTCTTCCACTCCCAGTAAACCCTTGTATGCTATTAGCTTTATTGCATTGCTTGGTGTGAAATGATAAAAATTGTCAATAAGATTGAATCATTTTTTTTTCTTGATATTTCACAAATTGATAGGATTTATTTTCTAGACTTTAACATTTTCATATCTTCAGTGCAAAATATATACTTAATATATATATATAAATATATATATATATATATAATTTTACATAGAATACCTATTATCAGGATTTATACCAAAATAAATTAATACATATAACAAAATAAAACAAAAATAAAACACCAACAACCACTTTTTAGTTCAAGCTACCACCACTATAACTACATTCATGGTTTTATCATTCTCCCACCACCGTTACTAATCATTTCTACCAATCTGCAATTTCTTCCAGTTTACAATAACTATTAGCTAAAAACCTAAATAGCATTGTCTCCAATCCTTTGAAACATTACTATCACATCATATCATATAAACCCAAGTATTAAATTAAACATCACCATATAAATTAAAACAATAAGGATTACAATTTTTTACCTGTTACATATACACAGTCACCAAAAACAAACAAATAACCAGCTTTAAATATAACAAATAAACCCCCATTTTTTTTCAAAAATTTAAAAATAAATATAAATAATTTAATAATAATTTTTACCTATCATAATTTTACACAAACCCCACCACACATATACATACATGCGAAAAAAATATTTTTCAAATATTTTTTCAACAGAAGGAAAAAAAAAAAAAAAAAAAAATTTCATAATATGACATGGATACATTCACGAGACAATAACGAGACATTTCCGCCACACTTCCAATGTTTAAATTTCAACATTTCAACATACAAATGCGTATGTATAGACATAACACCACCCATACATACATGTGTCATAGCCGAAACTGTCTACATATGTTTATATATATGTATGAGTCCCGACGGACGACCAAGTATGTATATGTATATGTGTCTGCATACATCGATGTTTGCGTTAGTACTGAATGACAAAACGACGAAATCTCCCCACCACTTCCACAATAACACCAATACACGCAATCTACATAAAACCCAAATTTTTAAAACAGTAATCAGTTTGTCTGACGATCGCTAAAGCGTGAAACCCAGGGTCACAAACTCACATCTATCCAACCAAATATGTTAGCTCTATCTCTGATATTGAGCGCTTTCTAAGTAGATTACAGATATAATATATAAATAATTATACATATATATATATTTATTTATATTTATATTCACTTTTCATATATATATATATATATATATATATATATTCTATACTTGACATTGTTGCTGAAGGATGCAGCTTGATATGCCACTCCTATTTTTAAATTATCACCTTTCAAAGAATCTTGCTGCATTGAAGTTGTGAAAAAGCATGTCACCTGTCACAGGTATTCATTATATTCCTATCTTTCTTGTTACAGCTGATGTTATTGTTTACATTCTCAAACATATGATGTTGGTGACAGTCGCTGTTTTTACAACCAACATCCTGATAAAAACACAGGAAATCAATTTAGCCATAAGATTGTGGAATTTACTTAATGTAAAACAATATTTCAACCAGTTTTTTCTGCTTGATTTTTAACTTGAATTTGTTGTGTACATAATCAAGTTAAATGCACATCTATCTATCTATCTATCTATCTATCTATCTATCTATCTATCTATCTATCTATCTATATGTGTATGCATATTGCTTAACATGAAACTGATGATTGCTTAGTGTGAAACTAAGAGTAATAATTTGGATTTGAGTCCATGAGTGCTGTTTAGTTTGTTAGTGTTACTACTCTGTCTTAGTCTGCTTTTTAGAGGCATTGAGCACTTTAGGTTCTACATATGTTGGTATATGTTGTTTTTCTGCTGTGGTTTTGCTGATTGTTTTTTTTTACTCTTGATTTCTTTTTCATTCTCTTTGGTTTTGTTTTTGTTTTCACATTTAGTAGGCTTTGTGTTGGTAAGATTGTTCTTGGCATATTTACCAATATTTTGGTTTGTTTCATATATGTAAATATATATATGTATGTGTGTGTGTGTGTGTGTGTGCATTATTCATGGTTAATTTACTTGATTTATTGTTTTATTTCCTGTTTTTCTTTTTGAATGTTAAAGTTTTTTTTATATATTTGAAATTCCCACTCTATGTAAGAAATATTATCGTATTGATAAAAAAGAATATGAAGAAGACAAAAATGACTTCAGGTGAATTCAAGATTTTACTGTGATTAAAAAGGAACATGTTACTGTAAATGGAAGAACAAAGACTAAACCGAAGTAGGGAAGCACCTGTATTACACACATTGTTGTGAGTGGGTTTCATTATACCAGTACATTGGCCATCAGTTTTTTTGTTATGTCTAACCAGTATATTGACCACCATGTTTTTTTTCTGTTCAGTCTGACAAGTACATTGGTCAACATTATTTTTTTAATGAGTCTGACCAGTACATTGATCAATATTACTTTTTTAATGAGCCTGACCAATACATTTACTACCATTTCTTTTGTGTTAAGTTGGCCACCATTTTTTTCTGTTTGATCTGACCAGTACGTTGGCCATCATTTTTTTTCTGTTAGTTTTGATGAGTACATTGGCTACTATGTTTTTCTGTTACCTCTGACCAGTATATTTAGCACTATTGTTTGTGTTAGGTCTGACCAATACATTGACCATCATTTTTTCTGTTAGTTTTGATGAGTACACTGGCTAACATTTTTTTCTGTTACTTCTGACCAGTACATTTAGCATTATTTTTTGTGTTAGGTCTGACCAATACATTTACTATCATTTCTTTTGTGTTATGTCTTACCGGTGTATTTGCTACCACTTTCCTGTTAGTTTTAACTAATTGGCCATTATTTTTTCCGGTAAGGTCTGACCATTACATTGGTCACCATTTGTTTTCTGTTAGGTTCTCAGAATGAGATACAACCAACTTCCAGTTTGTTGTAGTCTGTTTTACTATTTCACCCCATATTCTGATTATTGTCTGTGTCACTTGCAATACAATATTCCGGTTCTTGTGTTAGAGGAAAATAAACTGAAGACAATTTAAAGTCTGGGTTTATGGATTCTAATATTTACTTATCATCGTTTATTTTCTTTAAAGATGATGAGTTTTCAGGTTATAATTTCTTTCATGATTTGTTAGAAACATTAATAATAATTATTGTTATAATTTTTCACTTGTTAGAATTAAGAGTTGTAATAACTCCAGAATTTGTTAAAGATTTTTATCATTGTCAGTATGGCTTTTGAAAGTCACGAGAAGAGTTGAAAAAGTTGATAAGATTTGTGATCAAGAAAATATGTGCCTTTGACAAAAACAAGACATTTTCTTTATGCTATTTTGCAATAATATTGCATATAATATGATTTTTTTTATGAAATAATAATACATTTATTCTTCTGTTTAAAATTTGTAAGCTTTTGAAAAGCTTCCTTTTGGTAACTTTTTTCTTTTAGTGTTTTAACTAATACATTTTTAATCTATATTTCTCTAATATTTAACATAACAATAACTGAAAATTAAATTTTCTTTTGCTGTTCAGAGATTAGGCGATAATATTTACTGGTTGCATTCAGATCATTTTTTGTGGATAAGTCATTGATTTTTCATGTACTGAGTTGTAAGGTTTTGTAAGAAAGAAACTGACACTTCATTTTACACCAAATATATAATTATATAGACCCAGTTATAAAAATTATAAATATATATTTACAAAAAATATATATATGTACATGCACACACACAAACATACTGTATATTTTGTGTATAAGACAACTTTTAAACCCCAAAAATGAACCTTAAAAATTGGGGGTCACCTTATACTACAATTCTAAAAAAGAAAACTGAAAATTTGAGTGATGTTTGTCAGTAGGCTAAACTCAGCCTTCGTAAAATAGCCAATAATGTACATGAAAAGGTTTACATTATCAAATAAACTGATAATAAAGGTACCAAAACCATTTTTTTCTTATATTGCTGGCATAACTTCACAATAAATTGCCTATTCAAAGAATAATTCCATGTCAATGAAATGAACTTGTATCCATGCAAGCTTAGCTAAGAAAATGTAAACATCGAGTTATGATTGCATTCACAGCAATGGAATGTACTATTATTGTACTGTTATTAGCGGCATTTTGTGATTGTTGAAGAAGTATAAATAAATGTCTATTAGTACACCAGGGTGTCTGTAATTGTTTAGATATAGGAAAAATAGAGAAAGAAGAAGAATCATTATTTGAAAGAGATCACGTGAAGAAACCTAAACAAGACAATGGTTTCCCTTTTAGGGGACATGTGTAGGAAAAACATTATATAGAATTGGTTTTGTTATTTTGTTTATTTGGAATTTCTAAGGATACAGTAAGTAGCAACATTTTCAATAACATCATCTTTATATAATCAATAAACAGATTGTCTTATACTATAGGTATAGGATAAATTTATGTTTGTATATATATATATATATATATATATATATATATATATATATATATATATATATATATATATATATACCATATGTGTGACGTCATTGTTTACATGAATGTACGTGAGAGATTCATGGAAGATTGAAGTTTAAATACAGTAAATTCGACCTTGCTAACCGAACACTCCTTTGTGGCCAAATCGGTAAAGGCAGGTCAAGCCAAATGATGGTTCTGTATAGGATACAGGTTTGAATCCTGTTGGAGGACGAATATTTTCTGTGAAAATTTCTTGGACATTCAGACCGGTAAATGTTGTTTAATACTGGTTATTAAACAGAGCATTTACTTAAATATTTTTATCTATAAAAAGAATGTTAAACATAAAAATGTCTTAAAATATATATTACGTAATTACGTATATTTTGGTAGCATGTTTTAAGTTTTTTAAGATGTGTGTCATTAAATAATTTAGATATCTTTTGTCTACTTATTTTAATATGATCATCTCATATTCACAGACAAGCTTATTATCTTTATTAAAAGGAAGAAAGAAAGTTACTATATTGATACATATTCATTTATTCTAAGTACTTTCAACATTAGCAAAATGTCATCTTCAGGGTCTTATTTTAGCTAAGGCCTATTTGTTGTGTTTATCTGAAAATTAAATTTATTTATTTGTGAAGTGAAAAAAGCTAAACTTATATCCTGTCCGATTTTTAAATTTTATGATGTATTGTAAATAAACATAAACAATAACTTAGTTACCTCCCTTGACATTACTGCATGAATATTCATACAGTAATGTCAAGGGAGGTAACTAAGTTATTGTTTGTGTTTAAGTTTATTTTCATGAAAAAGTATAAACAAATTTAAATCACATACTCTACCTGACAAGACAAATACACATGAGGTCTATTTAACCAGCGATAAAATATAAAAAAATGAATGAAAAATACCAGAATTTTTTTTTCTCCTCTATACTTCATTCTCTGATGAAGCTTAAATGAAAGTGACACATAAACATTTCCTATTTGTTCCTTAAGTATATAAAAATATAATTGATTACAAAAATAAATGATATGTTGACTAAACATATCTACCAAGTATTATATATTCTAATTGTTTTGTATAGTTTATGAAGTTTTTCATTGCTTGAAGTTGAAAATTTAAAAATTGGTTGATTTTTTTCATTATGCAGATTAGAGCATTAATTAAAAAATAATTAAAAATTTCAGAAAAATATTTAATTGTTGACTTATCCACAAATGAGATGATGTCCATACTGTAAGCATCTGAAAATATTAATACTTTTTCATATGTTTTTTGACTATCTTGAATTAAAAAAAAACATTTGGAGAATCCTAAGTTTTCTTTATTTTTTTTATAAAGAAAATCTGCCATCCTTTATAAATTTGTGATATTGTTATTATTTATTGAAATCTTCTGAGATTTCTTATTGCGTTATCAATTGTGACCAATTCTTCTATGTTTTGTTTTACATATATTTTTATTGAGTGAATTTTATTGTAAATTTTGGAATCAGAAAAGATAAAACATAACAGTACAGAGAGACCCTATGCAAAATTCCTTTCACAAAGGTATTTATTTAATTTTATTGCTTTATTATTATTATTATTATTATTATTATATATATAGCAGTCTCAGTTTATTCATGTTTGTGTAATTTACTTTATGGCTACCTCTCTGTTCATAATTATTCATTTATCTATTGTTAAAAATGTATCTAATAAAAATATCCCACGCAAAGCAAAAAATAAAAAATTCCTCACAAGAGGAAATAACCTTTGAGCTGAATTATGCAACTTGTTTTTTTAAGTAAATCTTGCAAAAGGTAAACTTAGTTTTGCGCATTGTCCGTTCATTATAAGTAAATTAAAATCAGTAAACCTGCAAGTGTGTATAATAAAAAAGCTTACTTGAGAAAAACAAGTATCTCTATTTTATAAAAATTATATATTATATTTATATTATATTATAATATTATATTATATTATATATATATATATATATATATATATATTATATTATTATATATATATTATTATAATATTAATATTATTAATTATTATTATTTAATTATATTATATATATAATATATTAATATATTATATATTATTATAATATATATTAATATATTATTAATATATATTTTATTATTATTTAATTATATTATATATGTAATATATTATTAATATATTATTATATTTTATAAAAATTATAAATTTCTTTGACTTATAAAAGTATTTTTTTTTTCATGTTGCTTTCAATTTTGCTGAGAACTGCTTCCATGAATTTTTTTATTAAATGACAAACTGTTTATTGCTACAATCCATATTCAGTGTGCTTTAATGCAACTTATGCTTCCATTTTACACTTCAAACTTTGAAAAATAAAATATATATATGTGTATATATCTTTTTTGTCTTTTTCTTGCTCTATATACAATGTCTTGTTAAATTTGATATATATCCTAATGTTAGAGTTTATTAATCCATAAAGAAACTGACTACTTTTGTTTTGAAACATGTATGATATTTACATCCGTGGATAAATAAATACCATAAAAATATAAAGAAAATGGATATATAATTTTTTTTATATCATGAACATTTTATAGGAAAATCTATGACAAAGTGTAAAAAAATTTTCATGTGACTTGCTTCATCCTTTAGGACCTCATAAAGTAAAGTGATGTTTACCTTGGTGTGATTACACATGCACATAAAGGAGAGGTGACACTGAAATTTAAAATTAACACCCATTCATTATATATATATATATATCAAATGCAATGAGAATGAATCAAACATAAATTCAAATGTTCATAACATTAATTTAAAAAGGGCTCAGTACAAAAGTAGAGCTATAATTCTTTATTATAGGTTATTACATTTGTACATGCATATTTCCTCTGCAAAAATGCATTAATGTTTCGATACAACATAGCATCTCATCAGGCGGTGGTAAAATGATCTTCATTTACCACTGCCTGATGAGATGCTACATTGCATCGAAACATTAATGCATTTTTGTAGAGGAAATATGTATGTTCGAATGTAATAACCTATAAATAAAGATATATATATATATATATATATATATGATTAGGTACAAATAGAAAACATTTATAAGTCTATCATGTTTTGCTTTTATTAAAGCTTTATCAGAGAATGAAATATAGGTACTTCTGAAAACAAAACACAAAATTCATAATCCTACTCTCCAACACACTATCAACAAAATTTGAAAATAACCCCGACACTAGGATTTTTACCAACACTTCAAGACAATTGGAGATATAGTTAGAAAGAAAAATAGTTCTAATATTACATCAAATGCTGGTATTTATAACATAAAGGTCTGTACTGTAGAAAAAGTTACATTGGTGAAACATCTTGGAATCTAAATGCCCTCATCTACAAGCATAAGAGAGACCAACATTGGGATAGCCATTTAAACATGCTTGTCATACACAAACAAAACAAGGCATAATTTTGATTTTATAAATGCCACCCTAATTAAAAATACTTCAATGGAGTTCTCATAAATATTTTATCATTTTATAAACACTTATCAAACGCACTTTATTATATCACCAACTTTTATAGAATCCATACCTACTACAACCAGTGTAACTTAAATTTTTCCCTCTTACACAAAATGTCCCTAAACCAACATGCAGACAACCAACAAATATGACTAAGAATGCCTATTAGATGTGCATACACACACACATACTCCCACATGCACAAACAAATATACATTATAATACTGCATAGTATTATGATACACATGCGTGAATTATACACACAATTTCTGCTTGACAAGACTGATACATGTAAAATCAGCTTAACCAATGAAGAAGAACACAAAAATTAAAAATACCAGAATTTTCTTTTTCTCCCTATATATTTTATTCTCTGATGAAGAATTAATAAAAGCGAAACATGTTAGACTTATAAACATTTCCTATTTGTTCCTTCTCCTTTCATTCTGTCAGATTCCAATCCAAACAGAGCATTTACTTAAATATTTGTATCTATAAAAAGAATGTATAAACATAAAATGTCTTAAAATAATTGTCGGACTTTGTCCATTGCATAATGTGTGACGTCATTTGTTTACATTTGATTGATGACGAATATTTTCTATGAAAATTTCTCGGACATTCAGGCTGGTAAATGTTGTTTAATACTGTTTATTATAAACAGAGCATTTACTTAAATATTTGTATCTATAAAAAGAATGTATAAACATAAAATGTTTTAAAACATATATATATGTATATATATATATATATATATATATATATATACACGGTGTATCAAAAAAACTTTTACAAACTTTGGGGGAGGGTCCCTCACACCAAAACAAGGACAAAAGTCCATATAAACATATGTCTACAAATCCTTTGTATTTGAGTTATTAAGTTTAAAGTTTAGTCTGTGGACTCTTACTTTGTGGTCAGGCATATGAGCATATCTTGATCTTCCTTGAACCATAGTTTTTGTTGCCATAGATCCTGTCTCATCAATGCAATGATAAACAGCAGCAACACTTGGATGATTTGGCTGCCTTTGTTCTGGAAACGCAACTGATACAGCCGTACAGTTTTGAGTCCATTACCATTCACACCGCTGTATGTAAAAATTGTATTTGCCTGCTCATGATATGAATATCCTGCCATTGTTAAACAGAACACTTAGTTAACTCACTACTACACACTTTAAACATTGAAAACAGACTAGCTACAGATGTAAACGAATGACAAATGTAACCATATACTGTAAATTCTGTTAATAATACAAAAGTGAATGATTTGTGAACATATTTTATATGGAGTTTAAAATTAATATATTATTTTTCATTCTTAGGTAAAATATCAGTCATAGCTATGTCATTGGTAAGTCTTATTAGCTACACTTCAGTTCCTAAAATAAGGGATGGACTTAATAATTGTCGGGAGTATAGAATTTTTCACAATATGAAATGAGTATGGGGGGGGTCTTAAACAGTTTTTCATTCTTATTTGGCTCTTTTGTAAATTATCAATCAATTATGTCATTGTTAAGTCTTATCAAAGTCTTAAGTTCCTAAAATAAGGGAAGGTCTTAACAACTGTGTGTGTGAGGTCGAATATTTCTCAATATGTAATAAACAGAGTCATCTTAAACTGTTCTGATTCTAAATATGTGGTTTTTTTCTTGCCATTTTCTTTAAAACTTCCTTGTTACATCCATGGTATTTTATCAGGTCTAAGGTCAATTGTTGTTTATTCTACAAATCCTCATACTCTGCTCTTACTTCTTCCTGTTATGGCCATACGAAAATCCTCTAATCTATCTTGAGTGGCACTTGGGCCTTGTATTGAGTGAACACTTAGTATATATATATATATATATACACACACACACACACACATATATATATATATATATATATATATATATGTATTTATAAATGACAATAGAAAAACTGTAGTTATTGCTGACACGTTTTGTCCAATGTGGACTTTATCAAAGCAAAAAAATTTCTACAGGTTAACTCTGAGAAATTTTCATATATATATATATATATATATATATCTATATATATATTTACTAAATGTTTATTTACAATATGTTGTCATTGTTTATGTTGGGATATAAAATCTGAGCAGATCTGATTGATCGAGAAATATCAGTGAATGTGTGTGTGTATAAAATCAGTATTTTGAGCTTTGCTTAATGAGACTAAACAGTCATAGCAGGCCAGGATTAATGGTATTTCCGTCTATTATATATATATATATATATATATATATATATATATATATATATATATATATAAATATAAAAGTGAACATTGAAGTCAACACTCAGAGGCGACAAGCTGTTTCATGCTAGATGCAATTGTCAGGTCGTGAGTGTTGGGTTTTTTCTCGACTATTTATATATATGGTTCAGTGGTGTATTGTGGGTAGTCCATTCTGGTAGTTATTTTGGCAGGGGTAGCTTGTTTATTTACTTATTTATTTGGGTTAATTTAATTTACCTGCTTTTATTTATTTTCATTTTTATTTTATATATTTATTTATTCTTTTCGGTTTTCAATGTTTTATTAATGTAGTAAAAAATTATTTTTATTTCTTCTAACGGTTATTTTAGCGGGTGTGGTTTGTTAATTTGTTTATTTAATTAGTTTTATTTAATTTATTTTGTTTTTTATTTATTTACTTTTTTTTTAAATTTTTTATTTTGTATATATTTACTTTTCTGTTTTCGATTTTTTAGTACGTAGTCATTTTTTTTATAGTTATATAGCAGTTATAGCTATTTTTTTGTCCACTGTTTGAATTGATTGTTGTAGTCTATTCTAATGGTTATTTTGGAGGGCTTGGTTTGTTAATTTGTTTATTATTTACTTCAATTATTTATTTGGATTGATTATCGTTACTTGTTTTTTATGTATTTATTTTTTATTCTATTTCGTCTATTCTTACGAGAGTGGTTTGTTAATTTGTTTATTATTTGCTTGGGTTAATTTATTTACTTGATTTTTATTTTTATTTATTCTTCTCATTTTCAATTTTTAAGTACCATAGTAAAAATTTGTTTCCATGTCTTCATTTTGAGATGTAGCTCAGATCGTTTATTTAGTAATTTTTTGGGGTCTGGGAAGGTAATAATAGGTATTTTTCTTCTAAGCAAAGTTTGCAGGTTTTGGATTGATTGTTGTAGGCTGATGATTTTTTTCCTTATTTTCCATGATATTTTTGGTGCGATTTGAGTTTTCTTTTTAATTTCCAAGATATACTTAGAAAGCATTGTGCTGTTCACATATTTACTATTAATAGTAAATATGTGAACTGTTACTATTAATAGTAATAATTAGTTATTAAGGGAATGAAAGGATATGACTTTAATTAAATTGTTTATATTGGAGAAACTATTTAAAACTGTCAATTGGGAGAATTGCTAAGAAAAAAGTAAAAAAGTCTAGATAAAAACCAACTGCAAATATTAATTTGTTTACCTGAATTAGATTTCTGGACATATACTGCAATAAAACTGAGAAGGCGACATGCAGTAACGCGCATGAGGTTTTGTGATATTTGGTTTTGCCCGGGGTCACTACTTGATTGTATGCTATGGTGAGTATGAAATAATAATAACTCCCTTTACACACTCCCTTTAATTTTGGGCTGGCTGAGGAAAAAGACGAAAGAAATAGGCTCACCTATGTGAAAATTTCTTTGGACCAGTGAAAACCTTGACTTCACAGAGATTGGCCGGCGAGCTGAGGAAAAAGACGAAAACAAATTCGCGATCCTATGTGAAATTTTCTTTGAACCAGTGAAAACCTTGTTTTTACAGAAATTAGCCATTGAGCTTAGAAAAAAGAAAGTAAAGAAAATAGTGAGCCTATGCAAAATCATTTTTTATATAAAATGAAGAAAAAATTACATTATCAAGAGAAGAGTGTTTGAAGCCATGTGAAAAAGTTTCTGTCCAGCGTTCAGATTTTCGCCACTGTAAAGTTACTCGGCAATTATATTATCAGCCTTAATCAAGCACATGACACTTCAAAGAACTTTCTTTCAACAATCCAAGAAAATTAAGTATTTCAGACTCTCTTCATCTACGTTTGAACCTATGCAACCGTATGAACCCTTCTGTAAAAAACGAATGCTCTTATTTTTGTTTTTAACCATTTTTTTTTAATATTATTTTTTGTCAGATCATTTAATCTGGTGGATGAACATTTCCTTTTCATGACAATTCATTGGAACTACGGACTTTAAAAAATTATGATTTATTTTCCTGAAACGAGTTACTGACACAACTTCAAACGCGTGAATTCGTATTCTTTATTTCGTTTTGTAACTTTTGTTAAAATTAACCGTGTGTTTCCTCGTTATAATCAGCCTCCATCACCCTTTTTGGCATGGGTAAATCAACTGTTAATTTTAACCCCAATGACCAAGACCGTCGTACACTCTGCCGTAAATAAGTCATTTTAATAAACAAAACAATATTGAAATATGTTTTGATATATAATACAAACTGAAATGTTTGAATAAAATATTAAAACAAAATATTTTTCGTACAAGGGAGATTACTCTGTAAGAAATAATTTCTCTCGAAAACAATATTGAATTTAACTTACGTAACACGGTGAAGTAATGGATAGCGACTCGGATTGAGGGATCGGAGAGTCGAGTTCGAATTCCAGTCAAATCCATTATATTCACTTACGTGCTAATACCCTTGGGAAAGGTATGAATCCTCTTCGTCTCCCTCCAGCTATGGGTAAAATAGCTGGACAGACCGGGTTCTATAGCCTTGGTTGGCAACTGGTCTACTGCAGAAAGAAATGGCAACCTACTGCGGGAAAAATCTGCTTCATCAGTCATGTATCGAAAGATACATGATCGCCTAAGCGTGTATCACGCATGGCACATCACTGACTGATGTGGTCAGTATTTACAAATTACATGTAATTCTAATGATATTAAAAAAGATCTCAAATTTCACGTTCAACTGACTGAAAATGAAAATTCTCATTAAACGGAAAAAGAAATATTTTTTACTGAATCATTTCAAAAACTTTATTATATTATTGTTAATTAAATACAACATAGAGAAAAGACGCTGCTTTAGAAGACCACGTTACATATTATTTGTTAATAAAGAAAGAGATTAATAAAGCATTGTGTTTTTTTTTTAAATGTTAATGTATAATGGTGAGTAACTGAATGACAAAATGGGAAAATTATATGTAACACGTTTCGCCATTCAGAAAGACTTCGTCAGTCTAAAATAATTTTCTTATTGATGGAAGTATGTAGACGGGGAGGACGAAAATACAAATAAAAATGTTGGTTATATATTGAGAGGAACGCTGAAGACGTAGGGACGCTAAACTTATTTTAAATTTCTAGGGTCCGATGTGTCAAAACGTACAGCTGAGTTGACTTCATTCAGCTTCCCATTGTTTTTATTTTTATTACTGTTGTTTTTAAATGTCTTATCAAAATTAGTTATCATGCATGATTTTCAACTTCTATTTATTACCACGGAAGCGACAACAGATACGGGAAGTACAATTAACACAAGTTTTTTGTTACAAAACATGATTTTCCTACACAGTCTTTGGTTATAAATCTTTGGATTGCTTTTTATTTTATTTGTTGACAGTTATATAGGACCGCCCGAAATGTGACTGGTCACACACTTTGCATTGTCGCAATTGCTTAAACACATTACCCACCACCCAACTGTGGTCACATTTAGTGTTTGGTATCTGTAAAAATGGTCAGCAAACATTGGTCAATGTCAGTGGGTGCAACTTCGATGTAATTCAAAGGCACATCTCTGATTTATATGCAATCTCATGTCAGATCTCTTTTTGCCTTTCAAGAACAAGGTGAAATGGATTATTCGTATAGAGGTTCAAATTTTACTTTCTTGCCATCTACCTTTAGGTTAACATAATATTAGGTTGAGTCATAACTAATTTACTAAAGAATAAATTTGGTAGGATGAATCCCAAGGATCACGTAACAGGTGGTGAATGGTTTCAGCCCAGGAATGACGACAACTCGTGGAGTAAGGAACACTCAGATTTTGTATAGACTGCGAGGAAGCTAGACGTGATAGTCTGTAAAGAACATAAAAAACACACCACCGGACTAGTCATTTTCCTCGGGGAAAACCCTTTCAATTTTAGCGCTTTCACACTGCTTGTTTTATCTATATGTATTATAGTTTCTCTATGAAACAAATAATAATATAGTGATTTTCCAAACGTAACTTGGCACAAGACCGAAAGTAGAGGTCACCCAGTGAGGTTCGAACTCACTACTCAGCCGTAATTGTTCTAGCAAAACAATCTTTCTAACGATTACACCACCTCGAGGTGCCCAATATATATATATATGCGCCTATTATGGGCACTAGAGACTGAAGATAGCCTTCACAGGTAGGACCCGCCATGTTCATGGTGGCAAATCATCCATTTCTTTCCCTTGGTAAAAAGTAAGTTCCGCTCAGACAGTTTCCCTTCCCAGTCCTGTTGCTTTGTGGAAAAGACTCCCTTGAGGTTAATTCATTTTCCCACTACAATCATAACCTCTTCAAGTCCAGGATTAACCGTTATCTATCCTCATAATATTTACTTTCTGCTTTCTCCCCTTTACAACAATCCCATTCAGTAACCCTCTAACTTGAGTAACTCTTGGCCCATGTATTGAGTGAACTAAAGTAAATAATAATAAGATAAAAATAACCAAGATAGTTATTCACTGTTTCTAAGCACCGCATTAATGACAAAGCAAGACCATAAACAGCAAGAATAACATAAGGAAAAAAAATCAGAACTCGTTTGGTCTGTTTTATTTTGTCGACCGGTGCAAAACGCTTTAACGCTTTTCTAATGAAAATCAGATTCAAAAGTTCGTCGAAAACCTTTTCTCTATCTATATCTCTGAGATGAGGCATTATAACTATTTACATTATTCGGACTGTTATCTTCATCTTCATTGCCATATTCGCAACGTTTCGGCCGTTGTACGCTTCTTTCTTCAGGTGTCTGGAATTTTGAACCGAATCCTTTATTACGTCCAGCTCAAGGGGATGAAAACATTGGTTAAAAATCCAGTGACTAGACCGGAAGAGTTGCGAGTTCAATACCAGGCTACAGCAGTGGTGAACAAAAAAACAAACAAACAAAAAAAAAAAAAACAAACGAAAAATCTTGGAGATTTAAGTTAAAGGGAAATAACTGAGACATACAGAAGAGGCATGTCACGTGGAACTAGAACAATCTACCCCGGTGGACGAAATAAATGTTTAAGTTCAAAATTCCAATCACCTGAAGAAGGCCGGAGCGTACAACGACCGAAACGTTGTGAATATGCCAATGAAGACGAGGATAACAATCCGAAAATGTAAATAATGCAAATAATTTTTTCTCATCAAAATCTCAGGATTTTACTAAAAAAAAAGGGGATATCGAATAACTGCGGGTAAGTGGCAACAAGTTATTATAAATAATGGGGAATATATAACTGAATAAAACTTATTTTTTGAAAAATAAAGTGGATAAAGAAAAAAAACATTATTTATGACCCACCGTCATAATATTGGACACGTTATTTTCGGAACGACTCGCGTATATTATCATTAATAAAAAAGAAAATAGGTATGAAAATATAACGAATCTAAGTAATTATGAGTTATGTCCCTTATACTGCTTTGAGACTCTCCTGTTTTTGTTGGTATTTTTTACTAAACTCAGGTTGTTATAAAGCCGAAAGTGAGAATCAGTTTGTTATAAAGCTGCAAGTAAAGTGAGAGTGAAAATCTCAAATTTATAAAGCCCCAACCAAGTGAGAATCAAATCCACTGATTAGTTGTACTTATTTAAGCAGACGAAACTAACCTTTGCTACATTCCTCGGTCCCATCAGAATCTTCACGGCTAGGACCCACCATGCCAATTACGCTGTAAAAAAACTATTCACATTCCCTCCGTATTACATCGGTGATAAGTAAGTTCCACTTCGAACAGATTCTTCCCGCAAACCGTTGCTCTGTGGAACAGACCCTTCAAAGAGGACGTTTCCTCGATCACTTCAATAACGGAATCTGATCAAGTCTAGCTAGAATCTGCCATTATCTTCCTCTCCTATCCGTAAAAACTAAACTGCCTCGTTTAACGTAACCCATTTTGAGTGCCCACCCCGGGCTTTGTACAAGGTGAACCTTACTGTAACCCCCCACCCCCAAAAAACCCCAACCCCCAAAAAACCAAAAACAAACAAACAAAAACAAAACAAAACGAAAACACTAAAAAAAAAAAAAAAACAATCTACCCCCGCCAAAAAAAAAAAAAAAAAAAAAATAAAACATATCTGTAGGTTCTGGTTATACTTTTTATTATTTGCTAATCTTAGCTTAATTTTGTCATACGGCTACCCAGTGACAGTTGAAAGTCCAACTTGTTGACTATTACAAAACGATAAGATAAGAGAAGACGTTCACCCTAAAAAAGCATCTCGATTACGTTGAGAATATCATAACAGATTCTGTAAAAAAGGAAGAATTTTTAAAAAGAAACCGTTGCCAAGAACCCCCCCCCCCCGAAATTTTGGAGACAGCGCGATAAAAAGTTTTAAAGAAATGTTCAGGCACGACAGAATTCAAAAGCTATTATGCACCCTTGTGGGTGATTAATTATTCTCTACCCTTCAACCCTTATCCCACAGACGAAACGCTACCAGTTTTTTACTACTATATCGCTATTACTATGATAGATGTTCGGACGAATTACATTCCACCAGCTTGGACGTTCATAGATAAGACCTGCTATGCCGTGTGCACAGTAGCAAACCATCTACATTCCTTTCGTTTTCCCTTGATGCAATTTTGATCTCTTTAAGTACAGTGTCAAGTTGTCAACTCATATCTATCCTAATCGTCATCGTAATACCACCCTTTCCTCCTCCTTACAATCTCACTCAGTAACCTCTACATTGAGTGACACGTGAGCCTTGTATTGGGTAAAATAATAATAAAAGCAGTACACCGTATTTATAACGGGTTTTCTCCCATTGTATATAACTTATGAATATTTATTTTATTATATATTTCTGTAACGTCAGACGTAGCTTGAGTGGTAGATCCCAGGTCTGTTACCGTAAAGGTCCATCTCAACAGTTAATGATATTCATTAAACCTCCATTGAGACCAATAGAGAGATTTGTAAAGTTGTCTATCTTACTTGTATAAAGAATCAAGACGAGGAAACTCAGGCGATTTCATTTCAAGTTTAAGGAAAACGTAACTATATGCTGATTGCAATGAATAAGGTCCACGCTTCATAATGTCGTTCTTTCTTATTGACGAATCAGCACAGCACAAACATCGCGAAAACTAGAAACAAATAATAAATATAACGTACAAAGGGAAACGGACAAATAAAATCATTTTAAAATAATACACAAAAATAAACACTTTCTTCAGTCAGCAACAAGAAGCAATTACCTAACAAACTCCAAAAAAAAAAAAAAAAAAAAAAAAATAAAATGTAAAATGGAGTTAATGGGAGGTTAAAAATAATCGTCATTTCAGGTACCCCAGATGATGGGTAAGCTATGGAAAAAAGGAATATTCTCCCATTTGCATTTCTCCCATTCTGAGCATTATCATATCCATGATATTATACCTTATTTTACGGACGGAACGGGATAGCTGAAAGAAAAAGAATGACAATGCTTTGTTCTCAGAGTGAGTTTTATACTGTCAAGTCATACATAAAATTATATATACATATTTACACGTGTCTCACGCAGAGATTCTATAACACATGTTTACATAAGCAGTTTGAAAGGGAACGAAAAGAGCGTATTATTTGTAATAATTCCTAACATGAATTGAAGCTGCCGGAGATTCTTCTGTGTTTAGGATTCAAGATTCAAGCGCTTCAAATTTATCTGCTATGTCACTAGCGAGGATATATTCCTCTCAAATGGGAAATGACGAGCAATAGATTTTCCCCCAACAGTGTCTTGGCTTCTCTAACATCAGACATAGTAGGGAGCAGTTAATTACCGTGTTGCCTCCTATGACCAGCAGCAGAGAAATGAAAGAGGTATGAAAGGACTTCTACTAAGAAAGAGAGTTACTCTGTAGTAGTATTAAGCAGTAGTAACACCATATGGAAATATACACTTTCCTTTTCACTAAGAGTGACAAAGAAAACTCTCTTTCTCTCTTCTCTTATACACAATTTTCTTATTTTTTCCTTCTCTTGTCCCTATCCTCAGTAATTGACAGAACCCGGACATAGCTTATATGTGTCAGCGAACGTCATAAAAAACTCAACCAACGACAACACGTCTCGCCAAAAATCAAACGGAAAACACGGATGTGTCAGGCCACATAAAAAGAAGAAAAAAAAAACCATGTGCTCAACAAGAAGTGGGAAAACTGTCCTTGGGCAGAGAGCATTCAGTGGCGACTCCGTCAAAGTACAGAGTCGCAACTGTGGAAAATTATAGTGAGAGGTGCCCAGCCCTGAGGAACAGCTGCCCGATGCAGCGCTCTCTCATTGCACCAGAGGTAGGGATCGGTGCTCGCGTCTGTTGCGGGGGCTGCGGGCAATTTTTGTTCCTTTTGTACGCGCTCGGGTCCCCGCCTTAACAAAAGACCTTGTGTCACAACTCGTCTTAGTGGGGAGACAGAGTTAAATACCTAGCAGTTCGAGATGCAAGAGTTGGAGATTCATCGGATGTTGAGTTT
The DNA here is from genome assembly GCA_903632075.3 of Acanthosepion pharaonis. Classification (NCBI taxonomy): domain Eukaryota; kingdom Metazoa; phylum Mollusca; class Cephalopoda; order Sepiida; family Sepiidae; genus Acanthosepion; species Acanthosepion pharaonis. The sequence continues at coordinate 2,786,322 of CAHIKZ030004961.1, read as the reverse complement.
GACAGGACGTACAACTCCAGAAAAAAAAACATGAATTCAATAAATTAATTTCTATCAGCCAAAAACACAACGACCCTGTATGAAATCTCAAAACAAAAAGGGACTAAGACGATAGTCACCCACTTTAACAACTGTAACCACATGGAGTTAATAATAAAAATGCTACTACAGATAGTAAATTTGGACTTTACTTATGTATTAGCCCAGCCTTCATCGCTATATACCATCTCTCTCTCTCTTTTACAGGCTTTCTTTCGGGTTATAAGATGAAGGTTAGCCATGAATAATAAAAGGTTTAATAATGAACTAATGCTAGTTATACATATACGCGAATAAATTAAATGTCTAGTGATATGTATACTAGAACTACTGTTACAAAAAGTTTAAAACATGCTGGCAGCCGGGGACATTATAAAATCAGACTATGTGTTATTCTATTTTCAAAACTAATCACTTTAAATAGGTATTTCCACAGATTCGCAATGCCAAGGATTTAAAATGAACTTTTAAGAAGGAAAAATCTTTCCTTAAGCTCTTATTTTAGTTTTAATTTCAAGTTAATATATTAAATTTGATATTCCCAATAAGAAAAACACTTTGCTGCATTTTAAAACTAATTTAACTGGAATGATTTTTTGTTAACAAATCTGATTTAAGCGCCATTTTTAGCCCGCGTTTATAGCAATGAAATTCTTTTTATTAAAAATAGAAGATACTATTCTGAAATTTTACTTGATGAATATTAGCTGATTTAAAGTATAATTAATCTGATTTGAAATAAATATTATTTATTTTAAGTGTAAAATATCGCAAAAGTGCATTTTTTTAACATGGCAGTAGCCGTTTATTTAACCTTTTGATGGATTGACAGCTTGATGACAGATGAATGTTTATCTAATATTCTACGGGTGGCGAGTGGGGGGCTTTATCTGTGAATAATAATTGAAGACTTTAAAGTGAGCCCCTTTTTATATAATTTTTAAGTACTTAGTAATGTCGTGTAAGAAGTAATGTAATTGGCAGGTTTATACAACTACAAAAAAATTCAAAATTCTTCTAAAATATCGGTGGGTGATGATTTGTACTAATCTTTTTAATTTATGATTAGTAAGTATAGCTTTTACTTAATAATATCTTCAAAAAGGCGAAGTTAATACGGGATTTTAAAAGATTTAAAACTTAATAATTATTCTAATTAAAATTAAAAAAATGAAAACAATTCCTGTAAAAATTCATTATTCATCGAAAGATATTTTTTTCTTAAGACAATAATGTCCTTAATATATCTAATTTATAAAAGTAATTAAAGGCTTTTCTAATTAAATTATTTCTTTCGAAATTTGATAAAATTAAGTCGGGTGAGAGATAGCAAATGTAAAAAAATATTTTTTACCAAGATTCTATAATAATTTAATTCATTTGAGAATAAGTCCTAAAAGTTTCGTTAAAATCCGACAGTTATTTGATTTTCGCAAGAATTTCCAAAACAATTTGCTTTTTGTTTAATGCAAAAAAAACGCTAAAATTTCCTGTACTAATCATTAACTAATCTTTACTTCTCACCCAAGATGCATGCCACGTGGAACTAGAACAATCTACCCCGGTGGACGAAATAAAGGGTTCAGTTCGAAATTCCAATCACCTGAATAAGGCTGAAGTGTACAACGGTCGCAACATCGTGAATATGGCAACAAAGATGAGACAATGTAAATAATGTAAATAACTACAATAGCTCATCTCAAAAATGATAGATGTCTTAGAAAGGATTAAAAAATTTAATTGAATAATCAAAAACTACTTTGGTCTTCCATAATATAGTCCTACTCTTCTTAAATAAACATTTTGATTTTTTGATAAAAAAAAACAAAAAAAAAAACTTTGTTTTTATTAAGTGTGGCGTCTTTTTTCATCGTTATGCGCTTTTTTCGACGAATTATTTGAAGGTACCTAATTTTTAAATGTTAACATTTCCATCGTACTCTCCAACCCGTTGACTAAACTTATTCTGCCACAAATTTATCAGTTGAACTCACAAGAAGACAGTTACTCTCGCTTCTATCTCTCCTCGAAAGCTTCGTTCCCGTTTTTTCGGGTATCAAGGGAGGCAACTCACGTCAGTATATATGTGATAGTTAATTTCACTCCTTCATAGACATCGATGTTTTTCTCATTGTCTTTTTGTAGAAGAAGGTACTGGGTAGTACGATTTAATAATGTTAGATTGTTTTTTTTTATTTCTTGGTGTTTTTTTTTTAAATCAAATTTTGCACTCTATTTTTGAAAATAATGTCACATCACACACAAATTAAATTTTAGTTTTATTGAAAGAAAACCAGTCTCTAAGTTTGCTGTTAGCCGCTAACAGTTAGCGCTTGATGTTACACAGTTAGAAACTAGAAAAAAGTTAACGTACATATTGTCAGTTAGTGTAGGAAAATTTCCTAAATTTATGTTACAGTGTAACTTTAGGTTTTACTATTTTTCAGGATTAAATGAATAATCATATTTTAATTACCTGATTAAATTAATTATCAAAATTTAAAACGAAATAATATTATTAAAATTTTGATGGTTAATTTACGGAAATCTTTATTTTGAATTTTGTGGCTTACCCCATATTAGTTTCGTCAAAACTGTTAAAATTCTATAAAGTCGGAACACTTCCTGACTCTCTTTTTCTCACTTTTCCTTCTGACGTATGATAGAAGGAAGTGACAGCAATAACCGGGACCTTCCCTTTAGTGACTGAACTCTTACACACACACACACACACACACACACACACAATTGCTAATTTTTTAATGTCTGTCTCCTTTTGCATGCATACTAATAATGTATATTTTCTCTCCTTTTTTATTCGCTTATATTAAATCCAAAGCCATAAAATATCTCCTTGTTCAAATTTATTCCATTTCTTTACACCCGTCATTTACATGTGTATAAATTTTGTTTACCATTGCTTTTTTTAGTTTAACTAGGATCGATACCGCAACAATTAAAAATAAAAATAAAAATACCACAGACGATAAAAAGTAATGTTCGTTTTGAGATTATTATAGCAAATTTTCGTAAAGATGTTTTTATTTAATGATATTATGAAACGTTTAGTTTGGTCTAAACTTGTCAGTATCAAGCAGCAATAAAAACTTTTGATCCATCGTCCCAGATCCTGACGTTCTCACTAAAATAAATTTTCTCGAGAAGAAACAAAAATGGCCGTAGACGGGAATAGTGAGTCTGTTGGGGACGTGCAGAATTCATTAATTATGCTTGAAAGAATCAGAAGGAATTTGTGTAGGTGGCGTGACTTTCTGCATCCACAAACAAATAAATAAACGAAATTTAAAATACGATTAAGAACGAGACATATTCAATTAGAAATTAATATAACATTTATATACAATTCAAAGCAATATACAAACAGGATAATTGATATATGTTATGTTGGCGAAATGTGTATGAGGTTTTTTTTATTTCAGAATGTCTCTCTTTGTAATTGTTCGTTCATTTACAGTCTTTTTAAGTTTGTGTTGATAATAATTGTCGATATTAAGTGTCTCTTTAGAAGGAGTTTTTAAGAGTGATCTACCTTTAACTGTAATGTAATGTTTTTTAAGGTCGTTCGCACGTTGATGTTTACTTAATAGGTAGCGAATATAATTCACTTTAGATAAGCAATGTTGAGAATTGATATCCACAGTTGATTCAGTTTTCGATCGGGAATGAGTCAGCGATGATGTATCTTTGCTCGGTTTATCGTGATTTCGAGTGACGTGGAGTATTTTGGCAAGTTCTCTGTGGGTGTTTGTTACAGACTGCCTGGGGCGGTCAGCGTTTATTTTTATAAGGCTTGAAAGTCCGAAGGTGGCTCACTTGAGTTTTGGCGCAATTTCGTTCTGCACGTGAACTTTCAGTGATGAACCAATGAGATTGTTTGTTTCGCTTAGTGCAGTTTTAATTGGCTGAAGTTTTTCGTACGTAGGCGTAAGATATAGACTGTTCTGTTGCTAGGGTTGAAAAGTAAGGAAAAAAGGACGAGTCTACAAGTCTACAAAGAAAAAATCAAATAGTTTCGAAAATATTTTGGTGAAGGTACATTAAATTTCTGTAACAACACGGTTCACAGAACAGTCACCCAACGAGGCAATGTAAAAATGATTACATAACATTTCTCAATAAAACAACTTTTGATGAAATATAAACTTTCAAATGATTGTGCGAGATATATGAAAAGACAAATTTGAACATAGAAAATAGGTAAGCAGTGATTTTTTTTTGTTTTTACAATCATATTCAGTCTGTACAGGGCCCAAGAGCCACTGGAGGTAGAAGGTTATAAAGTAAGAGGTACAATTTATGCAGATATGTGGGGAAGATAATAGCTGGCCATAGACAACCGTTATCTTCAACTCCTGACAAGTTAAGAGTGTAGTGATCGAAGAAGCATCCACTTGGGAGTCGGTTCCACAAAGCAGTGATTAGTAGGAAGAAGCTGCTCAAGTGGAACTTTTATCTCATCAATGGAATACGAAGGGAATGCAAGAAGTTCGCTACAATGTGCCTGGCATGACGAGTCTTAGCCGTGAAAATTAGAACTAATGGAACTAAGGAGTATAGTTCGTCTGAACATTTCCCAAGGAAATAGCAATAGAGCAGCAAGAGACTTGCAACGTTTGGTCTGTGGGAAAGGGGTGGTAGGGTGGAAGATAAGGAAGAAGAGACTCTTTTGGACACTATCGAGACTGGGCAGCTTTTACGTTTCCGGAATCAAGTATCTTGTTTAGAATCAAGCGAATAAAACACTTCTTTGAAAAGCAAAGAACGTGAAAGAATTATCTATAGGTATGTATTTAATTGTGTGTATATATGTGCGTAACCGAAAGGAAAATTCATACCGAATTTATCTTGCATAATTTCTTTACGTTAAAAGGGTTGATACAGCGTCTTGTTACCGAGTGGGCATCTGCGTGTCGTCTGCCCAGCCAGACGTTGTGACATCTGTTTTTGTTTTATTTTTTATTATAGAAAACTCTCGGACGTAGTTGTAAGTATGTGAATGAAATTTTTACTTTTATTTTTTGAAGGTGGGGGAGGTCTGTCAATTGTGTTTCTTATAAATGTTATATTTGTAATAACTCAGACATTACTAAAGATATAATAAATTCGTTTTAGTACACAAAGGAAGTATCCCTCTGTAAAATTTCCCAGTCTAAGTTTTCATCATTTCTGAGCACTTGCCGGAAATTTTCTTGGCATGATGATTGCCTTTTGTGCTGAAAATGATGAAAAGAATGACAGTTGCATAGCAAAACTCTGAGATGAATATCCTGTGACATCTTAAAAAATAATTTATCTTCTTATTTTGTGCAGGAAATTGCCTTTTGCTGCCAGCTGTCACCGAGTAAGAGTATTGTGGGATTTGTGGTCATGTAGCTCTAAACACTGTATTGTAGTAATTTATATAAAAGTAGTTTAACAATGTCGCCATCCATGTGATTCTTATCAATGATAATCAAAGTCATCGTTCCTTTCTTTTTATTCTCTACCCAAGGGTAGGTTTTCTAATTTTAAACGGAAGCTGTTCAACGGCAGCCTGGGAACGTATCATTGGTTGTCATGGGTCAGGTTAATAACACGAAATATAATTTATCCGAAAACTGACTTTACGAAAACGGTGAAATCGAATCTTTTCCTAACTGAAAGAAAAAAAAAAGTAGAAAATTAAAGGGAGATAACTTATATCTGAATTGGTACGAATGGTTTAAAAATTACACTCGTTGACTTTTTTTTTTTTTTTTTTTACAGTGAGGTTCACCCTGTACAAGGCCGGCGGTGGGTTCATTCGAATTAGAAGGTTACAGATTAAGAGGTACAGTTTATGCGGATAGGTATGGAAGATGTCTAATTTTAACAGAAGCTGCTCTGTAACACGTATCATAGGTTGTCATGTGTCCGGTTGATAACAGGAAATATAATTTATCCGAAAACTGACTTCACGAAAACGCTGAAATCGAATCTTTTCTTAACTGAAAAAAAAAAAAAAAAAAAAAAAAAAAAGAAAATTAAAGGGAGATAATTTATATCTGAATGGCATGGGATATGTTTAAAAATTATACTGATTGATTTTTTTTTTTATAGTGAGGCCCGGAGACCGCTCTAGTTAGAAAGTTACAGAGTAAAAGGTGCATATAGGTGGGAAAGATAACGGTTAGCTGTAGACTTGAACAGGTTAAGGTTTTAGAGATCGTGTAAACATCCTGTTGGCAGTCGGTTCCACGGTACAGTTGTTCGCGGGAAGAAGCTGTTCGAGTGGAACTTACAATGAAATACGGAGGGAATGAAGGTGATTCGCTACAATGTGAGTAGCATGGCGGGTCTTAGCCATGAAGGTTAGAACTGGTGGGATTAAGGAATGTAGTTCGTCTGAGCACCTTCCATGCAAATAGCGATAGAACAGTATGATGCTTGCTACATCCCGTCTGTGAGAGAGCGGTTGCAGGTTGGGAAATAACTTGTCACCGACAAAGAAGCAGGGACGATTTTAAATTCTATCGAGCCTGAAAAGTGAGGTCTTAGCAGCTCTTGCCCATATATTTGCAGCAGTACACCATTTTCTGCCTGATCTGGCTCTTGTAAAGATAGAGGATAACAGGAGGGGGTCAGGTACATGCTGGAGCGGTAGTACAGGGAACCGATCATTCTTCTTGCATCTCTAGCGATGAATTTTATGTACGAGTTCCACTTGAGGTCTGGGCTGAGTTTAAGTGCCCAAGCCAGGTGCCCAAGCCACAGGGCCTCAACGAGAGGACATCCATTGAATGTTGCTTATTTATAATAGTGGGTGAGTAACAAGTCGGTTGGTTTGTATAAGAGGATGATTTAATATTGAAATCAGTTAAAAAACTATTGTCTTTTATTTCGGACAATGGAAATAAAATGTAAATAAAAGCAATTAAAATGTAAATATTAAATAAATAAAAAGAGTAATATGAATTTATACTGAAGACTTTTTAGATTATGTAATTTATTTACGCATGTAATAAGGCAAATATTAAATAATTTTTTTCTCGTCCATTTTAACTCGTTTTTGAATTTTCCTAGTAATCAACATTATTACGTGAATGAAGATTTAAACAAAATTTTATGGCGAAATAGTATTAGTTATGCTGTAATAAACAAAAAAATTTCTACGTGAATTAAAAAGAAAGCGTTATTCTAATATAAAAGTTACCTCCCTTTAAATCTTTAATTTTTTTTTTTTAAATGAATGATTGTAGCTTAATTTTTTTTAAATGAATGAGTGTAGCTTCGATTTAAAACGCTTTCGGTGGAAAAACAATTTGGGGGCAAATATTTCATACTTTAGTTTGGAATGACATCTTAAGAAATTCCTTTTAAATCTATGCGTATAAGAATTATAATTTTAATGACGATTTTTAGAACTCGTATTAATAGATAGCTTCAGTAGCTTCAATGTAATTTCTAAGGAATTAAGGAATTTTTAACTCGACATGACGTCATATTACTATAAACGTTATATTTGGGTAGACACCCTTATATTTTTTAAAGTGTAATTAGCGTCTACCGGCATGGGCAATCGAAAGTCTTAATAAAGATAATCTTAAAAAGGAAGAGAGGAACATTTTTTTATCAAGACTTTCGATTTTCCAATCCAGTAGACGTTAATTATATTGTTTAAAAAAATCAAAAACAAAAAACAAGACAAAACAAAAACAAAAACAAAAACTGATATTTATTCAAACATGTGTATCCACTAAATACAGGGTGTGGCAGAAATACCTCCCACATATATCTTGTATGGAGATTATTATTATTATAAATAAATAAAAATAAAATATAAAATAATGATAATAATAATGAAAATTAGCAGTAAAATAAATAGAATAAAAAATAAAAATAATAAAATTACTCCCAGCATGCAGTAAAAACTGTTCTTACAAGAAATACGGGCATCCCGCCAAAAGACGTTAAATTCAATCTCTTCACCACAAACAGGCAACTCTTATCCGTCTTCTCTCCGTGATATGCCGTGTAATAATACGAAGTAACTTCTTCCTCTCATTACATGTACCATAAAACAATTGTATCCTAAAAAATACACACACCAATACACACAAAATATAAACAAAATTGTATGAAATTAACATACAATTTGCCACGCTTTCCAGTTATTTGTGTACGTTTTATATCTTGTCTTTTATCTCTGTGAACACAAGGCTAATTTCTACTGCTATGATGTGAATGAATCCCTCACAATCTCCCAAAAATAACTCCCGCATAATGGTAAGATATTAGAGACAATGGGGTCTTCATCTTCCTAATGTCTTCCATTATTTCTGCACAAGGTTTATAGTGTAGTGGGTTAGCCAATCTGTATCGGTGAGAAATACAAATTAAACAGACCCTCTACTATATTTTAGTAAATCAAATGCAACAAAGACAACAAGAGAAATAATCAAATAGGCAGATATTTGTTTTAATAAAAAATATTTTTATATAACAAGTACACACGATATAATAAAGTTGTTTAAAACACTTTAGAGATCTTGGTTGTGTTATCTAGGGTAATATAAAAGGTGTTATGCTATGGATCTGGTAAGAAATTAAACAGTTTATGTTGATGGTGAAATCGAATGAAATAGGTTGGGTGACTTTCTATAGAGTTGTCTCACTTTGACTGATATAGTTACGATTTCCTTTATGTTGTTAAGATATTGAGTGAGTTAGTTTCTGAATCTTGTCTTGTCGTCACGTGATGAGTTGATGTTGAAAAGAAATTGAATTCCACAAGCCGGTTGATGTTAATAAAAATAACTCTAAGCGAGGAAGTTGGGTTTCATGGATTCGTGTGACGAGTTGATTATTTTAAGGACTCATATTTCATATTTATGAGTTTTCTTGATCACGCAGGGGCTCGAGAACATGTCTACATTTTTTTGGCGTATTGTACTATGAACAGGTCATCTCGAGGTCAACCGTGCGGACGTAGGCAGAAACATGACATTATTATTTATGGACCAATCAGAAAGCATTGTTTCGTACTGAACTCTGGAGCCGATTTTAATGGGTTCAGCACAAACTGAGAATACTTAGCTGTGATCCACTTTTAACAAGTTTAAAACAGGGAATGTGGAAATTTAATTCTACAATACTAGTAAGAAATACATTTTGTGTCATATCTAAAGAATTAATGGATTTTATATCCGACATTATTTTTTCATTAATATATATTAAACGTCATATTTAGTAAACCTGTTTGAGCAGACTTCCTTATTTTTTTAAATAGTCTAATTAACGTCTACCGGCTTGAGCAGTGAAAAGTCTTAATAAAAATAATCTTAAAAAAGAAAACCCCTTCTGAAAGGAACATTTTCTTTAGTAAGACTTTTGATTGCTTAATAGTCCAGACGTCACTTACCCTATGAAAAAAACAAACAAAAAACAAAAACAGTGATATCTACTCAAATATGTGTATTCACTAATTATATTTTTTTTCATAAAATTAAGATTTTCTAAAACAAAAAATTTCTAAAATAATTCTATTCATTTGTGAATAAGTCCTGAAAATTTAATTAAAATCCAACAATTAATTTTGCAATAATAATGTGTTTATAACGCAAAAAGACGCTAAAATCTCCAATACTAGTCTTTGACTCTCCCGCTGACGTAAGAAAAACAAGATTTTTAACCAATATTTTGAACGTACTAGAAAGGATTAAAAAAAAATCAAAAAACACTTTGGTCTTTCCTCGTAATAATAACATGAACGTTTTCACGATAAAACTTTGTTTTTATCAAGTTAGGGCATTTTTCCATCATGGTATGCTTTGTTTTACAATATGTTTGGAGGTACCAATAAGAAAAAAAAATCCATGTAAGTTCAACTACGTTGTTTTTGTTCTGAAAAATAAGTAATGGTAAAGTGCAAGCTCAGTTGTAGTGATGTTGTTTTATTGGAAATTTGTGTCGAAATAAGCACGCGTAGTTATTTGTATTATATCTTTTCCGTTTCTTTTCCTGCTCACAGTTTGGTGAATCTTTATTGACAGCAAGAAAGGAGATATACAAATGTATTTATTCTTGATCGATTCTTCTGTTTTAACGACATATCAACTCTGTTGGTTATTTAATGCCGAATAGTTTTTTCTTAATACATGGCTTGTCAATAATCCTTTGAGTGATTGGTCCCCATCACCTTTCAGTTATGCTTTTAGAACGGAGTTATTTAAGGATATATAATATATAGTTATGGAGAAACCCCCTTCAAGTAGGCTAGGATAGTCTCTACTGTTATCTGCTTGAAAAACGTCCTCTAGACCAGAGTTTCCCAATTTATGGCCACCTGGCCAAAATGAGCCATGGCAAATTTCATCAGGGCCACAGAATTTTTAAAGTTCGTAATGGGCCACCAGGCTATTATATAGGCCACAAAATGGAAGTAATTTTTTAGACTATAATAATTTTATAGGCCACAAAAAGATTTTGGGCTCAAAGTAGGCCATGAGCTAAAAAAGGTTGACAAAATCAATCTATCAATATATGTTGATTGATTCGTTTTCTACGGCCTATTAAAGGTTATTTAAAGCCAGAAAATATTTTTAGATTGTAAGAATTTCTTTTTTTGAGAAAGTAATGATTTAGTGATACAAGTCCAACTAATTAATTCAAATCTGGGAGGAGGGAAGAGGTTATTCATACGTTTCTCAGGGGTATTTGCGCGTAAGTGAATATGACGAACCCAACGGGAATTGGAACTCGGCTCTCCGATTAACAATTCCGAATCGCTATCTATTACACCACCTGCGCATCCAAGTTTACAGCACCTGTTATTCCCAAGCGGTCACTTATCTATGTAGTGACCAGGCTCGCCTCTAAACAAGTCATGTCATAACATTGCTGACGTATAGGAGGAAGGTCAATACAATCGGTTAGAATACGTTTTTACGGTAACATCAGTATGAAGCAAATGGAAGTGCAGACTCTAGATTTTTTTTTTCAATCTTGATGACCAGTTTTTCTCTGAAAGAGGTTCCTTCCTTCGAAGAAACTTTCGGAACTAAATCTCATTGAAGACTTCAAGTGGAACAAAAATATTCGTACCATTGCTAAAGATGTTGATGGTCGAGTTTTATACTGTGTTATCCCACTTGACTTTACCAAAAGAAAAAAAAAGTCACTAAGCGGGGTGGGAGGTTTGATTGTTGGTTTGGGTGTCGTTGGTTACACCGTAAGCCTATAAAAAGGCGTATAAGTTTCTCCCTAGTTTCTTTTACATCCCTCAATCAGGCACGTTCATTTTGATGGTTTTTTCTCTAGACTTTTATACACACACACACACACACACACACACACACACACACACACACACACACACACACACAAAAGCACATTTTTATTCTAGTTAGTTTCATGATTTTTTTTCCTTTTGCCACATGTAATTCCTTTTGTAAATTCATGCTTTGTCGTTTGTTTTATATTTATAGTTTTGTGTAACTCATTTTTTACTTGGACTCGCGTAGAGTCCGGCAATAATTGCTGCAGTGTAACTATCCCAGGGGATATGTTTCTACCCAAACAAACAAACATCTCGCAACAATACCGCTTCCGAAAATACCTGGCTCTTCCTGCCACGCTCTGACTTTACAAGAGCCACATTAGAAAAAGAAATGGAGTATGTCTGCCATATCTAGGCTTGATTTAAAAAAAGCGTTTACGCGGCCTTTTAGGCGATGAATTATTTTCCACCCTACAATCCCTTTCCCACAGACGAAACGTTGCTAGCCTCTTACTACTTTATCTGTATTTTCATGGCAAATATTCAGACGAGCTATACTCTTTAGTTTCACCAGTTCAGACCTTCAAAGTAAGGATCCGCTATGCCACGTACACAAGGTCGAAACATCCTCATTCTCTTCGTATTCGATTGGTGGTGAGGAAGTTCCACTCATACAGCTTTCCCTAGAACTGTTACTTTGGGGAACATACTCCCGAGAGAAGACAAATCTTAATCTCTTCAAATCTCGAATCAACCGTTGTCTATCCTACGTATCCTCATAATATAGACATTTTTCTTCCTCCCTTTACACTCTTACAACAACCTTATTTAGTAATATTCTACCATTATTGGCTCTTGGGCCTTGTAATGAGCGAGTCTTCAGTGGATCTTGCGCGTCTCGAGGATCCTCAATGCAATGCCTTCGGCAGTTCCGTCTCCTGGTAGGGTCACCCCATGGCAGTAACAATTCAGAGAAGGGACCAGACTAAACACGATAGGACACCTGGCGGGTAGGCGACCAAGGCGGCCAAAGCGACGTTCTACGTACGGGAACAAGTCGGCAGGCCGATGCAAGCCGTCATCATGAACCTGCCTGTCAATCTCAGGTTTGCCGCAGTGGATGGTGTCAGCTGAGGTGTTTGAGCTATGGAGTGGCGACACATGGGCCACCTCAAACAATTCGCAGCCGAGGCGTTCGTGTTCAAAGACTTTTCTTCTTCTCAAGTCCTCTTCTTCAGACTTCTCTTCATTCGCCCTACGTCGTCGATTCAGGATCAGCTCAAAAAACATCTTGCTGAGGGCAGAAGTCGATTCGGTCAATTGGGAGACGTAAGCTGCAGAAGGAACCAACTGGAGAAGTCCATTAAAAAAAAACATCCTTCGAAAACATCAGCAGACAAATAGAAGAGACGAAGAGATTCCAAAGAAAAGCCAGAGACCTCCATCCCCTGAATCCTTCTAACCATACGGCGGCTTCGGACGTCTCTTCAGATCCAATATAGAACTCATTTCGCACGGAAGGAAAGGTCGATGAGCACCCCAATACTATCTAACGGGTTCCGCCAATAACGACATTTAGTGACCCTTGTATTGAATGAACAATGGTATAAAAAATAGAACACAGTAATATATATAAAATGGTTTATTATTACCTGTACAAAGTTGAAATAGTTTTACTGTTGTTAAGAAAAGATTCTTGGTTATTGAGTTACAACAGTGCATACATTTCTTTGGAGTTGAACGACAACTGACAGCAATTGCCATAAGAATGAAGCTGTGCGTTTGTTTATATAGATTTAGGCAGGACTGGTGTGTACTACCCACGAAGACTGATTGGGAGCGCCGGGTAATGTTTTATGACATTTGTTATCAATATTTGCTTTTTTTCTACCTACATTTACATAAGTTCAAATTAAACTAAGCAAGACTATTCAAGGATGAAAAATTTTGGCAGATTTTGACGTCATTCTGGTTTCTTTTTTTCGTCCAAATCCGTGAAGTTGTTTTGCTCTTGCAAAATTTCGAAAAAACACTATATAAAATTTACTATTTTGTATCCATAATGTTGAATGTGTTTAAATTCTTGAACTTTTTAACAAGAAAAAAATCTCATGTTGATGCTAAATATTGCCGCAAAACTTTGTTAAATAAATATTTAACATGGAATGATCTATTATAATGTGTCTAATTTATATTTTGATACATTGTATTTATTTTCAATTTTTCTAGAATTATTTACCTATAATGCATATATCATAGATTCGGGGGTGGGGTGTTGAGAGTATCATACATTTGTGGGTATCATAGATTCGTGGGTATCATAGATTCTGCGGATATCTTAGATTTGTTGGTATCATAGATTTGGAAGGGGTATTATGGATTCAAGGGTATCATAAATTCGGGGGGTGGCGCCCACGAGACCTTTGCATCAGTCCTGGTTTTAGGAGTGGCTCTAGAAAAGAATTCAGAAAAACATTCTCAGCAGCGCACTTGATTGGACGGAAAAAATATATTTAATATTTTAGCGCCAAATTTTCTCTTCGCGTGGTGACTGTATGTGGTTCCTTGATCCTGTCCGTTTGATAAAAATGGTGTTGCCATTTTGACTGTCGAAGAGTCACACTAATAAATCAGCATTCTCAAAATATTGTTTCTTTCATTCATCAGAAATAAAAAAAACCTTTTTAAATTAGTTTGAAATAGTGAGAAACGAGGAACAGAAGTGTGGTTTTTGAGAAGAATTGTATACATTCGTATCAGTGAAGAGGGTTTGTAAATGTATTATAAGGAACCTGTAAGAAAGAAAAGAGAAAAAAAGAAGAAAGTCAATTAAATATTTCAACCAATCATATAATAGTAAAATATCTTTAGAAATACTAAAAAAACAAAATATGTGTCACGCGAAAAAACAAAACAAAACAAAACAAAACAAAACAAACAGAATCGTAATTTTAAGACATTCTACCTTTTTCGAGCTTTTCATTCAAGTTACATTTTGTTTCCACACGTCGACTTCAATTTATCTATAATCTACATCAATCCAGTTACCTCGTCAGCGGATCCCAGAATACACCGATTGTATCTCATACAGAAAGGTAAACCCCAACCCCACAAAAAGTACTAAGTAAAAAATCGATTAAGCTTTACGTATTGACGTTTAAGCCCGCTTAATGTTTACCTCTAGACCAGTATAACCCGGCCAGTGTTTATATAAAGTATAAATCTGATCAATGCTTATCTATAGACTCGAGTATAAACCCGGTCCATGTTTAACTATAGACTTTAATATTATTCAAACCAATGCTTACCTATAACCTCAAGTATATATCCGACTAAAGTTTATCTATAGACAAAGGTATACAGCTGAGCTATTGTTACTTATGGACTCAAGTGTAATAATAAAAATAAAACCGATTTCAGTATTAAAAAGATCAACATGGGTAGATATGTCGCAAAATCTATTAATAAAATCCGCAACAATTCAATGGGACTATGAAAGCAGTGTTTAAGATGAGAATTGCAATTGCAATCTATGAAACAACATGGCAACAACAAACTGCGGGAAAAGAACTTGACCAAGACTGTGCAAATAAAGTTTTTATTTATTTATGAATTATTAATCAATGTTGGTCATTTTTTTTAGTTTTTTTTGAAAACTATTGTTTTTAAAATGGTTATTGCATTTATTAAATCGTTTCGAAGGCTGTAAGTTTATCTTTTTGTGGCGAAATGCTTGTGGTTTTGAATCCGAAATTATTTTCTGTATAATTATTATAATTCTTTATTAACAAAAATGTAGATTTCCCATTTTTCGTTTTTCTAATTTTTCAATCAATTTTCTTTCGTAATTATGAGAATCTGGTGGAGGTATTTTTTCATGAATAAGAAAAACATCTGTCTCCATTGGCATCTAATTGAAATACAGTAGTATTAATAATAAAACATGATAAATTCTAATACGTATAATACTAATGAACAAAATACAGTGGGTATTAGATATAGCAATATACTAGATAATTTACTCTCTATCATTTGTAGAAAGGGATTTACCCCGATGGCGTATCTGCGTCGAAATATGGTAAAGAGGTAGGGTAGCATTTGGATGCGGACAAGATTTAATACTGTTTGACTTCTTCTTCTTCTTCTTCTTCTTTGTGTTGCGTCCCTTCAGGACATGGGTGATCATGGCTCTCCAAAACTTCTTATACATAGTGTCCCTTAGCAGTTTTCTCTCTTTGCTATGGTCCCCGCTCCCCGTTTCGCCATCCATTAGCACAAGGTAGGTGGTTCGCCATTGTCCCCTATTTCTCTGGCGCCCAATAGGGGCAAGAGAGGGTAGAGTTTTCCAAACCCTCCTTACTCATATGTCCAAGAAATTTCAGCTGTTTTTCAGGATTCTAAGCAAAAGCGTTCTTTTGGACGCTTCATCTGATTCACGGAATATCGCCATCTTCACTTCATACTTCATCCACTTACTTTCATATCACACACCTCATCCAGTAACCCTCTACTTTGAGTAATTCTTTTACAATATATTGGATGAACTTTAACAAAAACAAAAACAAAACAAAACAAAAAAAAAAAAAAAAAATACAAAAAAAAAAAACAAAACAAAACAAAATAACAAAACAAATAAAAACAACAACAACAACAGCAACAAAACAAAAAAAAAACAACAAAAACAAAACAAAACGTGTCCCTTCGTCAGACGAGTCATGTTTCACATTTGTTAGGGAAGATAATAAAATTCGTGTTTCTTTTTAATCATTTCACTCCAAGCATGGTGATAAAGCCACTACGACGCAAGACATTACTGAGAGTGAAAGAAAACTGAGGGAACGTTATTGGAGAAAGCGGACAATGAAACAACGGGGTTCAAGGAGACAGAAAATGACGACTGACGATTGCATTTAAATTTTTGAAGATGAAAGTTGACAGAAACATTGTCAGAAAGAGGTAAGAAGAGAGTGCAACAAGTGAGAAGTGTGATAGAAGAAACATTAGCAAAGAACCTATGGCTACTTCTAGCAATTTCAACAGTGATATTATGAGACCTAACTGCCAATCTAGTATACGCTTAAATTCATGAAGTCGAGGTATTAGAGAGGAAAACTCGTTTGAACAACAACCATGAAAATATTTATAGAAAAGGCACAGAAGAGATATCAGGGGATATGTTGCAGACTTCTTTAAATTCTATGACCATATCCGACGTGTTGATTGATTGAGTGTATTGTTTTACGGTTTATCTACTCTTTGTAGATTATTTAAAGCCGAAACATATTTTAGGTTGTAAGAATTTTTTTTTTGCGAGTGAATATTACATTAACATTTTTTGAGAATAACAATTGTTTTTCCAAATAATCCTACTATTTAACCCAAAGTTGGGGGAGGAGATGGATTCATAACTTGTCCAAGGGTATTTGCGTATAAGAGAATGTAACAAACCCAACAGTAATTCGAACACGGTTTTCCGATTTTCTCACTCGCACATCCACCATTCTGAGTAGAACAACGACATAGCTTTATTGTTGCCTCTTTTGGATTGGGAGTTCAGATATCGAGCTGTTTGAAAAAAAAAGATGTTCTCTTACATTAACAGCATTTTCGAATTTGAATATATCGCGGTTGCTGCCATTTCCATTCACAAACAGATTAATCTTGAATTCAGTTGAAATCGAATCAAATAGTTACCCCCCCCCCCAATACTCGTATCCATAAATTATTTAGATTTTCTTTCTTAACATATGTCGTTTCTGGTACAAGGAAAACACTATTCTATGGAGTGAGGCTATCCATCGAGAAAAGGTTTAACATTAACTTCGAAAATTTACGAGAAAGGTAATACCCGTGTCTTATAAAATGTTTCCTTATTCGGATTAGGAATTCATTAATAGAATTAATGAATAGAACGTTTCAATTGGAACGATCCCCGTCTTTAGGTTTTATATTTAGGAATTTTATTGTCTGGTGTCTGTTGGTCTCAGGAAATCTTGGATCTACGCCCAAAGAGTTATGCCTCAGCTGCTGATGACGGTGCAGCATCTGTTATGGCTGTACAGGCCCACACGGAAATGACAGTCACGATTGCAATGAATGTATGTCAAGGCAGTCTCCCCTAATGTCGCTTTGTTGTTTTCTTTCCGGTGAGCACGTTTCTCTCAACCCCCCCCCCCCGGGCATGCTTTCGTTTCTCCTCTCCACGCTCCAGCTCTCGGTGTAAATTGGGTCTCCAGCGTGAGCGATCGTTGGCGATGTCTTCCCACCTCTCAATGTCAATGTCCACCGCCCTTATTTTTTCTTTTGCAGACGACCTTGAAACGAAGATGAGGTCGCTCTCGTGCCTTCTTGACGGTGGCCAGTTTTGGAATCCTTCAATCTGGCATACACTGTACATGTCCAAGCAGGTCGCCACTGTCAGAGAAGGGCATATAGGTTGGGTAAGTGAGCATGGATGAGAACTACGACATTGGTGATCCGGTCGGACCAATTGATACCCAGAATGTGCATCAGACAGCGAAGATAAAAGGCGCTGAAGCGTCTCTCCTCTCTCGAGTAGGGGGCACGAAGTCTCGCTGCCGTAGAGCAGCACGCTGATGACGCATGCCTTATAGACTGCCATTTTGGTGTTAGTTAGGAACTTTAGATTTAAGATATATACCTATATATTTCTTATTACTGTAAATGTTGTATTTAGTGAATTGGTATTTAAAGAAATGACAAATTATGTCGGATTTCAATAAAAATACCCAGTAATTCCTTAGAAATAAATATATATAAAAATTAAAATATATACACAAATTCAAAGTAAATTATGTGCTGAAATATATCCAAACTTATATTCGATAAGTTATCCTGTTTTTAATCATTTCATCCCAAGCAAGACAATTAAGTCAATAAAAACGCGAGGAGTTACTGAGTGCGAAAGAATATGCAAAAAAGAAAAAAAAATTATTATGGAGCGAGAACAGTAAAAAAAAACATGAATGAATAAAACCAGATAACGATTAACATTGCATTTAAATTATTGAAGATCAAATTTGATTGGAAAGCAAGAAGCAACCACCTTCAAAATGAAACTGCTCTCTTTTAATCGGCTTACAGAAACATTTTTTTGACTTTCATCATCATGGCTGATGCTAACCACCAGAAGAGGCTCATTCTCGGGTTAAAGTTTACCGCTGACATGAAGTTGAAATCAATTTTTCTCACCAGAATGTGTTCTACACATTTATAAGTTTACCATTCGTCCCTGAATTTAATATTGCTGTCACATCTAATATATATTTTGTGACTCTTCATAAAATCCGAAGAAAAATCTATGATGCTCACGTGACATCTCAGCTTTGTTTAATCTCTCACGGCCCTGTGCCATTTCTATAAATATTTTCATGGTAATTATTCTGACGAGTTCACCTCTTTGGTACCTGGACTTTCCAAATTAACCACCAAATGTAACTGTGCGTTTTATGCTAACAGCTTCTTTTCTCACACTTCTCGCGTGTGGAACTCTGTTTGGGCCTTTTGCTTTCCAGTCAAGTTTGATCTTCAAAAATTTAAATGCAATGTCAACTGTTATCGCTCCATAATAATGTTTTTCTTTTTCTTATATTCTTTCACACACATTACCCCCTACTGTGTCTTAGTTCCCTTGCTTGAGGTGAAGTGATTAAAAAACAGAAAACACATCTAGGTGACTAGCAAGACAGTTTTGCCAGCCATTCGTGTTGTAGTGAATTCAACTTTCGTTGCGCATTTCATGCTTGTGTAGTCTTTTGCTAAGCGAAGCATAGTAAACATTTACATCATTCTCAATTGTCTTTTCTCTTAGAGTTACCCAATTAAATATCTTATTTTTATTTCATACAATAGCATATCTAATTAATAAAATATGCGTAAAATCGAATGAAAATTGCTTTCAGCGATATTTCAACGCTAACAATAACTATGAATAATGCTATCTGTGAATAAATGTATCATTTAAATCTCGCAAATTTTATAATTGGGCAAATATGGTGCCAATACGCAAAGCGTGTTTCGTTGTGAAAATCTTATTGAATTTTCATATCATATTCAGATTCTTAGAACTAAATTTACTGAAAGACTTCTCATGTTGTTCTTGTGAACTGTATATAAAGCGAATTATGTGCCGTGTTCAGCCAACAGAATGTGAAACTTTGTTTTTCAAATGAGGTTCACCTTATACAAGGACCGACAGCCACTCGAGGTAGAGAGTTAGAAAGTAAGAGGCACATTTTATTCGGATATGTGGTGAAGATAACGGTTGTCCCTAGAATTGAACAGGTTAAAAGTGTAGTGATCCTAAATATCCTCTTGGGATACGGTTCCACATCGCAACGGTTCATGGGAAGAAGCTGCTCGAGTGGGACTTGCAATCTCACCAGTGGAATACGAAAGGAATGCAGGGTGGGTCTTAGCGGTGAAGGTTTAGAATTCATGGAACTAAGGGGTGGATGAAGTTGGACATATTTTTAAATGTAATCTAACACCGAGTGTTCAGTGAACGCGAACATTTTGTAGGCTTTGACAATAAATAAACATTACATCATTTTTTTTTATAAATCACTCTATTCTGAGAAGAAAATGTTAAAACTGCTGTCCTAAAAGCCGCTATTCATTATTCCACCCGTACCTCACACACACAAACACACACAATATATATATATATATATATATATATATATATATATATATATATATATATGTATATATGTGTGTGTGTGTATATATATATATAATATTATTTTATATATATATGCAAAAGAATTACTTAACTGTAATTAAATTTTTTGTATATATAAACTATTTGTTTATATTGAGCACTATATGAAAATATCTGCTTTTAAATCTTATATATATATATATATATATATATATATATATATATATATATATATATATATATTGAAGATATTTTATGTTTAACATTCTTTTTTATAGATACAAGTATTTAAGTAAATGCCTGTTTACTTAAATACTTGTATCTATAAAAAAGAATGTTAAACATAAAAATGTCTTTAATAAATTGTCGGACTTTGTCCATTTCTTAATATATATATATATATATATATATATATATATATATATATATATATATATAGGGACCTCCACAAAAAAACGCGATACATAAGTTTTAAAATCTCTAGGCAGGATGTGTGTGTGTATAACGAATGTACGCCCGCAGTTTTCGACGGATTTGCACCAAAATTTACATGTACATGCTCCAAGTTAGCGGGAAGGCCAAGACCGTCTTTGCATTTCCCAACTCCCATCGATAGTGGAAATAATCGATTTTTTCATGCTCCTACGGCTATTTTCATGTAGTTTGCGGCCATTTTCTACTGGCCAGAGTGAGAGTCTATAGCTGGCTGCCACGAATAGGCAGGAAGATTCTATTGGCCAGCGTGAGAGCCAACAGCTGACTGACACGAATGTTAACTAGCATGAAAAAAAAAAAAAAAAACGATAGCTGCATTCGTCACAAGTGCGAAAAATTTAAATCTGCATGGCACTTTACTCCAATTGGCTCATTCGCTTGCTTAAACTCAACGTTGATTTTGATTCTGCAGAACTGGGTTGGGTGTGAAAAAGTATTTGTTGTTAACATTCTTTTTTCATTCGTTTTTTCCAGTTACGAGTCCTTTTTTAAAGCTGATTATTTTCAGTTCATTTTGTTTAGTTCTTTTTCGTAACAGATTTAATATTAGTATAGAGCTTATAAAAAATTCGCAGTGTGAGATAGGCAAGAAGTAAAGCATGTAGCAACATCAGCACGGCAAAGGGCACTCCTTTAAAGGCAAGGAATGGCAAAAATATTTTAAGTCAAGTGATAGCGATTGCTGTATGAGTCGTACGATTTTTGAATTAAGCACGGGCAACGCCGGGCCATGATGCTAGTGAATTTATAAAGATGAAAAATCTTTGTTGAAGCTTTTATTCTGGTTTTAATTTCAAGCTGATAAATTAAATTTAATATTTCCAATGAGCAAAATACTTTATTGTATTTCAAAACTAATTTAAATTGATTGGAAGGTGTTTTTGTTTTGAAATTTTTAAGTTTAGCGCCATTTTTAGCAACCTGTCATCAGAATATAATTTTCTTTATTAAATATCTTCCAAACATGAAATATACTCTTCTGAAACTTTATTTGCGGGAGATTAGCAAATTTAAAATATAATTGATCTGATTTAAAACAAATATTATTTACTTTAAGTTTAAAAATATCGCAGATGTGCATTTTTATAAATCAGTAGCTGTTTATTCACATTGTTGATGTGTTGACAGCTCGATGACACATTGCTGTTTATCTAATGTTGCTCTACGGGGGCTTTATCCGTAAAAATAAATGAATAATATAACGTGAGCACCTTTTATATAAAATTTGTAAATACTCAGTAATCTTAAAAATTTAGAAAAATATTCTCCGTAATCTAATTTATTAAATTTTAGATACTTTGATTTTAAATTTACTATAGTTATCGCCCTTGTTTTCCGATAATGTCGTATATAAACTAAAATATCTACAAAAATAAGGACGTTTATACAATTCAAAATTCTTTTTAAAAATACACGGGGTTCGTAATTTTGTAATAATCTTTGCGATTAATGATTAGTAAATATAGTTTTACTTAATAACAATATTCCCTAAATTTTACATACTTGAAACTGAATTTTAAAAAATTTAAAAACTTGTGGTGGTTGTTTATTAATAATGATCCAGAGATTGATTATTCTTTTCCTGTTTTTCAAAAGAAATGCGTCAGTCTACTGACAGCTGGACGAGAAACTATAAATTATGAAATTTAAGAAAGTGAATAATCTAATAAAAGAAACTTAAGTTTTTTGAACCGATAGATTTCTTTTGAAAAGAAGTAAACGAACAACAAATCTAAACAGACACCCATTTTTTTAAATCGCTAAGCGTGAAACAGCGCTGTTAATTGTTATTTTTATGTGCTTTGAAAATCTGTTTTAACTGAATTTAAAATAGTGCAGTTTTATATACGTATGAAAAGGAATATAAAAATTATATATATATATATATATATATATATATATATATATATGATTCGACGTAAAGATTTTCGGGATAACAGCTGAGACATTACTCTATTTATTGAACAAATTAGTTCATGCCGCATTGACTGATAAACTCCCACAACAAAAAATTTCTCAAATTGTCATATTAGTAAAAAACGCACTCTCTTAAATTTTCAAAAAAATTCAACCTTAGCATTGCGACAGCACTCTCCAAAAGTTTGTATCCGTTATCAATAACACATTTCAATAAATATATTTCGATTTTTATTATATTTTTTTCTTCTCGGATGCTATCTGAATTTTACCAAAAATAAAATAATTTCCATGCATGAAGATGACTGAATGTACAGTTGAAAATACTTGCGTATTTAAGAAAGACCTTATACAGCTTATATTTTTAAAAAAACAAGGATCATAACACTCATCGAGTGATTGGTAGGGTAATGCACTTTTTATTAGTGAAGGGATTTCGCCATTTTATATTATTAACTTTATTAATCTACTTTTTAGTATGAATGATTCATTGTAATATATATATATATATATATATATATATATATATATATATATATATATATATATATATATATATGTGTGTGTGTGTGTGTGTGTGTGTGTATGTGTGCGTAGAATTTCAGATAAAAGTAAAATATATGTCTAAATGTTAAATTTAAGAACGCTCTAAAACATTCTGTGTAAGCTAAGATAAATTATGATTGGTAAGGAAAGTTTTCCTTTTTGACATATATATATATATATATATATATATATATATATATATAAATAAAAAAGAAGAACAGTAAAATATAAAATCCGGTGTTCTTATAGATATTTTTATTTTTTACAAAATAGTGCTCAATGTAAATTTAGAGAAAATTAATAATTATAAATTAATTGATTTAAAATATGTTTTTTTCGCTACACAGTTCCACCATGTTTCAAAAAATTGAAGATGAAAAACCCAAATGCTTAATTTAATTGCAAAATTAAATTCCATTTTTAGCTTCTATTTTGAAAACATGGTTGAACTGTGTAGCGAAAAAAAAACATATTTTAAATCAATTAATTTATAATATATATATATATATATATATATATATATATATATATATATATATATGTGCGTATATATATATATATATATATAAGTTTGTGCACGTATATATTTATATTAACGTGTGCACGCACGTGCAGAACACACACATACATATATATATATATATATATATATATATATATATATAAAACATACACATACACACACAGACATATATATATATACTTTTTCCACACACACACATATATATATATATATATAGAAACACACACATACACACACAGACATATATATATATACGCACACACACAAACACAAACATATATATATATATATATATAGAAACACACACATACACACACAGACATACACACACACACACACACACACACATATATATATATATATATATATATATATCAATTATGGATCGGAATCCGATTCAATGATAGTGAAATCTGCTTAAACAAGGAAATTTAAAAATATCAGAATGATGACGTTTCAATAAAAGTGAAACAGATTTATAAACGTTTCCTATCTGTTCTTTATTCTATCATATATATACACACACACGCATATATATATATATATATATATATATATATATATATATAAAGCATTTCACCCCAAGCCATGCGGGAGTGCCACTAGCACGCAAGGGGTTACAGAGAGTGAAAGTAAGAGTAAAGAGGGTTTTTTGAGGAAAAAATAAAGAGAAAGACGGGGATCAAAATCAAGGCATCAGAAGATGTCGATTGACCTTACATTTGAATTTTTGAAGATTATAGTTATCAGGGAAGAAAGTAAGAGGAAGAATGTTCCACTGTCGGGAAGTGCGAGAGAAAAACCTGTTGGAGTCGAAGAGGCCGTTATATTTAACTGTTTCGACAAGCACAACAGATGATGACTTCCAACAGGCTGCAAAGCAAGAGTCGGTGAGGCAACAGTTATATAGTTTGGAGATAACTGGAGCCAGCTCAGGAGCACATTTCTTTAGGACTACAGCTTTATGAGAAATTAATTTATAGATGATGTCCAAGACCATTGACGGGGTTATGCTCATCTCATTCAATAGACCATCAGTTCTAGGAAGAAAATCAGGTGTGGGTACATCGAGTCGAGTGTTATGTGTATGTGAGTGTTTGTGTGTACTTGTTATAAATAGAGCATAACATCATCACTTTTTATTTCCTTCGCTATCTGAATATTTACAAATGTTCATCGCGAAAATAATTTACTAAACAGATTAATGAAAGCTGAACAAAGATTAACACGATAACGTGTAAATCAAATTGAAGATTCATTTAACGATGTCTCAATCGATTTGGATAATCGAGAGCTCAGATCAGCCAGACCGATTGACAGTTTGTGGAGTCAATTTAATTCCATCGCTGCTCCTGCTCGTTAAGGTGTTTCCTGATCAAACGATATATATATATATATATATATAAGTGAACATTGAAGTCAATACTTAGAGACGATAGGCTGTTTCATGCTAGACACAATCGTCAGGCCACGTGGCCTAACGATTGCGTCTTGCATGAAACAGCCTGTCGCCTCTAGGTGTTGACTTCAATGTTGTCAATATTTACACACGTTCTATCTCTGATATTGAGGACTTTATCCCATAAATATAGTACACCTTAAGAGTATATTTCTTCATATATATATTCTGATTGATTCTATGCGTGATTATTTCTTTGTATATGTATATATGTAATACATATATATTTATATATATTAATTGTTTAATATATATATATAATATATATATATATATATATATATATATATATATATATATATATAATGTTTTATGAAACAATACCGATAATGACTTTCTGTACAACGTTTTATTTAGTTTGTCAAACTTTTATGCTTGAATTAACTTCCCAAAGATCTGTTATTGTATCCATCCTTTTATTGTATCCTTGGAAGACATTATGAATTCTTGTTGTCGCAGCAGAGTAGAAAGCATAATGAAAGTCAGCACGCATCCATGGTACGTTTTACTTCAACTAGTTCTCGGAGGCAGCTTTTTTTTTCCTTGGGCCCTGTGTAAAATGAACACAGCCGCACTGACAATTTTCAATGCATTTTAAACGTTATTACATTTCTTAATTCGTTATTGTCTTATATATATATATATATATATATATATATATATATATATATATTTCAATTTTAAGTCATTGAGAGCTGGCGCAAATTTCAACGATCAAAATAATAGATGACATCAAAATATTATATAGTGCTCCATGCAGAAAGACTCAAAATTCTGGAAGCCGTTATAATAAAACGAAGCAGACGACATTAAATCGTCTATATTTCTCCATAGGAGATTGTATATTGAGGAGTGTATAAACAAATGCACTCATAAATTCAATTTGACCGTTGTAAATGATGTCACCTCTAAGTGGCTTAGCATTGATCCCGACAGGCTTAGAAACGCCGGCATTCACTAAACACACAATTCCAATAAACATGCAAAACTAGAAACCTTGATAAGGACTGTAGTAACAGTCGAATGTACTCGGATAGATACAATATTTAGTTATTTATTCTTCTTTTCATTGCTCCATTTGCAATAAAATTGGAGAGCAGTCCACATTGCACCAATATATACACTCAAAACCTCCCGACTATCGAATGAAGAAAATTAATAACGTTTAAAATAAGTTGAAAATTACCAGCGTGCGGCAATGTTCATTTTACGCAGGACCCAAGGATACTGTAGTAATTAGCGTTGAAAATACTAGGTTGGAGACAATAAGGATGGATATAATAATAAAATAACTTTGGAAAGTTAACTGAAAATAAAATAACTTAATCGGAAGTTGGAAAAAATAAGTAAAAAGTTGGACAGACAGATCTTCGGGGTATTGTCGTAATATAATTCTTGCAGTCGAAATACACCTTATTCATGTATTTAAAAAAAATAAACAGTCACTTGTAGAAGGAATATTTTTTTAAAAAGTCATTTGTTCCAACTTTCCTGTATTTCTATCGATGCGTGTTTCCACATTTCGTCATCAGCTGCCGTAGCTATCTGGCTGCCATTGTCCATGTGAAGAGACTCAATGCTAAGGTCAGGGGAAAGCTGGTAAGGGACTCGACTGCATTCGAGTCGTTCGCGCGACGGGAAGCGAAGGTTGGACTTTTTCTGAAACCACCGTTTGCTGCAAAAGAGAATCTGCACTTTAAATTATAAATTACACTCCTTGTTGGTTGTGTCAGATGGTGTCAAGGTAATCAGCATGGTAAACAAAATTTGTAATAACCATCAGAGCTGTGAATGATCACTTAGTACGATTGGGAAATGCTTGGATCCACCATACTGCGCCATATCCCATCAGCAGATGTCCTGTATTCACCATGCCACGATGGACGACAGACAAGAAAGAGGGTGAGTCAATATTTTGACAAATCACTTTCTTATATACATACATACATACATGCATATATATATATATATATATATATATATATATATATATATATATATATACAGTGGTGGAAATAAATATAAGACACCCTATGAAATTGTTAATAATTTTCTTATTACTGCACAAATTCCTCTGAAAATTTGTGTGTGGTACCTAGATCCGATGGTATTAGTATACATATTCGATTTTATAACAACTTTCCATCAAAAAAGTTATTAAGTAAATTATTATGAAAAATACATTTTCGAGGGTGGAAATAAGCATAAGAGAGTTTTGAAAATTTGTATTTAACAGCAAAATTGTACTAAATTCAATATTTACATTTATTCCTTTTCAATTGTAATACTTCAACGCACCTGTTTTCTGAGAGTTTTAGATGGAATTTCATTTCCATACTGTTTAATACATGATTTTATAGTATATCTTCAAATTGACGTTTATTTTTGTATGCTCTGCTTGAGAAAATTCTCCACAAATTTTCTGTTTTGTTTAAATCTGGAGACTTAGTGGGCCAGTCCAAAACTTCAATATTTTTTGTTTTAACCTAGTCTTTCGTGAGCTTAGAAGTGTGTATGGCTGCGTTGTCCTGTTGAAAAATGGCATTATTGGTGCCTAGACAATTCATAAATGGGACAAGATTTTTTTCCAACACACTGATATATCGAGCAGGGTTTTGCTTCCCTTCCATCACTACTCAATCAGCCTTTCCAGATGCAGAAAAAGCTCCCCAAACCATAACAGATCCTCCTCCAAATGGTCTTTTTGAAAACAGCTGCTTTTCCTTTCTTAAATCATGCCATTAACACTGGTAGCCATTGGGTCCATCCAAATTAAACCTTTTCTCATCAGAAAACAACGGTTTCCTATTTCTCATTTGCCCATGTTACTTTTTCTTTCCCCAATCAACGTGCATCTTCTTGTCTTTAGCAGTTAAAGCTATATATATATATATATATATATATATATATATATATATATATATATATATATCATCTACAGACAGACTGTTTCGCTGTATCACAGCTCATCAGTGTGGCTAGACATCCGATTGCTTCAATATATATATATATATAATTCTGTGCATTTAGATATCAAATGTTCTTTAAGGCAAATACAACAGACATTTTGTGACGACTAATTTTACTGATCGATTCTTCCAAATTACGAATAATCCTTCTCAGACAAGGAAGAAACTTAGTCGAGAATTGTCGGTAAAAAGTATAATAAATATGGTCCAAGCTTTCGACTTTCTTAAGTTATCATCAGGGCAGGTAGAGAGAATGGAGACTTTCGTCGAACTAATTAGTGTTGTGACGTAGGCAAAGTATTGTGACACAGCCAAAAAGTGCTGTGACATAACCAAGGTGTGACGTGATTTCTTTGTTCTACGGGTTATAATTGGCTTTATTTATGATTCTTGAAGCAATACTCAAAATCGACACAAAACGTCTGTTGTTTTGAATAATTGCCTTAATAATAATTCCAATACCTCATCTCAGAAATATAGGCAAATATCTATCTATCTATCTATCTATCTATCTATCTATCTATCTATCTATCTATGGATGTATGTATGGGATAACGATATATAAATTTTTATATAGAATTTTATATTTCAAGAATAAATTTTTTATATATCAAGAAAAAAATCAAAATTCTTTCAAAAGTTTTGAAACTACCAGCGTCTCCCGCTCATGGACATGTGTAGTCACAACGATGCCAACAAACCCAGTCCAATGTAGTCATAACGCATGAAACGCGTCACAAAACCTTTTCCCAGTATGTTAGACATCTTTTCTTTCATATATATATATATATATATATATATATATATATATATATATGTGTGTGTGTGTGTGTATGTGTGTGTATATATATATATATATATATATCAAGAAAAAATTATGCTAAAAACTGTCCTGTCTGTGACACCTGAAGTCACTTTGCTACAGGATCTTTGACAATAAGAGCAGAAAGAAAGAGAAAATTTGAAAGCGTAGGGGCAGACTATAAAAAGAAAAGAAAATTATGAAAAGGAGAAATAACTACGATTTTTTACACATGCGCATATACACATACGATGAAGAAAAATCAACCTAACACCAAAGAATAAAAATCAACCTAACACCAATGAAAATTACGTAAATGAGAAAATCGGCAGTCAGTTGGTGATACCGTCTGACGAGTGAAACGAACAATTGCAAAAAAATTTCGTCTACTTAACTCTGAAGCCGGGATGCTGAATATAACACCAATCAGCTAAATGACAAATTTTATATTTGTATTATATATATATATATATATATATATATATACATATATATATATATAGGGAGGTTGAAAATAACTACCCATTTAGAAAATTTATAATTTATTTATTAACTATAATTTTTGCAAGAAATGGATATGAGAGGAAACCTTTTATCATGAGGTTTTATTTAAAATTCGATATGGGCACCAGATTTCGCTACCAGTTCGAGCCACCCAGGAATTGCGTCAGCTGATTTCACCAAAAAGTCTTGTGGTATGGAACTTCTTGTATTCGCCCTTCAAGTTCTTCGAAAGTTTTGGTTTGGTACAGTTGACTTGCTCCTTTAACCAACCCCAAAGAAAAAAAGTCACAGAGAATTAAGTCAGGATTCCTGGCTGGCCATTGATGCTTATACAATGGAGTTACTTTTTTCAATCACCCTGTACATGTATATATATATATATATATATATATATATATATATATATATATATATATATATATATAGCAGTGACACAACCTGGATTCAATCCTTAGTAATATTCCATTGTTACAGGCAAGCAATGCATTACTCAACGCCACAGCAGAGGAATATTGCACCTGTTGTCATACTGAAATGTGTAATTATTAATTAGCAAGATGAAGTTGCTAATGCATTGCTTCTTATTTCTAATGCTTCGTGGTTGCTTCCTTTAAAGATTTTCTCCTTTATTTTTAATGAGTTAAAAAACAAAACTCTTTCTTTGCGATAGCCACATTCCAAAAGGGGTGGGGTTGTCGTCAAGGGGTGGGAGACAAATTTGAATTGATCATTGAATTGCTTGACCCTCAATGGAAAATAACATGGTATAATAGTTATGTAGCCATCCGCATGTATAAAACACAATGTACAAACAAAGATACACACACAAAGACACAAATAATAATAATAATAATAATAATGATAATAATAATAATAATAATGATAATAATAATAATAGCAAGGACAACACAGTTAACGTTTAATAAAACACGTAGTGCAGTAAAATAAGTTTAACGCGTTTAAATCGAGTAGATTTTTGTAAACATACTTCACAATAATAGATGATAGAAACGTTTTAAAGACTATCGATCTATCTCAGTCTGTTCATATCTATCTATCTATCTATCTATCTATCTATCTATCTATCTATCTATCTATCTCAAGAATTAATTTATCATCATTTTTATGACTTCAAACGATTATATGACAGTTGTCGATACGTCGAACGAGTATGGGCATCGGTGACAAGTTTGATAAATGTTTTTGGCTCTCATGACCAATGGCTTTTGAAGCCAGCAAGTGACTTGTAATGCTCATTGCAGAAGTGACGAACAAAGTTGATTAGTACAGGGCCTGGCTTGTTCTGTAAACTCTCTTCAGCTTACTCATGGGTTTTCATATGAGACCAGAGCGGTTTCTACAAGTTTTCTGATATATACTGCATATCAAGTTATTTCCAGTGTAGTTCATAATTTGCGAAATGTCTACTAATAAAACTCTTGTGGCTATCAAGGCCTACATTAGAGATACATATCCTGTTACATTTTCCTCGAATGTAAATTGATGGATTGCAGGATCAATGATTTCTTCTTTTCTAGCTGCATGAATTTTCATGAATTCTACAAACTCCACTTATTTCAATGGCAATCAGTAGATTCCCACCTGGGATCTTATATATGAAAAGATATATATATATATATATATATATATATATATATATATATATATATATATATATATATATATATGGGGTTATGTATGCATACACGTTTTTGTAACACTTACGTAGGCATCCGTTTATCTCGCGAGATAAAGGTAGTACCCTGTTTGGTCAAAATTCTGTCCTTTAGTGTTGAGACTGTAGTGACCTTTCCAGGATCCACGCTTGGGCGATGGTATATGGTATATGGAGGCCGTGTGCTGGACAGACGACATGGTTCACCACTCGGCCATACCGACAACATCCAAAGGTACACAGGTACACTTAACTTAATTCTTATTATTTTTCTGGCGACGTAAAAATAATTTTTGGTTGGTGACGTGCGATTTTTTGCCGATGATAATTTTTCTGGTGACGTAGACATTTTTTTTTATCGATGTGGCGATGACAAATTAAGCTTTGTAAATATAATTACTATAAAACCAGGAGTAACAGATTTGACGATTTAATATTATTCATATACTGACGTAAACCTTTCTGTTTTTAATTCCCATCGAAAACCCACTATTAATTACAAAAATACAGAAAAAAATTCGGTTTCTATAAAATTCAGTATTAATTATAGGTTTCTAAAGAATCATGGGGGTTTATAAAAATCTGGTATTTATTATAGGCTTTTACCCTATTAATGTTATCATTTGGTTGATTCTTTTCTGCGGATTTGTGGTTTATTTAAATCAAGAAAATATGTTTAGAGTGTAAGAATTTTTTTTTAGTTAATAATGGTTTAGTGATACAGGTCTTACTAATTAACCCATAGTTGGGGACAGAAGAGGTGGATTCATACTTTTACCAAGGGTATTTGTGTGTAAATGAATATAACGAACCCAACCGAAATTGGAACTCGGCTCTTCGATTAACAATTCCGAGCCATTATCCACCTGCGCATCCAAACTTATAGCATCTGGTATTCTCAAGAGGTCACCCATCTAGGTACTGGCCAGGTTTGTTTAAATTTGGTGATCGTACGGGAGCCTGGTCAAAATTTGATGAGTGATCTCTTAGGAATACCCAGTGCTTTAAGCTTGGATGAACGAATGGTGTAATGGATAATGGCTCTTATGATATCTTACAATCTAAAAATATTTTCTGGCTTTAAATAACCTGCAATAAGTTGATAAGCCGTAGAAAACGAATCAATCAATAAAAAACTTCATAACTATCGGGGGATATTAAAATAATGACTTGTCAAATCTAGAGGAACGACGTTCATGTATTTAAAGGGATTTACTAAGCATAGTCGTGGGCACCCAGTTAGAACCAAACTCACTAATCAGTCGGAATTGATCAAACAAGACAACCATTCTAAGCATTACACCACTTCGAGTTGCATAATGATTCACAAAAGCTTAGATGTGGCACAAGGCTGAAAGTATGAAGCACCCAGTGAGGATCGAACTCATTATTCAGTCATAATTGATCTAGCAAGACAAGCTTGCTAACTACGACGCCACGTAAGCGAAGCTTAAATGTGGTACAAGGCCGAAAGTATAGAGCACCCAGTGAGGACTGAACTCACTACTTAGTCGTAATTGATCTAGCGAGACAAGCTTGCTAACCATGAATCCACGTCGAGGTGCCCAATTATTTACTAAACAAAGCTTAAATGTGGTACAAGGCCGAAAGTATGGAGCACCCAGTGAGAACTGAACTCACAACTCAGTCGGAATTGATCCAGCAAGACAAGCTTGCTAACTATTATACTACTTCGAAGAGCCGAATTGATGTACTTTATATACTGAAAAAATAGCTTGTTAACGTAAATAAACTGATGCAGCTGGTTCTTTACCTTTTTATCATTCTAAATAAACTCCATCATCTCAAATGATACACTCAACAAGTGCATTACTCACTGTGACCCAAGCCTCCCGCCCCGCCCGACGTAAAATTTGTGGTTATATGTTACTTTTAATATTTTATGTGAACTGAAAATGGAATTATGAAACTTTGATACTGAGAATAAAGTGGAAAGTATAAAAAAAGAAGAGAGAGAGAGAGAGAGAGAGAGAAAAAGAGAGAGAGAGAGAGAGAGAGAGAGAGAGAGAGAGAGAGAGAGAGAGAGAGAGAGAGAGAGAGAGAGAGAGAGAGAGAGAGAGAGAGAGAGAGAGAGAGAGAGAGAGAGAGAGAGAGAGAGAGAGAGAGAGAGAGAGAGAGAGAGAGAGAGAGAGAGAGAGAGAGAGAGAGAGAGAGAGAGAGAGAGAGAGAGAGAGAGAGAGAGAGAGAGAGAGAGAGAGAGAGAGAGAGAGAGAGAGAGAGAGAGAGAGAGAGAGAGAGAGAGAGAGAGAGAGAGAGAGAGAGAGAGAGAGAGAGAGAGAGAGAGAGAGAGAGAGAGAGAGAGAGAGAGAGAGAGAGAGAGAGAGAGAGAGAGAGAGAGAGAGAGAGAGAGAGAGAGAGAGAGAGAGAGAGAGAGAGAGAGAGAGAGAGAGAGAGAGAGAGAGAGAGAGAGAGAGAGAGAGAGAGAGAGAGAGAGAGAGAGAGAGAGAGAGAGAGAGAGAGAGAGAGAGAGAGAGAGAGAGAGAGAGAGAGAGAGAGAGAGAGAGAGAGAGAGAGAGAGAGAGAGAGAGAGAGAGAGAGAGAGAGAGAGAGAGAGAGAGAGAGAGAGAGAGAGAGAGAGAGAGAGAGAGAGAGAGAGAGAGAGAGAGAGAGAGAGAGAGAGAGGGTCTTAAAACTAAATGGCAACAAAAAACATCACTTATACTTAGAATCAGAAAGAGACAGAAGACATTTCTCAGACGCCTAATGTGCACGGAGGTCTTGGAAAACTTGACCCTCACAGCGGCATATCGAGGATAAGAGAGATAGGGATAGGCAAGCTGGTTTACTATTTGACAAGTTTGTGTGAATGGATGGCAGAACTAGGGCAGGAGGCTTGGCAAATAGAGAAACACTCGTAAGGGTCACAATGGATAGGAAGTTGTGGAGAACCATGATCGCATCTGTCCTAAATTGACAGGGCAAATATAAGGATACTTTCCTGTCTGTAGAAGTAGTCCCTTTGAACACGTTTTAATATAGTGTAGTTTACCATAATAGATTTTATAATATTAATTACAGATTAATTTTATCACTGAAAATGAATGAGAGAATAAAGTATGAGATTTACCTGACTTTTGTTTTGAAGAAAGTTGAGTTGGATTATCTTTGGCGCTGGTTAAGGAATCTGAAATCGAATTTAGATGTATTATCTTTAGGATAGAAGGATCAAATTCATACGACTTAAATAAAAGAAAGAAATGCTATCCCGAGAAATATGCTTGGGTAATCATAGAAATTTGATACTAAAATAACTAACAACTTAATTCAATTTTAAAATGTAACCAAAATATACAAGGGCGAACGGTAGATTTATAAACGTGCAAGATATATTCTGTCAAGAAAAAAAAAAAAAACAAAAAAAAAAACCCAAACATTCCTAGCAGTATAGCTGGCAATTGATTCAATATAATCATTCCAGTTCATGTTAGTGGAAAACGTGAGACCGAGAAGTCAGAATGAGCTTAGCATCGGCCATGAACATAGAGGGCAAGAATGATTTTCGAACATGACTAAAAGAAAGTTGTTTCGTTTTGGTGGCTATAAAATTTAAACAATGCTTGATAATTCTTTTACTCTGAAGCTGAAATGTGAGAAAATGGGGTAATTTAAAATACCCCAAAACTTAATTTTATTAAATCAGCCTGAGTGGAACATTCATTTAAATTTGAGAACACAAAATATGGACATTGGCATTCAGTCCATATACAGGAAAGAGTTAAATGCATTCGATATCCAAAGTTAAAAGTGAAGCAGTTCTTCTTTGTGGCATGTCCCTTCAGGATGTTGCCGGTCATTGCTCTCCACAACTTCCTGTCCTTTAATAGCTATATCTATTTCTGACATGGGGTATTGTAGCCATTTACACTATTTACATTGTTTGGGCTATTGTCATCGTTTCAGCCGTTGTATGCTCCGGCCTTCTTCAGGTGATATACATTGGAATTTCGAAACGAACCCTTTATTTCGTCAACCGGGGGAGATTGAGTATGGCAATAATGATGAGGACAATAGTCCGAACAATGTAAATAGTGTAAATGCTTCTTGTTCTTTGTAGCTCTTAGTAAGGTATGTCTTTTCGTTAATCTCTCTTACTAACCCCTGTTCTGACAACCATTTTGACAAGCACGTTAGGTAGGTTATTCGTTACTTTCATCTGTCCGTCTATCCTTCAATACGTCCGGTGAGCGTCAAATTCTTCAAACCTTCTTTCCACATGATGAACTCTAGAGATTTCAATAGTCCCTTTTTGATTCTAAGCAGAAGTGTTCTTTTTGTTTCCTTTTGTGCTAAAACTTCGTCGTTGCTCACATGTCCATTCCATGGTATCCTCATTATCCTTCTGTAGGACTATATTTTTGTTGCCTCAAGTTAAAAAAAATCTAAAAACAAACAAAATCATTCATAAAAATTAAAACTTATTTTTTTTACTATACCTTCTGAAGACAAATCGATAAATATAGATAAAAGTAGGAAATAAATAAATATTTACATTGTTGAAACTGTTGTCCTCATCTTCGTTGCAATATTCATGACGTTTCGGCCGTTGTACACCCCGGTCTTCTTCAGGTGATTGGAATTTCAAACTGAACCCCTTATTTCGTCCACCGGGGTAGATTCAAATCATCTGAAGAAGTCCGGAGCCTATAACGGCCAAAACGCCGTGAATATAAGAAAGGTGAGCCCAACAGTCAGAACAATGTAAATAGTGTAAATAAGTAAAGGAGATAGAATACAGAATACCTAAATGAAGGAGAAAGTAAGAAAGGAATATTACTGTTGTGTGCGTCTGATACTGATAATGAGCTGAATTCAAAAAATTGAATAACACCTATAAACACCTTGGCTGTCATTGTGGTGCTTAACTGGACTATAGCTGACATTAATGAATGGACGTCAAAACAAGAAATCGTCTCACCTGCCACCGCATGCATCATCCCAAGGCTGATGTTTATTGTATATATTTGCCCAGAGCTATTGTTTTTGATAACTTAGAAGCGTCACTACACGCTTATTAATATTACACATTTTTTTTTTGACTTTTGAAGCAATTTTTCAATTTTTTTTATAGTGATACTTTAGTCAATTCATTCTTCAGCCGTCCTGTCATATTTCTTAAGAAAAAAAAGTAACTTTTTATAAAACATGACGACAGAAAAAAGTAGTCGTTAATATTTTCATCTTCTATGTGGAATTTCCCTTCAGAACGTGGGTGATCATGGCTCTCTACAACTTCCTATCCTCTGTAGCTCTTAGTAAAGTTTGCCTTTTTAAAATCCCAGTCAGTCTCTCTCCAGCCAACTATATACACAAGCGTTTTAGGTAGGTTACTCATTGTTTTTCTTTATCCCCTGTAACTTCAATATATCTCGTAGGTGTCAAATTCTCCACTCCTTCTTTACTCATTATGTGTCTCAAAAATTTAAACGATTACCTTTTGACACAAAAGATATCTTTCAGGACGTGGGTAATCATGGCTCTCTACATTTTCTTATCCTTTGTAGCTCTTAGTAAAGTTTGCTTTTTCAAAATCTCTCCCAGTCCCTGTCCAGTCATTCATTTGTACAAACTCTTTAGGTTGGTTACTCGGTAGTAATGGTTTTTAATGGTTGATTACCGAAGTTTTTTTTTTTCTGTTGCCAT
This sequence comes from Acanthosepion pharaonis, assembly GCA_903632075.3. Taxonomy (NCBI): domain Eukaryota; kingdom Metazoa; phylum Mollusca; class Cephalopoda; order Sepiida; family Sepiidae; genus Acanthosepion; species Acanthosepion pharaonis. The sequence goes on along the minus strand of CAHIKZ030004961.1, from coordinate 2,749,792 downwards.
TTTCCTTCTTTTCTTACCGATCATATGCTTGAAGCAGACTGAAGAAATGAATCAAGTGAAACCTTGTGACAGGACCAAGAACGTGAAAAAAGATTTCAATTCTCCGAAATAACATTTGGAGTGTACAACATTTCTTGTAAAATATTTGCGAGGTAAATAATAATCGGTAGAAAACAAAAACAGAAATAAATAAATAAAAATGGATAAAAAAAACTGAAAAATGATTAAAGTTTTCTTTTAAATTTACATTTAACTAAATCATTGCAAAGTTTGTTATGTTGCTCATCCTATTAAAAAAAAAATTACAAGTGTAATGATATATGATTCCCGTAAATTTAAAAATCATTTTATAACGTTAAACAAACTCCCACTTGCTTGCGTTAGCACGTGTAAAGGAAACTTTTCTTGTAATTAATTGATTGAAGCTTCTATCCCATTTTCCGATAGCCATTTTGAATTTTGTTCAACTCGAGAAGGAAATAGTTTTTGGTGATTTGAAAGGAAAGTAGGAACTGCTATTTAGAATGGACAATGATATTCTGTCTACACAATAACCTGGCAAATTATAACATATCTAAGGAATCTTAATAACCGAACACCTGTGTTAACAAAAGAACGAAATCACTAAGCTGATATTTTAGATTCTAGTATGTTTTGAAGATGAAAACTAAACGAAAAGGCAATGCGTCTGTTTGCGTGGGATTTCGGGAGAACACAACTTTGGTTAAGCAATTACAAAACTCTAACAATATGAAAGAAAATTTAAAAGGATTTGCATCTGACTTTAATCATGTAAACGTTTTATAAGATTTATTTGTTATATAAATGTAATATTCTGGTGTCGACATCATATTATCATTCTACTCGTTCCTCCATTAGTAAATCATTTTATCGCGTTCGTTACGCCATGACATTACCTCAGATAAATAATGAACCGTTCCGTTTTCATTACGAGGAAAGAAATAAAAAACACTATATCAGGGATGCTGTTTGGTTTTAGCGAGAAAAAACGAAACATACACAATAATAAGAAGCAAGAAAGAAGGGGGAAATATAAGAGGCGATAACGCTCTCATGCGTTTAACGTCTGCTTCAATGAAATGGTCAACCTTGTCACTTCAGTTTTTTAATCTTTTCATTTGTGCCCTCTTCTTTAAATAATGACCTGCATTCATACTACGAATTGTTATTGCAATATTTTGTTAAAATTGTTAATGTTACAGAATGCGAAACAAGGGCCAGAATAGTCAGCCGGGGTGCCTCGTGGGCGTGATATTCTGACACTGATGGATTGCTTTTGTCTGTAATTTTGATATAAGTTCAAAAGGCACGAATTCAACAGAGTGCTGCAATAATTCTGAAGAGTCGATATGCTCCCCAAACGCAAGTTCGAGAGATTAAGATCACACGTGGAGGGACGCTAAGCCAACGTGTGACACGTGTTCCCGTGACGTCATTCCTTCCGCCGCCTCTTAAAATTTAAGCTGGCACGTCTGTTCCTCTTATGATAAAAACAAATAAACTAAAGAAATCGTCTCTTTCGTTAATACCATTTTATGTAGTAGCGTGGGGGACCCGGAGACAACAAGGAACGCAACATTAATCTCAAATATTTCACGGTACAATAGGGTAATTTCTATGGATATTATTTCTTGTGAAATTTGCAAATTATTAACTTATGATTCATCCGAAGAGTCATATATGAATACTGATATAATATCTAATAGTAGTAATATCAAACGGAGACTCTTCTGAGCCACTGTAGAAGCGGTGTTAATGTATGGTTGCAATGCTTGGACATTAAGGAAAGCCCTACCGTCTAATCTTGATGGAACCTAGACGCGGATACTGAGACCTATACTTAACATCTCTTGGAGACAACATCCAACATTACACAGCATTATGAAGCCATCCATGATATTTCTACAATTTTACGAAAACGCAGAATGCGCTTTGCAGGATATCGCGAGTGATCTACTGCTCTGGACAACTAAGGAGCAAAACGGGTTGGTCGCCTAATAACCACCTAAATTGACAAGCTATGTTATGGCACAGAATGTCACCCTTTGGATTCTAACAAACATTGCAGGTTAAGTTTAGGATGGTCAGCTTTTAAAGAAAAATGAATCAATACTAAATGCCACGAAACACAATTATGGCATCCGTTGGTCTCGAGAGACCATGGATCTGCACCCGAAGAGCTATGTCCCCTCTAGGGCGCAGACCTCGATAGGGTTTTATTTTTCATGATCGGCCATTGTCCATGCAGAACGTCTTCCCTCTTCACGCTAATACCTCTTGGCACCGGTGTCGTTGCAGGAATTGCTACAATGAAATTGAATATGACATCGCACTGTCTTAGGGACTCCGGTTCAGGATTTGAATTCAGAGTTGTCCTTTTCCTAGTCTGGTTGCCAATTATGGCTACAGAGCCCAGACTGCTCTACCCATAGAGGTTTTAAATTCAGAGTTTTCCCTTCTTTTATACCGGTTGACACCCTAGGCACAGTTTTTCTTGTTATTTACCCAGAGCTCAGAGAAGAGATGGATTCATACCTTTCCGAAGGGTAATAGTACGTAAGTGAATGCAATGAACTCGACTGGAATTCGAACTTAGCTCTTTGATTAACAATAACGAATAATAATGGTAATGCTTTACCTAATAAATTCCTACACTTTAAGACAATTACTATTTATTACTTCGAGATGCGGATTAAGGATAAAAGATAAACTAGTGAGAATGAATAATAATGGCAATGCTTTATCTAAGGAATGTTGGCAACTTGATACTTTTAATTTTAATTACTTCGGGATTCAAAGGAACTGAAATTATGATGAAAAAAAATCTAATAAAATAACAATAATGACAATGGTTCAGCTAAAAATGCGAATGCCCTAACTTTATGAAATAGAAAATGAGTTCAACAGATATACAAAAATAGGATGGAGTGTAAGACAAGGCTGTGTCTTCTGACCGGACTTATTCAACTTATACAGAATGATTCTGAAAGATTTAGAAATCCTACCAGGATTCATTATTGGCGGTCACAATCTTAACAGTTTTAGATAATCAGATGACACAGTGCTGATAACAGACACGGAAAGAAAACTACAAAAAACGCCTGCAGAAGCTAGTGAAGAAAAGCGAGTAGAAAGGATTAAACATCAATTGCAAGAAGACAGAATGCATGGCTGTTAGCAAAAGGATGAGCCCAAAATGCAAATTACAAATTGGAGATACGAAAATCAAACTAGTACAAAAATTTAAATCTCAGGGAAGTGTTTTAACAGAGGACTGAACGTGTGACACTGAAATCCGGATGCGTGTTGGAATAGCCAAAAGTGTATTCCAAAAAAGCTAAGTGCCAAGAAAAAGAAAAACTTTGCTAGAAAAAAAAAAGTACTGGACTGTTACGTCATATCTGTCTTCCTGTATAGCAGCGAATGCTGGAAATCTCAAAGATAAAGAAGAGGCTTAAAGCAACAAATGTGGATTTACAAAAGGATGCTGAGGATAACATGGACCGAATATGTGACCAACAACGAAGTTTTAGAGAAAATGGAAACAAAAAAGAAACTTTTACTCTAACATCAATAAGCGACAGTTGTAATGTCTGAGTCACATAATGAAAAAAGAAAGCTTGGAAAATCTGATACAGGACTGATTGAAAGCAAGATGAACAGAGGAAAACAACTATTTATTGCGCTTGTGTAAATGGATGGCGAAACAAGAAATAATAAAAAGAGAAAAATTATTAAGAGCTACGAAGATAGGGAATTGTGGAGAGCCATGATCGCCTACATCCTGAGGGGGCACGGTACATAAAAAGAATAAAAGACTTAATAAAATAATATCTTCAAACAGAGCGGACAGTAGAAAGCTTGTTTATCAAGTTTAAGGACCAACGTGCGTGTAATTGTGACGCTCAGAGAATGTTTAACATTTCCGATTGTAGTCAAGAATTTACTGTCCGAATAAACCAATCATTATAATTTTGAAAAGAGTCGTTAATATTCCAGAATTTGTTTCGACAACTGAACCCATTCTTTGTGGTATATATTTTCCAACAACAGCTTTCTTCAGATCTGCTGACCTTATAGACAGTTTGTGTGCATATTAACCCTGTCGATTCCTTTGTAAAATATAGGGTCAGACACTGACTATGGTATATATTACTGTTCTGATTTCTTTTACATGTATATTTTTACCAGATGGTGTTGATAGCCTCATTGAATACTTTTCTTAGACTGGCTGTTAGCCAAGGCTAGAAATCCCTGTTTACGCTACCTCTAAGTGAGCGGACGTTAGTTACAGTTAAGGTATGTACTCTGCTATAACCATTTATGGTTTTGAATTCAGAGCTGCTAATCTCTTCTACTGGTTCCCATCCACAACTGGAGCGTCCAGCGTGATCTGCTATTTAATCCATAGCTGGAGGACGAGTGAGAAAAGATGGATTCATACTTTTCTAAATGGTGTTTGTTCGAAAGTGATTGTAACGATCTCGACCAGAATTCGAACTGTAACTTAGGTTTACTCGGCACGGTTTCAGTATAAACCAGATTGGTTATGTGGGTTCTAAAGAAAACAAAACAAAACAAAACGATAGGCCTTAGCACCTGGGCATACTCGGAAAGGAGTAGCCATGACTAAGAGGAGAAATCAACCTGATTTTCAAGTCGAAACAGCTCTGACGATTACTACCCTATTGCTTACAGTAGCCGGTGTTCCCAAGCTGTCCATTAAGTACTGACCAAGTTCGAAGCTGCTTAACTTGGTGACCGAACGAGAATTTGTATTTTCAGCCCGATTTTGCTGTAAACTATGCATTCTTACATAAGAAATTTTTTCTTGGTGATTTTCTTTGGGAAGTGATTGGACTGTTTGAGATGAACACAATTTACCCCTGATAATCACTCATATAATTGTCTATTCGTTAGTCATTTGCTATTTGTTAGTCATTATCTATTCTTAGTCAGTGTATATTCTTAATCATTGTCTCTTCGTTAGTCATTTGGCATTCGTTAGTTATTTCATATTTGTTACTTATTTTTTATTTGTTAGTCATTTTTAGTTTTCTTCTTTCTAAAGTAGCCACACCAACCTGTGTTAAAATTGAGTGGGTTTGAATTTTGCATATATTTGACCGTCTAAGTCTTCTGATTCGAGGAATAAAATTTGATTACTATTTATGGTTCGGCCATCTTTATTCCCGTTCTATGTTACTCGTCGCGTAATTATTGCCAACATTTGGACGCTCTTTGAATAAAATCTCCATTAATCTTCGAATTTCCTCATTTGACTTGCTCTTAGTATTTGCCTTTTTTCTTTTTACATTTTGACATTGTCTAGTTTTGGTTCCTTGAAACAGCCATAAAGGCAGAGATTCTACTAAAAATGGAGGACTGATCATTTTAGGTTAATTTTTGAGGATGAGAAGAAGACTAGCTACAATTTTCGGTGTCTTTTCTACATTTTGATGACAGACACTATTTTTCCTTCTGTGGTGAGGCGTTATCATTGTTTGCGTCCAAATTATGTCCTCTTCTCTGTTGATAATTCTTAACGTTTCGGCCGATGTGCTCTATGGCCTTCTTCAGAGTGTCTCCTGATTCAGGTAACCTTCAGGAATTTTCCAAATGAATTCTTTATTTAATATACAAGGCTAGATTTTTCCGGTTCCGTGATATTTAGGCTTGTCCTTATTTAGTCCTGCTCAGATATTAGCGTGCTCTATTTTCACCGAATCTATCTGTTTGGTTTGGTGTATTTTGTTTTACAGTATATCAACCTCAATGGTTTATTTAATGCCGACAATTATTATTGCTGTTAATTTAAAAAAAAATATATTGCTGGTATATTTATTGCTGTATCCTCAAAAATCTATTGCTGGTAATAATTTTTTACAAAATATTTCTAGTGTTAAAACCTATTTTTACACTTTCATAGTGTTTTGATCCAAGTTTGGGAACTATTTGCCCATAGCTGGGACCCTAACAGGTGCTGCCACATCGGGTCAGGGTAGAACTGGGAACGCCAGCAATTAAGAGGTGGTTCCACGCTCCTCAAAACCCCCTGATCAGAGGCCTTGCTGTTGGATGTAGTTTATCGTCTTACCAAGGATGCGGATGCAGTTTATCGTCATAACCAAGACGGAATCTGTCTGTACTGCAGATCCCAGGGATTGAACTGACAATGTCACCAAACTTATGAACGCAGGCTTTAATCCACTATGCTGTTCTGCTTGTCAGTTCTTTTTGTATTGTCTTGAGCAATACTCAACTAAATACTGAAAGAACGTTAAAAGAACACTATAAGTGACTGTGGAAGGTAATTGACATTGATTCAATTGGAACGATTGTTTTTGGTAGCCAGCTGTGAAGTCATTCACAAAGATAAAAAAAAAGAGATCTCTTTGATAAAATTACGGGACTGTAATCAAATTTTATATTTGCTTAGTATTCGTGTTCACTTTAAACAGTTGTCCGAATTTCGCTATTGCAGTTCATGAGAAAGATAAGATTTTTGGTAACTACTGGAAATAAAAACATTCATAAATAGACAAAACGCGTCAATGGGTGCTAGTTTACGAATCGTTAGACAAATTACTTGATAATGAATCCATTTCATCGCGTGGTTTTAATAAAATGATAGTTTTGGAAAAATTAGCAGAATTATGAGAAACTCTTGTATTCTGCGCGTAAAAGTAACCTTTTCGTTCCTTCTTAATTAAATGATAACAATTACAATTCTTTTATAAATGAATGATATAATAAACAAAGTCGTGGTAAAGTTTAACATAGGACTAAATAAAAAAATAGTGTGTCAAAAGGACGTTTTTTTATACTGTAAAATCTCTGTGTACATTTTATTGTAAATTATTATTTTCTTTCTGAATTTCTGGGATGAGGAATTATCATTATTTACACTATTTATATTTGGACTATTGTCTTCATCTTTGTTGTTATTATTGTCATAATTCTTTGTAGGTTACCCAGAACAATATACGCCCGAGGAAAGCCGAGTGATATAACGACCGAAACGTTGTGATAATAACAACAAAAATGAGGACAATAGTTAAAATATAAATAGTGTAAATAAAATATTTATTGTTTTCAAAAGATATTTTAAAAATTTGAATAAAAATTATTACATATAAAACTGAATATACATTTTTTCTCTCGAGAAATGACAGCAAAAATGTTAAACTATTTATTCAATTGTTTATTTATAAGATTATAAAAAGAAATGAGAGGAACCACAAGTTTTTTTTACAAGAGTCTGGAATTTAATATAACAATCATTTCTTTATTTACAAGATTATAAAATTCTGTTCATTATAAGAATAATTTTATATTAACAAGATTATAAAAAATATGTGAACAAACAGTAATGAAATGTTTATTATTTAGCATATTATAAAGATGGTTATGCTATTCTAAAATAGTTTTTTGAAACAATCAAAATTACCGAAAGATTACAGGGTAATAATGATTCCAAGGAGAAAAACACCCTTTTGATGCAGCATTTTAATTCCTGGTTTTAAGTTAAACTTTACTAAAGTAATATTTAATCTAAGATTATCATTATTATTAGCTTAATATTTCGTCATTCTTTTGAGAAGAAACAAGTAAAAAAAAAAAAAACAGCACATGACCACAAAACATATCATCAAATGGGGAGAACGAAGAAATGTCTTTATTTCATGAATTACTCTAACTCTTATTCACATCTTTGTTATTTTAATATTTCGGCCAGTACACTCTCCGACAGTCTTCAGGTATATGTTACATACATTTGTAATATTTTTGTAACGTCTGGTGAGAATACGAGATTAAGCTTTTCATACGTAAAATGATTGCATGTTCTTGTTTAGATTACGTCAATTTAAGGTCGGCGTGGAGGGTATTTGGTTTCGGGGACTTTCTCCTAACGTTCAGTCTTCTCACGGGGATGTGAGGGACTCTGTTTTCTACATCGTGGATCAGGCCTTTATATAAATTCCTGTCACCCGTTTGTCTTGTGCGTGTATATCCTAAGTTGTGCTAATTTCCTGTTTATGTTGACATACCTATCGATATCATTTGAGGCTCGATTCTGCACTTAGTAACTACAAATACACATTCTAAGTCGATCCTCTGAGGCCCCTAGATCTTTCGACGTTCTGATGTGACCCCGAGTACTAAGCTTACTTTTGTGATTCTTAGAGTGAATCCAGTGCAGATTGGATCACCACAGATCAGCTCCTCTAGGATAAAAGGTTCCCTATGGACATTAAATTCGATTCAGACCCTCTAATCTTCCTCTTGTCGAGATTCATATTGTGGTATGAATCTGTTGATATTCGAATCTATGAGGTGTAAGTTAAAAATGTAGAAAAAATCTGACAAAGAATGGTGAAAATTTGGCCGAGATACGACATGGAGCTGAGGAAGGTCGTTGAATGTGAAAGTACAGAATAGAAAGACCTATCTAATTATTCATTTCAAATAATTTATCAGTAACTGAGAAATTTTGTTCAAGTAACAGAACAAAATGAATATCGAGATATGTGCGATTAATTCTTCTGGGAATAGTAATGGTGAGATCTGACGTTTCATTATAAGGAAACATTTGGCATTTTTTTGACCGAACAGCCAGTGTTAAATGTTGGAATTTATAAAATTGTTCTTTTAGATTTTTCGGGAAAATAGGTTTCTATCGCTGTTATCGCTCTTTTCATTACTGATGTTGGTTTCTTTCCTAACCTTTTGTTAAGGTTAATGTGGAAAGTCAATTGATTATGTTACTTTCTTTTTGAGTTGCATGTATCTATTTCACTTGAAAGTTTTCAAGTGACGTGGTTTCTTCAGTGCAAGTTCAGAAGATTCGAAGAAGGACAGTCCTCTTTAAGACACACATAATTCATTCGATTGAATTCATTTTTAATCGTTGATATGAGAAAAGGTTTTTATATGGCGGAGATTTCAAACATTTCTGAACGAGTTGAACTCCATTCGTGGTATCCACATAAAAGTTTCGGTCTGCTCAGTGGAACATGATGCTAATGTACATTATTTTAAAATCTGAGAAGCCCTTGTATAGCCATTTATATTGCTGGAACATAAAAGATTTTTACGAATACATGAATGTGCCGCGGGTTATGAACACCAGAAAACCGTTTCTATTATATCTAACCTCAGCCGGGATCAAAGAGTTCACAACTCCGCTTCGCCATTTATTTTGAAGCCATAATTTTTCAATGGCTGTACAAAATGCGTCCCACCAGTAGCATATACTCTGTGTCTCAATCTAAGGCCAGTTTTCTGCTAACCAGAGAATTATCTCTCTATCAAAGATTTAAACACACGGTAGCCAGAAAGAGGAATGTCTTCAAGTTTCAAACCCAACGTAGCATTTTTCATTCGCTCTCATTCGAGTTCATAGAGTCCACAACCGCGCGCCAAGTTTACGGCCGTATCACGTTAAAACACCGGTTCTCGTACGATCGCCGAAATTAAGCAACATTAAACCTAGATGAGTTACCGCTTGGGAATAGCAGGTACTGAAAGCTTAAATATGAGGCTGGTGTAATGGATAATGGCTCGGAATTGGTAATCTGAGATCGGAGTTCCTATCCCAGTCGGTTTCGTTAGATTCATTTTTGTGCAAATACCCTTTGGGACATGTATGAATTCACCTTTTCTCCCTCGATCTATGGGTTAATTAGTAAGATTTGCATCAGTAAATAATTACCTTAAAAATTCTTACAATCTAAAAATATTTTATGGCTTTAAATAACCTGCAAAAGGTTGATAAACCGTAAAAACAAAGCCAACAATTCAATTAATCAAACAACCTTCCACCGCAATTGGGAATTCTATAATCATTTTAATAGCTGTATAATGTGCGCCTCTCCCGGGTTATAGTTAAGATAGATAGATAGATAGATAGATAGATAGATAGATAGATAGATAGATAGATAGATAGATATTATTATTCAACAGTCATGCACCGCAGTTATTTGTGAATTTCATAATCTTTTCAATGACTCTATGTTATGCGTCTTGACAGGATACTGTTTAGATAGATCGATAGATAGATACTTTTAATAAACCTCAGCCTGGATCATAGTGTCCATAACTTCGCGATGTGAACTCAATCTTTTCAATGGCTCTGTAGTATGCGCCTTGCATGGATACCGTTTAGCTAGTTAGCTAGCTAGATAGATAGAGAGATATTTTTAATCGACCTCAGTCGGGATCATAGCACCCACAACTTCCTGTTGCAATTGATTGCGAACTCGATAAACTTTTCAGTGGCTCAATATCATGCATTACGCCAGGGCTAAAAACCGGTTTTAAATTCAGAATTATACTTCTCTTAGACTGGATACCAACCACGGCTAGATAGCCATACCCTGGTATGTTATTTAACCCATAGCTGTTGAGTTGGGAAAATGGATTCATACCTGAATGGATATTTGTGCGAAAGTGAATGTAAGTAACTAGTTCGGAATTCGAACTCGACTCACCGGGTTCTCTTTCCGACCCGCTAAATGTTACACGACATACAAATCTTGTAGCGCACCAGTCTTCCTTAAAATCAGTTTTGAAAACTTAGCCTTTAACTTGATACAAGTATGGAACGTCAGTAAGGTTTTATCTAACCAACCAAGCATAATTTAACCAAGCAACAGTCTTGACAATTAGCTGCATTATCATGGATTGGTACTAAGCTGATCAGGACGATAACGAAGAGTATTTTGCGCCAGTTTCACAAATACTAAATGCATATCAGTCAGTTATGTGTCATGCGTGATACACGCTTAGGCGATCATGTATCTTTCGATACATGACTCACGAGGCAGATTTTTCCCGCTGTAGGTTGCCATTTCTTTCTGCAGTAGACCAATTGCCATCCAAGGCTATAGAACCCGGTCTATCCTGCCATTTATCCATAGCTGGTGGGGGGGGTGGAAAGAAAAAGATTCATACCTTTCCAAAGGGTATTAGCACGTAAGTGAATGTAATGGATTCGCCTAGAATTCGAACTTGGTCCTCCGATTTCTCAATCCGTGCCGCTAACCATTACTTCACCGTGCCAAAATGTAAACTGACGATTAGAAAATCTACCGTATATTTAACTTACGAACAGAGATAGAGAATATTCCCTGACAAGTTAAAAAAATATGTCCTGAGATACGTAGCAAGAACGATAACTGCGTATGGACCTGTCATGCGCAAGCCAATTGTTTTTGTTAACTTCTGGAAATAAAGGCATCTTATACATATATAAACAGGTAAGCTGGCCTCGAGTAGTCCATTTTGATGTGTTGAATGCCCCAGTTAGGGGGAAGAAGAAAATTTTTTAGTGGTTTTGCTAAATATCACGGCCTGTGGAGTGGACATGTCCATTTGTCGTGATTACTTATTCACAGGAGTCTGAAGAAGGAAAATATCAACATTTTTACTGCAGTTATATGAGCGATATGAAAGGAAGATTTCCTACCAAGTATGAATCAACAGAAGAGCTGCTGTGCCACAAATTTCATATAACTTAAATCGAAATGAAGAGAAGTATGTCTCACAATATACAGTACACCGATCACTTTTGTGTATGGTGCTGAGTTTTTGCCGGCCAGACATAGTGCCCATTTTAACACATGCCATCACCAAATGCGTCTGCGGTGAGCATGCAGACGATGGGATCAATGGAAAAAGCCACCCGTTTCTATGAGTTTTGCTTTCTCCAGAATAAGATATGGATAGGATACGTATGCGCCGTTATTCTGGGGTAGCGATGGCACCATGATGTACTGAGGAAAAAAACAAAACAAAAAAAAAACAAAGGCTGGCGGCAATGTGATGGCTTGGTCAACGTTCGTTTGAGAAACACAAGGTCTTATAATTCATTTGGAACGTACATTGTTCGCATTAACTACGTCAACGTAAACTCGTCCAGAAAGTAATACACGTTCGATATTATGAGTAATCTGTTTTATCAGAGTGATTCATTCTTTTATTAAGAATAATCTACGCATTCACATATTATTCTTTTCAGACCCACACGCATATATCGGTGAAATGAAGGGAAATCACTTGAGATTTAGTTAATACATTAAGGTTCATGTTTAATCCACCTGTTTATCTGGAAAAATACAAAAAAAAAAAAAAAACTATAGCAAAAATCGCGTAATTACTCCCTTGAATGTAGTCAGCACGTAGTTATACAATATATGCAATTGTATTTGATATGCTGAGATAAAAGCAACGCATTCATGCATTTCTCTAAAGTGAGCTTAATAGATTTCGCAGAAGAAGGATTCTACAGGGAAAATGAGGAAATGGAATTAGAGGAAAAACGCACGAGAGTCACATAAACGAAGAAAGAAAGTAAGAAGAAATATTAGGATAAAGTGAAGATTAGTAGAGTAAAGAGAGAATACGTAGGGAAAGAAAGGAAGGAAGGGAAGGAAGGGAGAAGAAAGATTAAGATAAAATGGAAGATTAAGGAGGAAAGACATAGGGAGAGAAAGAAAGATAGAAAGATTAGAACAAAGTGAAAGTTAGAAGAGTAAGGAGGAAGTATACAGGGAGAGAAAGATTGAAAGAAAGGAAAGAAGAAGAAAGATTAGGATAAAGCGAAACTTAGAAGAGTAAAGAGAAAATACATTAGGAAAGAAAGAAAGAAAGAAAGATTAAAATAAAGTGAAAGAAGATTAATGCGGAAAGGCATAGGACGAGAAAGAAAGAAAGAAAGAAAGAAAGAAAGAAAGAAAGAAAGAAAGAAAGGGATAGAGAAAAAGGGATAAGTTGTTTGAAAGAAAGGGGTGGATAGAGGAAAAAGAAAGAAAGAAAGAATAAATTGAAGGTTAGAAGAATAAGGAGAGACATAAGTGAAGAAAGAAAGAAAGAACGTTTAGGTTAAAGTGAAGAAAAGTAAATAGGAAAGAATGAAAGGAAGGAAGGAAGGAAGGAAGGAAAGAAGGAAAAAAGAAATAAAGAAGGAGAGTAGAAACGTGAAGAAGGAATAAATGAAAAATCGACGAAAAAAAAGCAGAAAGAAAAGACTGTATAATAAAGAAAGAAAGGAAAGAAAATAGTAAAAGTAAGGAAGAAAAAATTAAAAGAAATAAAAAGAAAGTGTCAGAAAAATAAGGAAAGGCATCTTTTTTTACTGATTTGCTATTTACGGCTTATCAACAATTTGTGGGTTATTTAAAGCCGAAATATATTTTTGCTTGGGAGAATATATTTTTACGAGTGTATATTATAATAACATTTCTTTGAGAATAAAAATATTGTTCCAAGATGTAAGTCCTACTATTCAACCCATAGCTGAAGGGAGGAGATGTATTCATACCTTTACCAAGGGTATTTGTGCATAAGTGAATGTTTCAAACCTGTCTCTTTCATTTCTCATTAAAAGCTGCAATCTATTAAACCACACGCACAACAGACAGACAGATAGATAGATAGATAGATAGATAGATAGATAGATAGATAGATAGATGGGAGAGAAAGAGAGATAAGCTGATTGAACACGGAGAAGAGCAGTAAAGAGAAATCAATCGAAATAGAAATAATTTGAAAAAAAAAATAGGAAGATAATAATAAATAAATAATACAGAGGAAGTTAGAAAGCCTTGGACTTCTTTATATTTAAAACCAGAAAGAGACACATCATGAGGAAAGCGGGCTTAGAAAATTTGACACTCACAGGATATAGTAAAGACAAGATGAACAGGGAAGCAGCTCACAATCTACTTAACCTGCTTGTGTAAATGGTTGGCAGGACATAGGAGAGATAGCATAAAGCCCAAATTAACAAACAGCTACAAAGGAAATTGTGAAGAGCCATGATCGCCTACATCCTGAACAGGCATAGCATATAGATGAAGAAATTGAATTAAAAATATGTGTGGGTAGCATAACGGTCATCGGTGCAGAAAATGGAATTGGATAGTCGAGTTAGAATTCCAACTTTGTCAGCTGAGTTCATTTTCGTACGGGAAAGGCATGAATTCATCCTTTCTCTTTCCTTGTGTTTGTCTACCCTGCTATTTAACCTATGCGGTAAATAGGAGAGCAGACATAGAAAACAGGAAAACTGGTTACAATTAATGAGACGTTACAGCCGAAAGAGAATATTGAGATACTGTATGTTAAAAGAAAAATAAGCTAAGAGAACTAGTCCACATCGAAGATGACACATGGACCCTGCAGTCAAGAGTCTTGAAGAGTATACAAGAAAGAGCAAAGAATTATTGCCCACGACAACCAAAAACTGTCCTATCACGAACAGAAAAATAAATGGAATCGACGAAAAGGCAAACAACGACGACGGTTGAAAAATGGAGGGAAAAACTGGAAAAACCTATGGACACTTCAGAAGAGAAATCGATGGCATGGCAGATAAATCGTCATAGACATGGCTGCGTAAAGAGAGAGAAAATCGTGTCTCTCTTAACAGTTTCCCAAAAACAACGCCATAAAAACCAAATGCATAAAGGCCAAGAAAGGTAAAAAACAGGAAGACAGCCAAGGTCGATTGTATGGAAATAAAGACGAACCACGTAATCAACGAATTTAGCAATGTGGCTAAGACAGAAAAACAAGAATAGACGTGCGTAGGTGAGGGTGATTTTACACTGGGAATTATGTAATAGATTGCATTTTAACCAGCATCAATCCTAGAGAATGGAATATAAAGTCCCGTGGTACATTGGGATTCAATCGGATCACTCAACCTAGGCCAGAAAACTAAATTTGGCCGTAATATATATGAAGAGGCAATGAGAAGCTTTCTGGAACAGGAAATTAGAGGGATGTTGGAATTATCGAAATGAGAGCATTACTGGAGAACTGAGGGGATTTGCTGTCACTAAATTTCCATTGAAAACGAACAAGTCTGCTGGTGTGAACTCATAATGAATAATAATAATAATATCTAGTACTACCCGTGAAAATTTAACTGTTTTGATATTTGAATTTTCTGATGAATCATAATTCTCAGCTAAATGATTGAATAAGTTCTTTGCTAGTTCTACGACTACAAAATACCCGTAGAAATTCCCTTATTAAATATTTGGGATTAACAACTTTAATAAAATATAGCAATAACAATCATAAATATGAATGCAGGTCATTATTTAAAGAAGTAAGAGGGTACAAATGAAAAGATTTCAAATTGAAAATTTTTTTTCATTTCACTGCCAGTCCTGGGAATGACGATAAACTACATCCAGCAACAAGGCCTCAGGTCGGGAGATTGGAGTTTTTGAGCGTGGAGCGTGGAACAACCTCTTAATTGCTTTTGTTCCCAGGTCCACTCTTGGCCCAGAGTGGTAGCACCTGTTAGGATCACAGCTATGGGCAAAAAGTGAATCCCAAAACAAAACCAAATACTATCAAAGTATAAAAATACATGTCACCAATACATTTTTATATAAATATAATACCAACACAACATATTTATAATAAAATTACCAACAATACATTTTTAAAGCAAAGTGACCAGTGATGCATTGTATAGTAGAATTATCAGCGATACATTTTATAGTAAAATGACCAACAATATTCTTTATCTGTAGTTGAAGTCATACATTTTTTTTCAAAATATTTAGATTTCGGTATTAGATAAACCAACAGAAGCTGATAGTGATTTTCCAAGCGTAGCTTAGATGTGGCACAAGGCCGAAAGTATGGGGCACCCAGTGAGGATCGAACTCACGACAGTTGTAATTATTCTAGCAAGCCAAGCTTGCTAACCATTACACCACCTCGAGGTGCCCACCAACAAAAGCTGATATGCAGCTAAACAAAATCAACCAACCAACCATTTCACTGAAGCAGACGTTAAAGACATAACAGCGCTATCGCCTTTTCTTTCTTTTTTCTTTCTTTCTTTCTTTCTTTCTTTCTTTTATCCATTACGCCACTGCCATCCATTACACGACCCGCATATCCACAGTATAATGTACGTATTAACTAAGTAACAAGAAGAATTATAATGTTATATGATACTATTATAATATATATCATTATGATTTGATATTATTATAATATGATATCAAAATAAGATATTATTATAATATATTATATAATATAACAATAATTATATATGATGATATAATATGATATTATTATAATATCATATGATACCATATATAATATATTATGTTATGATTATAATATATGATGATATTATTATAATATATGATATCTGTCTATATTTCTGAGGTATTGTAATTATTTACATTATTCGAACTGTTGTCTTTATGTTTGTTGCCATATTCACAACGTTTCGGTCGTTGTGCGCTCCGGACTTCTTCAGGTGATTGGAATTTCGAACGGCAAAAATCATATACGGCAAAGTTTAAAATCACTAATTTTTTCAGTTATTATAAATTTTATTTTTAACTGTTTTCTCCTCATCCGGACACAAATCCCAATCCTGGATGTCCAAGCATCAGATGAAGGGAAGATTTTCAACCCCAGGATCATCCTGATTCCAAAAAGGTATAATATGTCTATATAGAGCAAGGGTGGCTCGAGTTAGTAGGGTTTCAGACACACGGACGGACAGACAGAATTTGCTGTTTATTTAGTTAGAAGAATAGATAAAAGATAGATAGAGATATTTAGCTACCCCCCGCCACGAGGGTTGCATGTGGCACAAGGCCAGTTTAATGTGGGTTCTTCGAGCCCGTAGACTCGGCGAAAAATATTCCCTTTTTGAACCCACATAAACGGGTTCAGGGGCAGTCTACCACCCCGAACGAGACTCTGCCCTTCGGCGGAGCCTCGTCCGGGTTCTTCTCTGCCCGAAAGCAGAGAGTTCGACTGTTTAGCTGGAACAGGGCACAGCTAGGCGAGATAGAAGATAGATAGGAGAATATAGATGGATAGGAATTTTTTAAATTAACAAAATGTTTGTGCTACTTTAAACTCAGTATAAATTAAAACATTTAAAATCACTAATTTTTTTTAGTTATTTTAAAATTTGAATTTTTAACTGTCCCCTCAACATCCAGGCACAAACTCTAATCCTGGATATTCAAGCACCAGATGAAGGGCAGATTTTCAATCCCAGGATCATCCTGATTCCAAAAAGGTATAATACGTCTATGTAAAGCAAGTGTAGTCCAATTTACATAGGTTTCAGACACACGGAACGACAGATAGAATTTGCCGTTTATTCATTTAGATAAAGACACCGTTATTGAAAATAAAAGTTACGTTTTATTGAAAGTAATGAGTCTGTTACCCAGATTTATATTAGTGGATAACGGAAAGATTACTTTGAATAAGAGTATATTTTATTTTAAATAAACGTGTCTGGCTTAATGAATAACTGTAATACTGTATGGTGTCCAATCCTTGAATAGCTCACACTTATGGCATTGTATGATATTCAGGCATCTTTAGTAAATGTTTATTTTAGGCGTGATGTTCTTTAAAGGTATATCAAGCGGTTGAACACTTTGGTCTACAGGGAATACCGACGCGTAACGAAGGCTGACAAATCTTTCTGATCTGTCTTATTGGTTGCGTTGTCTCAAGGCGTTTCTAAGACAGTATATTTTCTGATTAATATCTCCAGAGAGTTTTCCTCTTATGAAGTGGGTTGCTTCCAGCAACCATCCAAAAATAATGCGCCAATCCTTGTCTGCACATGCAGACGCGCGCGCGCGCGCGCGTGCGCGCACACACACACACACACAGACTCACGCACGCGCGTGAAAGCACGCGCCCACACAGACACTTAAATTGTTCGACGTTGCCTGGCCTAAACGGATTTTCATTTAAATCATTATCCACTGGAAATATTATTTTATTAGTTCTTTTATTACTGATCATGTCTCTCCACAATCTCCTGTCTCTTGAAGATTCTAAAGGACGTTTGAGTTCCACCTTGTCTACGCTCTGCCATCTATTCTTCTTCTTTATGTGTCGTGTCCACTCGTGCGATCATGGTTCTCCCTAACTTTCTGTCATTTGTAGTCCTAAATAAACTTTGTCTTTTTGTTATTTCTCCTAAGCCCTGTTTCGCCATCCATTTACTCAAGCTCGCCAAGTATGATATGCATTGCTTTCCTCTGTTCCTCTTTCATCCTATCTGTCCTATGAGTATAAGCTTTTCCAGCCCTCTTTCCTCATTATATGTTTCAGAAATCGCAACTGTCTCTTCCCGATGTGAAGTATTAGTTTCCTTTTTGTTTCCATTTTCTTCAAAACTTCGTCGTTGCTCACATGTTCGGTACATGGTATCCTCAGCATCCTTCTGTAGAACCACATTTCTGTTGCTTCAAGTTTCCTCTTCATCTTTGAAGCACTCACTGCTATACAGGAGGACAAATATCACGTAGCAATTCCGCACTCTTTTTCTTGTTCCGAGCGAAGATTTTCTAGTTTTTAGTACTTCGCTTGGCTTCTGGAATGCTTTATTGGCTATCGCAATACACCTTCGGATTCTAGTGTCAGTTTCCGTCTTCTGTTAAAACACTTCCCAGATATTTAAATGTACGCACTGATTTTGGTATCTTCGATTTGCAATTCGCATTTTCGTATCGTGTTTTTGCTAACAACCATGCTTTCTGTCTTCTTGCAGTTGATGTTTGATCCTTTCTTCTCGCTTTCTTTGACCAGACTAATTAAGTACACTTTACTCACTTTCACCGTCTGTCATTTATTTATTTCATTATGTCTTTTGCATGTTATATTTTCCATAATCTTACAGAGATTTCAACTGTCACTTTTTGAATGTAAGTATGCGTGTCATTGAATTTCTCATTTGCTTTAGGGCTTTCTTGTTGCTCACGTCTTCTGTCCATGGTTGTTGAAACTTGACTAATGCATGGAATAATAATGCAACACAAAATGTACTTAGAACAAAATGTATTGAAACAAGAAAGTGTAGCCAATATTTACATATAGTCTTTTGTATATTCCTGGTAAGACCGTTCCTGGAGAATGTGTTGACTGAGTCGCAGTCGGCAGAGTCTCTGGTTGAATCTCTTGATTCCTCCCTCTCTTCCCGGTACCAACCATATTTATATGGTCGGTACTCCACTATGCAAATTAGGTGGATCCTACCACAACAATGGTATTCTCAGTAGAAGCACATCTCTGTCACTTTGAGCGTTTTCTTCATCTACAGCTTGTCTGAAGTTATTATGCAAATCAAATAAACCTCAATAACTCAAAAAGTTCTGAACAATATTTATCAAATTTAAACTTGTCCATTTCCACCTTAATTAAAAATATTTGATTAATTTTTCTGCCATCTTTAATGGTTAGTTGTTGAGATATTTGAAATTTACGAAAATGGACTAACTGAAGTTAGTATGAAGATTAAACTAATATTAGCTTAAGACCTTGAAAATCTAATAAAAACTATTTTTTCTTTGTGTCCATAATATATGTTGAAACAAGGGAAAAAGGAAAGGATTTAACAACTGCTGAAAAACAAGAAAATAACAAAGTTATTTAGTGAGGAAATGTCCGCATTGGAGATATCAAAGGAGCTTTGCAGAGATTATCGAATGATAAATAAGGCGGTTGAAAATATAAGTTGAAAACTCGAAGCAAAGGAAAAGGTTTTAAGAACTTGCTTCTTTGAGAGGAACATAAACGAAACAACTACTTTTGACCAGCGCTCAGATCTTTGAAAAGGCTGAAATTGATGGAGTCAAGAAGGACAAAACAAAAGGTGTAGAATAATTTATGAATTGAGATCTGTAAAAAGAATCTACTAGGCAACTCCCTCTCACTAAAGCAAATATTTTAAAGTGTTAAAATTGGGCTAAGAAATACATGAAAATTCACTTTTCTAAAGTCAATTTCACGGATGAATCTCGAGTGACATTTGATGGACCTGATAAATTGGATCAAAAGACGGATTTTATCCAATTCAGACGTGTCTGTGTTTAAAACAAAGAGGCGGTAGTGTTATGATATGGGGTGGAATTGTCAACCAAACAATTGTTTGACCATTCAAAGTCGATGAAGAAGTTAAACTGAACAGTGTTAACTATTGCGATTTTATGAACGAAACTTTCTTTGCATGGTACAATCCCAGTCTTGCAGTTTCAAAGTGTGTATTCATGAACGACAATACTCCTTCTCATATATCTAAGCGTATTCGTGAATTATTTGAGTATTAAAGATTTACAGGAGAGAAGATAATGAAATGGCCACTATCAAATCCTGATCTGAATCCGATCGAAAATCTATGGTCAATTGTAAAGATGAAATTATATGAAGGTGGCAAACAATATAACAGCAATGAAGACCTATGGAAAGCAATTAAAACTATCATATCGGAAATTGAACTTCCTGAAGTAAAAAAAAATAACAAAATCAATGAATAATAGATTACTGGCTGTTATTGAGAAGAGGGGGTCACTATATTAAAATGTAAAGGATTCAAAGACTTTTCATATGTGTTTGCTATTTGTTCTATTATAGGTGTTGATCAATTTATAACGATTCTATTACCTTGTCATTGAAGTAAAATCAAATTATTTGGTTTTGCATTCTTTTTGTATAATTAAAAGAAAAAAACTTGTAGTTCCAATTATTTTTATGGAAAATTCTTAAAAAAATGGCCATTTGTAGAAAAAAAAACCCAAAATTCCTTTTTGTTTACACCTCAACTTGCTCTAAATATAAACATCATCGACTTGCTTTCCTTGATTTGAATTCTTAAGCGTTTCTATTTTTTTTGCACTGTTTTTATTCAAATTAAGGAATGACCAAGACTGGCAACAGCTAGTCGAAATATTTCCATAAAAATAAATCCTTCGTTGGAACAGAAGTTTTTTCGTTTAATTATGCAACTTACCAGCGGAGACAAGCATCCTAACTTTAGCATTCTTTTTGAATACATCAAATAACTTCAATAAAACATATTTTAACTTTGGCATCTAAATTAAATATTTAAAATTTGACAATTTTTCAAGCCAAATTTGAATTATTGAAATTTATGTGATTTACTTAATAACTTCAGACAGTGCGTATAAGAATATTATATAACATCCACTGCTACATAAGAAAATAAATATGAGAGCAGTTTAATAGGCTTTACTTTGCATCTAAGGAAATCTTCTTCTATGTGACATGTGCTTTCATGAGGTTGGTGATTATGGCTATTCACAATTTCCTGTCATTTCAAGCGCAATAAAGTTTGTCTTTTTTGTTTTTTTTCCTAAATCTTGCTTCACCATCCATTTATACGTGCTCTCTAGGTAGGTTATGTGTAGTTTTCCTTTGACCCTCTTGCCTCCAATCTGTCCTGTGAATATAAAATTTTCCAAGGCCGTTTTCCTCATTATGTGTTCTAAAAATTTCAACTACCTCTTCTTGATGTTAGGTATATTTTGTTCTCATTTTTTATTTTATAAAAAATTCGTTGTTGCTCCTATGTTCAACTCATGATACTCTCAGCGTCCTTCTGTAGAATCACATTTTTGTTGTTTCAACTCATTTGTTCATCTGTGAGGAGATTGTCCAATATTCACTGCGATATAGGAGGACTGATATTACATAATAGTTCAGCACTCTTTTCTTTGTTTCTTACGAAATGTTCCTGTTTCTGAATATTTGCTTAGCTTTTGAAAGGGATCTTTCGCAATCCCTATGCGCCTCCGAATTTCAGTTTCGCATTTTCCATATTCTTTTGAAATACTTCCATGATATTTAAATTATTTGATTTTAAAATATAGAATTTGTTATTTGCATGCTCGTCTGTTTCTTTTTGTTAGCAACTATGAATTTTGCCTTCTTGCAATTGGTATTTAGTCCTTTCTTCTGTCTTTCCTTTACTACCTTCTGTAGGAGTTCTTTTGCAGTTTCCTTTCTGCATCTGATATCAACACTATGCCATTTGCATATCTTAGGTCGTTAACATTGTTGCCTCCATTAATGAATCCTGGTAGGACTTCTAATTCTCTCAGAATTTCCTCACTGTATATGTTGAATAAGTCTGTCGAGAAGACACATCCTTGTCTTACACCCCATTCCGATGCGTCTGCTATGATACCATTCTGATTTTATTGATTAGTAATCAATAAAGGATCAGAAATTAATTTAGAATATAAGACAGATATTCAGTCAAGGAGATGGTTAAAATAGTGGTTTACACAGTGAAGATTATTATTATTATTATTTACTTTTATGCTAAAAATCGTCTTGAAAAAAGCCTGTGCATCCTTACTAAGCTCATTTGGTATACTTAATTTCCTAACAGGTTTTTTTTTTCATTTATTTTTATAAAATCAATATTGCACTACAAACTGACTTCCAAATTTTACTATTTCAAGAATAAATCCCAAAAAGTTGATATCTTTTGCATTAGAGCGAAATTGAATGGAAAATATATTCAAACCAGAATTCTAATTATGAATTACCACAAGTAAAATATGCAATTTTTTTTTTACTGTAAGTAAAAAATGTGTAAAAAATTGTAAAACATTACAAAAATGGATGGTTACTAAATCAATGAGGTTTGTTAGATTATTTGATGGATCATAATTGTTAAAAATTTGATAGAAGTGTATATAACACCATAATAGTGCTAGGCACAAATTATAAGACGAAATGTTTTAAATTTGCATTGTTTATTGAACATCACACTAAAACTACTGCATTCTATAACATATTACATTATAATATAGCTAAATTGTTCAGTATAATTTCCCTGTGAAGTAAATGAAAGCCTTATTTGATGGCATAATGATTAATGTGCTTGTGCCATGCTTCTTGTCCATATACAATTTGTAAAGCTTCAGTAAATTATAAATTTTATGAGGCTGTGCTGTAAAGCTTTCACTGGTCACCGGAATGAAATTCCAGTGCCACAATTTTGAATCTAAACTTCATCTTAAAACTCAGTTCTCTAAAGAATTATAACGATTTGTGAAAAAATATTTTATATCATCATTTATCATGTCCAACTCCAATTTTTAAATTGAGTGCCATAACAGAGTTCCAAAATCGACCTGCCTTAATGTTAGAGTCGCTTTTTAACTATCGCATTGCTCTTGGAGCCTAGACATTATACTACGTTTAACTTTGTTTGGTATAAGACAGAACTCGCTATACATATAATGCAAACTTTGCTATCACTCTACAGCAGGCGTTCTATTATTAGGTTGAGTCATAAGTAATTTCTGTTTATTGGAACCATTCGTAATGACGAATGTAACATCCTAACTATACCATATTACTAGCACGGCAGTGGCAGCGTATACACTGGATTAAAGGAAAAAATTATGATCTCCTCCGTGAGAACGCAAGACTTGATAAAGCAAGAATAACACAAGAAAACATTTTGGAACTTGTCTGATCTTTTCTACACCATCTGCCATATTCACCTGACTTTGCTTCAGCCGATTAATACTTTTCCGGTCGTTGCAAAGAACGCTTTGATGGTGGTGGTGGGAGGGAAACTCTCTCTCATGAAAACTACATTGAAGAGTTCGTTGGAAATCTTTTCACATCAACATATGAGGAACTTTATTCCAAAGTTATCGAATATGACAAGTCGCAACAAGTTATTGCAAATAATGGAGAATATACAATTGAATAAAATGTAAAATTACTTGATATTTTTAAAGAAAAATGTTGCTGCACAAATATAAATTGTGTTTATGACTCAATTTCATATAATGTATGGAAGATCTGTATATTTTAGGTTTCATTTGACAACGGAAGAAAAAAAATGAAAGTAAGGTTTAAATGGACATTTCTTTCTAATCATATTAAATTTGATACTGAAAAAATGAACCACTCTCTTTCTGAAAATGTCAAAGAAAAACAATTTCTCCCTCTCCTTAGTACCAGCATCCTTGTGAGTATAGGATTCCAACCTCACTACGGTAGGTGTTGCTGCTTTGGTTTCAATTTTATAGTAATTTTATCTAGACTGGTTGCCAATCAAGGCTAGAAAACTCATTATGCCCTGATATTACTCCATAGTTTGTGGTGAGGAGGTGTAGAAGAAATGGATTCGTAACTTTTCCAAAGAGTATTTGCGTGCAGGGGAACCACAATGAAGTCGGTCGGAGTTTGAAAACAGAACGCCGATTCTGCAGACGCTACACCAGGAGCGCATCTTAAAAAGCAAACAAAATTTGGAAAGAATTTTGTTTAATGTTTGCAAGTCGCTTATAAAAAAGTGTCTTTTGTCCACACTCATAAACATGCATAATCACCGACAGTATTTTCGTACGGTAGATGTGTGGAACACTTACAGGCGATCGAAGGAACTCATTTGAGGCTGTAATGGTCTGCGAGACCAGCTTACTGACAATATATTTACAGCGAGGCGCCTAACACTGTCTTTCTATTTCTTACATATAGACGCATAACGAGAGAGAGAGAGAGAGAATGAGAGAGAGAGAATGTAAAATCTTCAAGAAAATATACTGAGTTGGAAAATAGATAACCAAATTGGTATATATAATTATATCTACCAAACAGGAAATAATTTGAAAGCAATTTCATGAAAACATAATTTCGGTATTGTTTTGCATCTTAAAAAATAATCTTGTTCTGTTCCTACTAATCACATCTATCTATCTATCTATCTATCTATCTATCTATCTATCTCATTTTGTTGTAATATAAAGAGTAAATTTTACCAGTGTGTTAGATAAGCTGAGACTATTGTTACAACCCAAATTCTGAATTCGTTTCCAATAAAAAGCTCAACTTAACCCCACATTCCATAATATAAAACCTTCCTTTACATGGGCGCTTTTCTTTATATATATATCTAAAAATATTTCTAATATTGTCTATTTCAAGAGCTTTTTTCCCCAGTCAATACTCTTTTCATGTCTAACATATCCGTCCTTTCTATTGAAGCTGAATTCAGATGATTAGTTTCCTGTCAAAAAAAGTTCTTTAGGGAGCGCCTCTATTTTCTGAAAGACATTTCTTTATTGCGCGCCGACTTAGGGGTGGAAAATATGACAGCAGAATTTAAGCGTTATTAAAAAAAAGGAGAAAAAACATGAAAAAAAATGCAGAATCTATCTTACAGGTGAAAAAGAAAACAAACCTACCTCTGCCTGGCTTATTTTGTTTTTGTAGACTTTGGGTTTGTAATTTGGGACGAGTTTTGGAATCGAGAAATCTTTTTACATTCCCGTTACTCGAAGAATGTTTATTGTTTTTGCTATCGATGCTATGGCTCTTATTGGTACTGTGGATGTGGTCTTTGATGAATCCTTTTGCTACTGAACTAATCGAAGTCGGAAAGAAAGCATCACCATACAGAGGAGATGTAAGGGATTTTGACTCGAAGATTTTGGTTAGAGTTGCTGAAAATTTTATGAAAAATGCTTACAATGTTATGAAATATGTTTAAAATGTTATGAAACATGTTTAAAATTTTATGAAAAAAAATTACAATGTCATGAAAAATGTTTTAATATTTAAAATATATGTGAATTATTTTAAATTTTATGAAAAATTCTTAACATTATTAAAAAAAAAATCTGGAAGATTACGAGAGTACTACAACGTATAAATGAGAAAGTCTATGAGATGAAATGTGTGTGTGTGTGTGTGTGTGTGTGTGTGTGAGTGAGTGAGTGAGTGAGAGAGAGAGAGAGAGAGTGAGAGAGAGAGTGGATATGGCCATCTTAATTTTTATTTTCAATCATTTAATCCCACGTAAGGCGGAAATACCATTAGTACCCAGGGGAGTGAAAGTGATAGAAAAGAGAGTAGGGAGAGTAGGGGAAAGGACAAAAAATGAACGGGATTCGATAAGATCTATCTATCTATCTATGGCATTAAATACACATTGGTCAAGAAGATGGCGGTTGACGTTGCATTTAAATTTTGGAAGATTGTAGTTACCAGGGAAGCAAGTAAACGTAAAGGAATTCCACAGGCAGGAAGTGCGAGAAAAGAAACTTTTGGAGCAGAAGTGGCAGTTGCATTTAGCTATTTCAACAGTAAAACGATGGGACCTAATTGCCAATCTAGTAGCACGTAATCGGGGTACCAATGAAGACAACTCGTCAGATTAGTTATCATGGAAATATTTATAGAACAGACAGAGGGAAGCCACGTATTTTGTTTAATTGCAAAATTCTAAAATTAATAATGCGAATTTGAAAGCGGGATAACTATCTAATCCGCAAAGCAAGATGGTTGGATGTGTAGATAAATATCCAGAGAAATACGAAAAGTACGAATGGCACTGAACAGTTCTTGGTTCAAACCATTTATCAAAATCAATATCCTGATATATAGTTATAAAAAATTTTTGGAGGGGTAGTTCGAACCAAGAACTTTTTCAGCATCTCCCTCGCTTGTAAAATAACTAAAGGGAACCTGTTACTAGAACACTCTGGGAGAAAGAAATATGAACCTTACATTAAAAATACAAGAAAAATGCAAGGAAAAGATGACTAGACAAGAGATTTTTAAGCGAAAGAAAAAAACCCGACAAAAAAAACAAAACAAAAAAAAACAATATAAAATGTAGTTACCTTTTGTCGTTGATAAATGGGACATCGGTTTTTGTTTCTCTCTGCTTATTTCTTTCACCACTGGGGTGATTGTTATTAGTTGGTCTGCTTGCATTTTGATAATATTCCCTTTGTTCTCTATTTGCACAAAGTCGGTCAATACATTAGATTTTGTGACTTGGTGAAAATTCTCGGATTTTTTTAGCGACGTTCTTTTTTTGTCTGTTGCTTGTTTTGTTTGAGTTTCTGCTACAAAGGTAACCACGGGAATCTTCTTTGGTGGCGGTTCTCTTACCGAAACGTCTCTAGCCGCACTTTCACTCTTTTGTTTAGAATCTATAAAAGCAAGATTAAAACTAGGCTTTAAGTAGTAATTAATGCAACATTGCACATTTGGTCCGTCATTAAATACACATTGGTCAATTCAATAATCTACATGCGTATTAATATGTTTTAATAATTTGGAAATGCAAAAGCCTTGACTGAATTAAGAGGGCAATTAGTGCAAACCTCATAAACAGGTTAAATAGAATAGTTGAATAGACTCTGCAGCCTTGCGTGGCAGTCAATCTAACAGAAGGAAAACGCTGAATTCCAAACCGCGAAGAAGCCAATAGGAATCCACTTCACCATTTTTACAAATAAGTAACTGTAATTCAAATACACTGAAGCAAAAAGTAGGTATGAAGAACCATGACCACGTACGTCCTGAAGAGATATGGTATTCCAAAATTAATTTTCCTTTTGCTAAATTTTCACCCAATACAAGTCCCGCGCCATTCAATGTAGAGTGTTAATGATGAAGTTGTTACGGACGTAAGAAGGAGAAATAAGTGCGAGGGATGAAAATATCGAGGATAACGGTTGATTATAAGCCATAAAGTGATTATTTTATGGCTACAAAATAGTTGATTTCTGGACCATAGTTAGTTTTGTTCAATATCCATTAGAAAATTTTAAAATAACCATTACTTCTTATTCGCTAGCCGTTAAAATAACAATAAACTGAAAATAACTGATTTATACCCATAATAATATCCAAAATGACTAACATTTATAAATAGTCGAGCTACTATCTAACCCGCATGACCTGAAGATTTCGCTCAAACATGAAACACGCTCGCGCCCCAGATTGTTGGCATCATTGTCTGCACTTCTTTTAATTACGCACCGCAGATCTGTTGTTAACTGGGGCAAGAAATGGCTTATTAATTTTAACGTCTCCAAAACGAAACTGCTATCTTTTAATCATCGTAGAGATCCATTTGTGCCTTCCTGGCTGAAACTGAACATCCAGGAAAATGACTCTTTGTCTCTTTCTGGTTTCACGTTTTCATCCGACATAAAATGGAATGATTATATTGAATATATTTGATAGATCTGCCGCTGGGAAAGTTGGTTCACTGTGTCGTGCTAGACAATGTTTTTTCTCGACAGAATCCATCTTGCGCATTTATAAATCTACCGTTCGTCCGTGCAATGAATGTTGGCATCATAGCTAATCTGGTGATCCTGCTATATATCACGAGATTCTCGACAAAATCCAAAGTAGTGTCTGTAATGTTATCGGTCCTTACCTGGCATATCAACTCGAGTCAGTTTCCACTGCCGTGACCTGGCTTCCTTTTGTCCTTTCTATAAATATTATCATGGCAATCATTTGTTCTTCTGGGTATTTCGATCGTATGAATTTAAGCGTACTATTAAGCTGGCAGTGAGGTCTAATAGTTTTACTGTTGAAATAGCTAGACGTGACCCTAAGTTCTATTCTAATAGACTATTTTCTCGAACATTTCGCCAGCGGAACTCTTTTACGGTTTTTGCTTTCTTGTCACCTATGATTACTCAAAAACTTAAATGCAACATAAATCGCCATTGTATCCTGTTCTTTTATTGTCGTTTCTCCTCACTAAAATCTTCTCGTTTTATTTCACTAACTGTAACCACTGGCGTCTTAAGGGTATTATTGCCTTGCATGGGGTGAAATAATTAAAAAAAGTAAAAAAAACAAATGAAAAGCCCTGTTACTTTTATTGAATCCTTTTACTATATAAATATTGCATAAATTAAAACTATATATATATATATATATATATATATACAAAAAGGAAATTATGTTGGAGAAACTGGAATGGAATTCCGTTTTCGGTTCAATGGCCATAAAAAACCCATCAAACAACAACAATTTTCCTGTCGCTGAGCTTTTCAACCAACCATTTCATAGCGTCGATGACATCAGATGCATGTTTTTAGCGTCTTCATTTAACAGCTGACATGAGAAACTCAGATCTGATTTGAAATTTATTTTCAAAATAAATTCACACATTGAAGGAATAAACAGGAATTTGGGTTTACTCAGAGAGCATATTTTTTACAGGGAGACCTCTAACCAAAACCAACATTCTTTGCAAGAATAACTCTTTGTTTATTCCTGGTGTCGCTGAAAAAGAACACAGGAGTGTTAGAAAATTACTGTTTCTCTCCGTGCTTCAATTCAGTCAACATGTTAATATATAATAAATATTTTGTTGGCTTTTTATTCTTCAATTTTTATTAACTAGCCTATTATATATATATATATATATATATATATATATATATATATATATATATATATATATATATATATATATATATATGTGTAATAGCTGTCGACTCGTATTCGAGGATACCCTTCTACTAGGGTGGTTATCCCTATTTCAGACGCCCGCTCAGGCACATTTGTGTTTGCTCAACACCCACAGAGCCCACCTGTGGTTCATACTGCAACTATGCTGTTGGGAGAGAGTCTGATATCTAGCATGATCAACAATTTGAGCAAGGCCAGCACGCTCAAGCCCTCGGTCACGATGACTTGTGGCTTCGTGCTAGCACAGCTATCGATGGCTCACAAGAGAAAGTTTGGGTCAACCCGTGGTATGATTTGATCACGCTGGGATAGCATCAAGAAGTCGCTTTCCTAACAAATCGTCCATGGTGAGATTTGAACTCGGGTCTCACGGTCAGAAAGCGACCATTCTAACCACTTGACTATATATATATATATATATATATAGTTTATGCAAAACTAGGTAATCCGTATGGGTATACCCAAGGAGGATGATATCCGGAGAGCTCACTGTAAATTCAGAGCAAATATGTTTGAATAAAGATATATATATATATATATATATATGTGTGTGTGTGTGTGTGTGTGTAAAAATATATAGAAAATAAAAAAGGACTCGTTATGTAAATAATCCAAAGTTCTTTAGTATTTTTGTTTTCATTTAAAAAAAATAGTGCTCAATACAAAAGTAGAGCATAAATATAATTATTTATTTAAAAATATGATTCCAACGCTACATAAGAGTTCCCATGTTTCAAAACAAGAGCCGAAAACTTCAATATAATTATTTGAATTAAATTGAATTAAAGTACCAAGCTCCGTTCCATCTTCAAGCGAAATTTTTTTTTTTGAATAACTTATTCCTGAAATTTACACGTTTTATAAGCATATTCATTATTGAAATTAAAATTACTATGGTAACGGCTAGAGCAATTGTTTAAAGAAAAGGGGCGTAAGGGTTAATAATTTGTATCAATATCTCAGTTATATTCAAAGACGTCAAGTCATATATATTGTCGTGATGTATTGTTAATGCTCTCCTCCCTGTGTATATGTAGTGACGAAAGGAATTAATGAGTTAAGAAAGGAGATTTTTTTTCTGTGTTCCGTGAACACTTCGTAGTGATACTGACAATTCAATTCTGTGGTCGGTGAGCGTTTGATGCGCATCTCACACGGTTTTACTTTATGCTGTTGAAGCAGGTTTACACCTGTGGCTTGGAATAGATTAAAGGAAGTGTATGCATGGGTAATGTAATATCCATCAGAAGGCGAAAGAAACAAGCAATTCTAGTTTGGTTTGAAATTCCGACTTCTTTGATAACTTCAAAACAACTTCCGCTCAAGGCGAGCTAGCGAGAGAGACGATTTCCTTAATGTCTTCTGTAGCGATTGCAAGGATCTTAGTCTTGGCTGACTAAATCAAGGTTAAAGAGAAACAGGGGAGTAAATAATTCACCAGTTATCTCTGATATCAAGTGGGCCTAATTAAATTTTACCTGCTTACCTTTTTCGTTTGTTCTTATATTTATTCCTTTATTCCCCATTAGTATATGCACATGAGATAAGCAGTTTCTTTCTGCTTTTGGCTGGTAATTTACGTATTACGTTTACACGTTTGCGTCTCTCTAAAGTCACTAGTCTAAAATGTTACTCGTACACGTTCGCTCTTTGAGGTCGATAGATTTCGTATTATTTCAAGCTGCAGAGTCGTGACACGAAACACGTCTTACCAGTGTTTACGGGTCGGCATTTCAGGCTCGTTTCTTGGTTAAAATAACTGATACATTTGCAGTAACAAGTCAGTAGACTTCACGAACTGCAGCGAGACGATGCGATTTGTGTCTCTCAGCTTTCAGAGTCGAATGCTGCCTGGTATATCACGTGTCTTCTTTTTACAGAAGTAATACATTTTGGGGACCTACCAGCTTTACACATGTTGGATTACGTAATAAGGAAGGATGGATTGGAAAATCTGATACTCACAGGACAGATTTAGGGCAAGAGGGACAAATGAAAGTAGCGAGTAACATACTGGACGTAAATGGATGGCAGAACAGGGTTTGGGACAAATAACAAAACTTATTAAAAGCTACAAGGGACAGGAAGATGTGGACGACCATGATCACTTACGTCCTGAAAGGATACGGTACATAAGAAGAGAATTTACTTTGTTTACAGATACGCGGCAAAAGGGGTGGCTTATCCAGCTCTTTTTCGAAGTGTTCTGGCGACAATCTCTTGCTATGAGCCATTGGCGATCATGGTTCTCTACAATTTACTGTCTTGTAGCTCTCAATAAAACTTGAATTTGAAACACCGGTTACCGTACGGTTACCGACTTTAAGCAACGTTGAGCCTGTTCAGTACCTAGATGGGTGACCGCTTGGGAATATCAGGTGCTGTAAGCTTGGATGTGAAGGTGGTATAATGGATAATGGCTCGGAATTGTTAATCGGAGAGCAGAGTTTCAATAACCATTGGGTTAATTATAGTCACTTATGCGCAAATACCATTGGAGAATGTATAAATCTACCTCTTCTTCCCCAAGCTATAGGTTAATTAGTAAGACATGTCACCAAATCATTATTATCTAAAAAATTTTTTTCCAGCATAAAAATATTCTCTGGCTTTAAATAAATTGCAATGGGTTGACAAACCGTGAAAAAAATTATCAATCAGTCAATCAATAGTAATAGCAATAAGGACACACCAGAGGGTGTAAGAAATTTTGAGAACGTTATTATGGAGAGGGGAGAATAACAGAACAGAATCAAGAGAGACAGAAGATGGCGATTGACGTTGCATTTGATTTTTTTTTGTAGTTGGCAGGAAAGAAAGAAATCGAAACAGAGTTTCGTGGGTTATAAACCCGGGAGAAGAAATTGTTATAATAAAACTTAATGTTGCATTTTGCAATTTCAACGGTAAAATGAGACCTAGCTGCCAATTTAGTACTACGCTTTGAATTTATTCGTTGTACCAAAGAGGAAAGCTCGTGAAAAAAATTGCCATGAAAATATTTATACCAAATGCACAGGTAAGTTACGTTACAGCGATAGGCAAACTGATTGTATCTGTGATCCCAGGTTAGGACGGATAAAACTGGAAAATCTTTTTGAGATTTTGCTAAGAATCTCTCGGCTTTAATACCAAATATTGCTGCAGGCGAAAAACGTATAAGAGAGAGAAACTTTGGCAAATGGATTCATTTTGTATTTTATATATTTGTTCTCAGAATTTTATTTTCCTTCTTAAAATTAATTTTATGCGAAACTGTAAATTTTTTTTTTGCTGTATAAACACATTTGATTGACATAGTTAGAAATACATACATACATACATACATGCATACATATGAATATATATATATATATATATATATATATATATACACAAACACACATATATACATACATACATATGAATATATATATATATATATATATATATACACACACACACACACACATATATATATATATATATATATATATATATATATATATATTTACCAAAATTACCTCAAAACATATTGAAATAGTAAAGAGTGAATTTCTTCAATAAAATCGCCATTGGCATCAACTACAGCCTCCAGATGACTTCGGAATCTCTTGTATCTTTTTTAGACGGTCTCCTTGTTTGCAACTGAATGCTGCCATAATCCTTGCCTTCGGTTCATCTTTGGTGTTACAAGGAGTTTGTTGGTCCCTCGTTCAACTGTGCCCTACACATAATAATCAAAGATGTTGCAGTATGGGGAGATAAGTGGCCAGATGTAAGGGATGACGTTGCAGAAAATGTTTGACAGCCATGATTGGATTCTGTTGCTTGTCTGGCATGGTGTAGAGTCCTGTTACATAGCCACCCTTGTGTCCCAGGGCGGTATTTTCTCCTCAAGCCACTTGATGTAGACGTTCGTGTTCAGTCTGAGGACATGTGGGAAGATGAATGGAGGCATAACGACGCCGTCAGTAGTGATCACTACAAACACTTTCGTAATCACCATTAGACTCATCCAACTCTCCGAATCCTCAGCAATGTCCCCAGATTGACACCTAAACACTCTGAAATGTTCATATTTGAATGTCAAGCAGTGCAACACACTGTTTCCAGATTTCTTGATGAGCAAATTGCGTCATGGGGCTCCTTTTCTCACGGACAGTACCCAACTGACCCTACTATACTGTGCATTCGACAAAATCAAAAACAAAAAACGCGCATGCACGAAATTAAGAATATAAAATGGCGATAATTTCCTCATCGCAACCTACACACACACACACACACACACACACACACACATATATATATATATATATATATATATATATAGTAAAGGTAATAAATCGTTTGGTATATAATCCAAGTGGATCCTAGTAATATAAAATATTAAAACTGATTCACAAATAGAGCTCCATGTATTTATTATTACAGAGCAAATATTTAATAAATTATAAAATCCAAAAACACCTCACGGACAATAGCCTATTTTGACAGACGAAAATAATCTGTCGTCTGTGTTATCAACCCTGGTGTGGACAGAAATAGACATTTAACAGTGAAAGTTAAAAAAAACAACAACAAAAAACAAAAAAAAAAACAACAACAACAAAAACATTGAAATGGATGAATCTTGTATTAGTTTTTCTACTTTTTTTTCGTTTTTAGATTTCACAGTGAAATTTCAATTTCTGACATGAACTCAGTCCACACAAGGGTTGATAAGACAGACGACCGATATTTTCGTCCGCCGTAATAGGCTATTCCCCATATTAGATGATTTTGGATTTTATTGTTTATATTATATAGGTGATACTAGCACCTGTCTTCCTTTAAAAACAATGAGTATCGTAACCAAAGATCGCTATGTAAATACTTTTGGCATTTAAAAGAAACAACTTAAAACATCACTGTAGAATAGAAATTATTGAAAAAACAAACAAAAAAGAGAACTTTTAGGTCCTTAAATGAGCCATATCCTTTGTGCATGAATGAAAAGCTATATATTATTAATTTTCTTAAAAATAAAGTTTTATTAAATCAACAAAAAGAAATAACTGTTTTTGTAGGCACTGTATTATGCTCACGTTAAAATATAATTAATAAAACTTTCATAACAATATATCTGTTATTTGAATACAAATAAATAAAAAAATGTGTACTTAATTCCTAAATTTTAAATTTTAATTTTAACAATGCCATTAAATATCTTTAGATCTTTAGAATTAAATAGATAAATATATAAAATATGATTTATTCATATTTAAAGCCTCTTTAATACAGTCCCAATGTATTTAAAAAAAAAAAAAAATAAATAGAAATGCCAAAATTAACCCATTGTTCGATATAACGCCTTGAATTTTAATGTATCTTATATAAGTTCCTAAAAAGGTATACAGGAGGACAAGTCTCATACAGTAAAGTCCGTATCGGCAAGCAGAAGTTACATACCGACACCAAAATTTTTACCTATATTTCACTTTTCTATTTTAGATCAGACCCTGTTTCCTGATTCGTCACAAAAGACATCAGCCATTTAAAATTTTGAAATCTCATTCCCTCTCCAACTTAAACACTTTTTTTTTTAAAGCGTTTCACCCCAAGCAAGGCAGGAAGCCTCAAGAACGCACGGGGTTACAGAAGATTTGGAGCAAGATACTTAAGTATACTACATTCCCCAAAAAAGTAAATAATTTTTTTCTGAAGTTATTCAACATCGCTGAAAATGGAACAAAATTTTAATTTTTAGTTCCGAAACATAGTAATTTCTGTCTCGCAACGAAAACATATTTTCACATAATAATATTATAATATTGTGCTCTACTTTGTATTGAGCACTTTTAAAAAAAATAAATGCCAAAGAACTTTGGATTATTAATCTGACTGCTCTTTCTTATTATCTGTCTGTCTATCTATCTATCTATATAATTTCCTGCATTTAGTTTAACAAACGTTTGTATAGTTTCACCTATATAACTAATAAATATAAATATAAATACACACATTCATGAGTAACTTTATTTTCTGTGTCACTTTAAATATACGCAGGTTAAAGAACAGTGAAAAATATGTACAGGTGAAATAACCTTTTCGCTACAATTTTTATGCTATAAATTATTGTATCATATTTAAAAGAATCAAATGTTGTATGATTTATTTTGAAAAAAAATTGAATTTTTAAATATTATGATTAAAAGAAAGAAAGAAAGAAACAAACAAACGGGTCCAGCTCATAAAAATGAGAAAAAAAGAAAGAAAAAAAAAACCTAAAAAAATATGAAAACTAAAACAAAAATAATTCACGCCCTCTAAATACGTCAAGAAAATTTAAAATTAGGTTTCATGATACGATCTTCCCAGTGCTGGCAATGTTGCGGATCTTTATATCGGATTTCAACGGACTTAACTTCAAAACGTCTTTGCTTATCAACGACTTTCTTTACAGCGATTGCTGATTCAGATACGATCTTCGTTTGCGGTTCTTTTAAAACTTTTTTTGTACGTAGTTTCCTGCCTGAACTAGCTACCTCTTTTTCATTGATTCCAAGACTCATAAGGAAGTCTTCTTAGCGGTTTCACTTGAAGAAGCCATGATTATGTTCCGTGTTTGTGTTATGTATATCGAAAGCAGAAGACGTAAGTAAACAGGCTCTTTGGTTGTTTATCTCTTGGTGCTCTAACAACTGACTTGAAGATAACATCTTTCGTTAAGTTCGCGTTAGGATTGGTGATTGGTAGTCCCTTCATCCAAATGACTGTGAAAGCCTCTCTCAATACTGTGGGGCATTATCATAGAATTAGTGAAGTTTTCACATACATCATTTAAAATATATAAATATATCATTCAGCTTTTACTTTTCTTGTTTTCCAGGTGAGGCAGAAATACCCCAGCATAATGGTAAGACATTATTTGCAATGGTGTCTTCATCTAGCTAATGTCTTATGGGGAGCTATTTATGGGATATATATATATATATATATATATATATATATATATATATATATATATATAAAGAAAGAACAGTAAGATATATAATCCGGTGTTCTTATAGATATTTTTATTTTTACAAATTAGTGCTCAATGTAAATTTACAGAGCATTAATATTATAAATTAATTGATTTAAAATATGTTTTTTCCGCTACACAGTTCTAACCATGTTTCAAAAATGGAAGCTAAAAGCCCCGAATTTAATTTTGTAATTAAATTAAAGACATTAGTTCCATTTCATCCTCAAGCGAATTTTGGAGTAACTTTTAAAATTACTGGGTTTTAAAGACACAGCTAAAATCATAATTCATGTTTCCAAGGTTACAGATGAATCTAGTTTACTAGACGAAGGGTGTCTGGGTGTTCATTATGTCTATATTTTAATGTATTATTTATTGCTACGTTTTGATAGTGGGTAGGGATGTATTTTTCAATGAAATCTAACATCCGTTAAGAGCATGCCGTCTGGATTTTTTAAAAATTTTATTGTTAACGGCAAAAATTCTTACGGCATTTTTTTCCTTCGTATATTTAAAGATTTTTGGGGGGTGTTTAGGTTAGAATACTTTTTTATTTAACTACGATTTGAAATATGTTTACTTTTAATTTTTAATATACTATATTTCTTTTAAGACCAATTAAATGTAATTAGAATCCCTTACAGTTTGTAGAATTATTATCACATCAAGTATATTACGATTTTTAAAAATTTTTATATTTAAATATTATTTAAGTAAAATTTATTTTTTTTTGCACTTACGGCAAAAAAAGCTAATGAGTTTCTCTGTTTTAGTAAACTTTATTTATTTATTTAATTACAATTTAAAAAAAGTTTAGGTTAGAATTCATTTTAATTAACTACAATTTTAATTATAGGTTTTAATACCAGAAATACTTTGTAAAAAATATTATCAGCAATAAATTTTCGAAGAAAAACATTATTATTATTATTATTATTATTATTATCTGATATTTTTTTCACTGGATATTAGGGGAAAAGAAAAACACCTATACGCTAGTGTTCTTCCAAAGATTTCATCATATTTGTGAAAATCTGTTGTTTGGATATTTTCGACTCTTTATCCGATTTTAAATTCTTCCAGTCTCTTTGCAAGGTTCTTCAGGGATGCTCCAAGACACCTGGTACTAATACACTCTTCTTTATCTTTCATCTCCCAAACTATTTTTTCTACGTAGTCATCATATTTGTCTAGTGTTACTACTTTCTTTAATTCTGTGTTCTACTGGACAGGCTACATTCACTGTCGGGCAAAATTGTTTTCCTTTTGTTTACAATAAAAAGACCAAGTTTTCCATTAGAATCTCAAATTCCCTGACAATTGCATTAAGAAAAATGATTTTGTAAGAATAATGTTGATTTGCATATATATCATTGGCATGCATAGTCTTTTGCACAGTTCTCAGCTTATTTCTTTTCCCACCCAGTCAGATCTATTATTTGGTACCTTTTGAGCTACATTTTCATAACGTGTGACTGAAAATTTAATCTATATTTACCACATTTACTATTTTGCTGTATCTTCTAATAATTATATATATATATCTAATCATTATTATTATTATTATTTTATTTCCTTTGATTTCTGCTGTGTACACATTTCTTCCCGGGTCCCGCCCAGAGACCTAAGGTCAGAAATGGCATCATGACATTTTCCACTGACCAATTAAAACACACACACTCACACATATTTTACATAGATAAAGCCCTTTGTAAGGTGTGGGCTGTAATCGTGAGAACAATCTTTTGTATATTTTTAAGGCATGGGCCTCCAGGAATCCCTTCAATGAGTCTACTGGAATTTTTTCCAACCAATCCGAGCGCTCCAACTACAACATGGATTGTTGATGTTCCTATGTGCCACATTTTTGAGATTTCGATTTCAAGATCCTTGGATTTTGATAGCTTTCTGAAGATCTTCAAAGATACATTGCAATCTGCAGGGACTGCCATATCAATAAGGAAGCACTTTTTGTGTGCGGTCTCTAATAACATCTAATAAGTCTGGGCGGTTAGCTTTCATTGTTCTTTATTATTATTATTATTATCATTATTATTATTATTATAGGTGAAGTAGTGGCACAACAGGCACTGCAAATTTTCTTTCTTCCTATTACTGTAGATTAAGCACCCCAGATCACGAATATAAATAAAATTTTCATTAATTTTTATAAAAGTTAATAAGGGATCCAGTTCGCTATATAAATTCATTGTAAATTGATCCTTCGTGAAAGCCATAACATATATGCTCATACGACATGACTTCTTAAAACATAAAAAAATAATAATTTTCAAAAATTTGTAGACTTAACATTAGGAAGAGGCATCTGAAATTTCTAGGGCGCATAATGAGGATAAGGGGATTGGAAAATTTGATACACCAAGGAAAGATTGAAGTCAAGCGGGACAGATGAATGCAACGTATAATCTAGCTGACGAGCTCGAGTGAATAAATGGTGAAGCAGGGTTTGGGAGATTGTTTGTGAAAAGAAAAAAAATATTTAAGAGCTACAAAGGATAGGAAATTGTGGAATTATAATTTTACTTTTTTTTAAATTATTTCACCCCAAACAAGGCAATATAGCCACTAGGACGCAAGAGGTTGACAGGGATTAGAGAATATGAGAAAAACTACTATTAAGGAGAGAGGTCTTTAAGAGGATAAGAATAAAAAAAACCCCAAAAGATAACGGTTGACATTGCATTTAAATTTTGGAAGATCAAAGTTGCCTGGAAAGCAAGAAGCGAGTAGAGAGTTCCTCAAGTGAGAAGTGAGATAGAAGAAACTGTTAGCATAGAACTTACGGTTAAGTCTAGCCATTTCAACTGTAAATTAATGAAAACTTGTCAATCTTGTACTGAACTTAAATTAATAACTTATAGGTACCATAGACAAAAGTTTATCAGAACAATTACCATGAAAGTATTTATAGAAAAGACACAGGGAAGGTACGTTACGGCGATGGGAAAGAGATTGAAGCCGAGATGTCAGGGCCAACAACATTGCAGATTCTTCTTTGTATTTAATCAAGAATCTCTAAATATATAACAGGAGCCAGATGTGGCAGCAATTTTCAAAGCAAGAACGAAAGATAGACTTATAAGTACGTATGCTAGATCTAAAAATGTGTCTATCACGAGATAGTAAACCAAATTTCTTATCTTAGCAATTGATTCAATATACCCTTTCTACTTCATACCAGCTGAAAACATTAGTCCGAGAAGGCGCAATGAGTCTCTCTCTCTCGAGGTTAGCATCAGCCATACTGATGGAAGGTAAAAATAGTTTTCTCCGATGATTCAGAGATCAGGTTCGTTTTCGAGGCTTTAAAATTAATACGCTATACCTTGGCCCATTTAACAACTGATTGTAAGTCATTTTTAGATCATTTTCCAGTTTGACTTTATCGAACCGTTCAGACTTACTATAAATAGCATGAACATATTTGTTTTGGCTTCCGTATGGAGTTCAATTTACAATTAATTTCATGGAGTCCTTAATCTATTGAATCAAAAGAATTTGAAAAAAATAATTGATTGTTTCTGATAGCATTGCTTACTGTACAACTCTACGAAATAGTTTTATGAAATGAAACACATGATCAAAAAAAAACCTATAAATAAATAAATACATGAAAATGTTATATTTAATGATAAAATCTCACCCGTGTTAACTATTCTTTGGGTCGTTCCATCAAACTTAAAACCATGACCCAGGTGTTTATCCACGGCTTCAATTACAGCGATGGTTGGCTCGGACGTTTGATGGCCCGTCAGTACATCCTGATCCGTTCTTGAATTAGACATTGTTTTCATTGATTCCTCAAGACTTTTAAGAAAAAGCTTAGCGATTTCATGTGCAGTAAAATCGACGACATTCTTTACATCAGGGTCTTGCATTGCCAAACCGGAAGTGGAAGCAAAAGATGGCGGCCGTTTTGATGGATGATCTCCTGTTGCCCTCAAGACAACTGACCCGGAAGTGGTATCGTTTGCTGGAGTAGCATCATGGTCATTTACCGGAAGTTCGCCATTTACATTGATCCACGCAGCACCACTAAACTGATTCTCTTTTACTGTTAATCCGCAATAAAGAAAAAAACATCATTATCATTATTATCATTATTATTCGCTTAATTATATTTTTTAATTGTCATTCTTAAACAGATACCTATTATCAAAAATGAAATGATAACAATCTATATGATTATTTTAAACATGGGTATCAGGAAAATGAGTAATTATTATGAGTTTAATTAATTAATTAATTTAATTAATTATGTATTTCTTAATATGATTATGATAAGAATTGGAATTAATATTTTTATAGTAATTATTTCAAAAATCTACGCACGTATTTTGGTAAATATTGTAAAAATATTTTCGTACGTTTAAAGAAAATTTTGATAAATTTCAATTCAATTTACGCTTATTAAAAATCTTGGTCTTACTTTTGAGAAAAAAACAAATACACATATACATAAACACACGCACACACTTATATATCATACGTGAAAACACATAAAAGTTTTAATTAGTAGGGATTTTTTAATAAAATGATATATATATATATATATATGTGTGTGTGTGTGTGTGTGTGTCAACTATTCGCAGCCTCATAATCAAAATATAATTTATTTTTACGAAAAAATGTTTATTTTTCAATAGAATCACGTTTCGTTGCTTAATTCAGAAGTCAATATTAATCACGTATATATATATATATATATATATATATATATATATATATATATATATATATATATATATATTATACGAGTTTTAAAATAAGGATCATAATTCGATATTTAATGATTAAAATCGAATAAAATAAATATTACTAAAGACGCCTTTCGTACGACGCTTTGTCAGAGATAAATTGTTAGAATTAAACTTATAAAGGGATGATTTCTTTAAATAAGATCTTAAAAGAAAACATGCGAGGCAGGAAGCAAAAAAGAAGGCCATCTCGAATGAGTCAATGGTTCTCCAAACAATTCCAATTTGTGCTTAAGTTCTCTCTGTCTACACAGAGCCGGATGCTCAGTGTTGATGACAGCAGCTTCTAGGATATTCAGATGGTGTTTTGTCCGGGCTCTGTGAAGAACAGATAAGATCTCTTCTGAATAGTTGTTCCTGCAAGTATCTATATTTTACAAATGTTCACCAATGGCAGACCCATGTATCTGTTAATGTTATTGGTATATTGCCTACGAATAGAACCAGGCACATGATAAGCAATCCCCACCTCTAGCCGTTGAATGGTTTTACCCAAATAGTCAGTTTTGCACTCACATTTATAGCGTTAAATAAATTTTGTTGCAGGATAAGCAAAATGTCTTTACGGACAGAAAGTAGAAAGGATGGTACGTAGTACAACAGAATTAAAACGGTGGATTATAGATGATGAGATCCTATCAGCAGAAGATTGACAACGAGATCCAATCCATGGTAGTTTGATATAAACATGACATTTAGTAAGACCAAATGTTTTAATATCATTAAACTTAGAAATTTTAAGTTTAATGTTACTCAGAATAACACTTTCAGGAAAGTCATTTGCGAGGAAAATGTCGGTGTTTTGCCGAAGTTCAGCTTTCAATTTACGTTTCGAGCATATCATTAATGCACGTTGTGTAAGAGTTTTGATAAGATTAATCTTCCTGGATTTGGGGGAAAAAGGAATCCCAGCTAAGATATAACTCTGTAAAAGTGGGTTTTATCTATAGGATAGTGACGAAAGATGTGGAAATTATCTCGACTAAAACGTCTAAGAAAACCAACACCTTATTATTTTCTCCTTCCATCGTAAATTTTAAGGAGGAATGGAGATTGACCAAATGTTGAAAAAAATTATTCGCCTCGCTATGTGATATAAAAGACGCAATGGTATCATCGACATAACGTACGTAAAAGTATGGTCTAGGAACCTTATTGTTATGGGGTCCACCCCTTTTTCATATAAGTGGACTCGACCAGAGTGTTACTTGGACTGTTGCCGTTAAATACCCAGAGTCAGTCAGTATACAGAGAAGACAGAGATTGTGATTTAGTTGGAGGTAGAGTAATAGTGTGAGGTAACCGCTTGTAGAAGTCAGTTACAAACCCGTAGACTATAAGGAAGTCCTACTTTGAGACTGTATATATGTATATATATATATATATTATTATTATTATTATTATTATTATTACGACTAACCGCGCTCCTGGATTTACTAACAATATACCCATTGTATTATTGTGTAAATACATTTAATTTCTTACCCTTAATTCTTGCGTTTGTCATTCTATGGAGACCGAATTTCATCTCGGAATCCACAACAATTATCAAACAATTGTTTCTCCTAGAACCCTACGAAAATATTAGCCATGAGAGGTTCTAGAGGAGTACCCATCGATACACCATCGATCTGTCGATACAGAACATTATTGAAACTGAAGAAGACAGACTTAGTAGCCATCTAGATCAGCTCAACAAAAACGTTCTCAGGAAAGGAAGAAGGTTTTATGGGGCCTCTATTATAAATAGTCGGCACAAATGTTAATAGTTTCATCTCAGGGTATATTGGTGAACAGACTAGAAATATCAAATGATACAAAATATTCGATGTCAGTAGAACGTTGTAATTTACGTATATATGATGTAAATTGAAAGGACTCTGGAGTCGTCTGAATAAAACTTCAGAAGAAGATCAAGAATTTCGACAAGCCACCTTGCCAACTCATGCTGGGTAGAATCAACCATGGACAAAATGGGTCTATGTGGAATATTCGGTTTATGAATTTTAGGTAGACCTTACATTCTAGGACAAGGAAACTTTCTTTTCTGAAATTCAAGAAACCATTTTTGAAAAGTAATATTCGTCTATTCATCAAACGAGATATCACTTAACTTCTAGAAATTTTTGTTGTTTACAGTAATAGACATTTTGGCAACATAGAATAATTAAGAATAACTGCACCAAATCTTTATCAGGTCTAGTAATATAAATATTTATCCCGGATTTAAATAATTTGACAGTCTGATAATGGTTCTTCTGCCAGAATTCACGAATCTATGAGCAAAATCATTTAGGAGGACTTTAAGGTAACCTAACTTTCATTGGAAGTGGACGGATGTTTTTTTTTCAATTGAGAATATAACATTTCAAATACGCTGAAAGTTTAAACCTTATCAATATTCCTAGGGGATACAAAAATGTAAACCCATGGACAAGATCAATTTATCAGTGTAAAAAACAAAACAAAACAGATAAACAATAATTAGATAAATTTATATATATATATATATATATATATATATATATATATATATATATATATATATATATATATATATATATATATGTGTGTGTGTGTGGAAAGAAAAAAGAATGTATGGTCATTGGAATCAACACTGCATAGCGACTGTCAATTTCAGGCTTCAATGCCAACTTCAAGTCATCTATATTTCTTATTGCTTTTATCTTAGAGACTAAACGTGTCTGAGTAAACATACACTTATTTTTTTAAACAGCGGAATTAATGTCTACCGGTCTGTTCGCCCGTATTCATTTTTTTCGTTGTTACAAAAAAAATGAAAGAGAAGGATAAAAAATGTATGTTTGATCTCATAGGCGTACCT
This sequence comes from Acanthosepion pharaonis, assembly GCA_903632075.3. Taxonomy (NCBI): domain Eukaryota; kingdom Metazoa; phylum Mollusca; class Cephalopoda; order Sepiida; family Sepiidae; genus Acanthosepion; species Acanthosepion pharaonis. Next base: position 2,706,075 of record CAHIKZ030004961.1, on the reverse strand, counting down.
ATTAAATAAACGTTTATAACCATAAAAAATAATATCGGATTAAAAAAAAAGATTAATTGCGCGCGCGCAAGCCCCCTTACCCCCCACAAAATATATATATATATATATATATATATATATATATATATATATACTGGGTGTAACAGCAAAATTGTCCAAATCGCTTAACAGCATAATTATCCCTCCCACAAAATGTTTAAAAGACCACTATACTAATTAAGTTTCTTTTTTCCAAGTTTTCAGATAAGACGTTTAATTATATTGACACCATTTTTCGTAAGAATCACCGAGAATCACTTTGAGTTATTCAGCTAGAAAGAGAACAGATTCAAATCGTTTTTCTGTCAGCCCCACTGTCTTCTCAATTGAGCAATGGTAAGACGAAAAATATCATTCAAGCCTTCAGTAATGGTATCAACATTCATATTCTGGCTTCCATTTTCAAAATCCATTCATGAACCATTAAGAGAACGATAAATACGTTTAAAAAGACTTAACAGGAAACTGGATCTGGAGATCACAACATGAAGAGGGATCATCATTTCAACTTAGAGCTTAAGTGATCAATTAGAAAAGATCCATAAGACGTTTGGCACGTGAGAGAGGAGTTTCAGCTATGACAGTCCAAAGAGCAGTGAATAAAGACTTCAAAATGAAATCATACGTGAAACCTGTGAGGCATCTTGTTACTACAGGACAGAAAGAATGTTAGAGAGAGCGAAGGTCATCTTGAATAAGTTGGATAAAGATCCTGGAATATATATATATATATATATATATATATATATATATATATATATATGAATATTATTAACAGGCAAATAATCAAAGAAGGCTACTTTTCTTCTCTCTCTTCTCTATAGTGAACATTTGTGAATAGTCTGAAATCAGTTAAAAATCTATATCCCTTTGAATATATTGTTCGAATTTTGATATATAAATCTTTTATTGTTAAACATGAATCCTATTTAATTTTGTTTGCTTGGAACATGAAGTTACTCAAAAATTCATATTTTAAATTATTTCAATTTCGGGAGGACACTCTGTATATATAAATTCGTTGGATTTTCCTGAATGGAACACGTCTCGATTTTGAAATCTTTTACGAGCCTACTGTTTTGCGTTAAATAATAAGTAGGTTATTGAAGGAGCTTAAAGGTGTTTTTAATTTATTTCTCCACATCCTGTAAATACTGAAGGCTACATTTCTTTAAATAAAATCCGATAATTATTTAGTGTTTTATTTTTTGGTCATAGTGAGAATATACATTTATAAGGTTATTTTTATTAGTTGATTTACGAAGTCAATTAATTTTCGGTCATTAGCAATACGGTTTAACATAATATCAAGGAAAGTTAATGTGTTGGTTGTTTCTGTTTTTTAAGCAACTTCCCAAGTCGTACGTTCGGCTTTATTTAGTTTAAAAACTAAACTTTGTTTAATGAAAATCAACGAAAACATTTCTTTAGTCCGGTGAAATCTTAACGAACAAAAGTGGATACACAGAATTTTTGCCACGTTGTCATTCATTTACTCAAAATAATGGGCAACTCTCATTTTTATCAAAGATGCTTTTCTCTCGTGAAAATATCTCATACCGTTTTGCACTTATTAAAGCAATCAATATAAAATAATTTAACGAACAAATAGCAAATGAGAAAATAATAATTGCATATTCATTGAAGTTATAATCACAAAATGGCGGTAAATAAAAACAAAAGTAATAAAATGTAAGAATTTATTTGAATAGAAAATAATATGACAAAATGGAGGTTAGCGTTTCAAGAGAAACAAAAAAGGCAACATCGAAATGAAGCAAAAACATAGCATATAAATAAAGACAATCATATAGCAAATATATACAAATCATATATATATATATATATATATATATATATATATATATATATATATATATACTATCAAGAATATGTTATTTTCCTCAGCGTTTGGTACGACTCTGAGTTTCATGCCGGCGAAGTCTTCATGTACTGACTGAAAACTGACGGTTGTAAAATTTAAATATTAACATTAATAACCTACTGCTAAATCAGTACAGCAGCTCATTTAATATATATATATATATATATATATATATATATATATATGGTGTCCCCAAAAATGTATTAATTCTTTAAATGAAAATAGATGCAGTGTTTACTGACTTGCAAAAAAGATTAATGGTTAAAATTAAGAAATGTTTATCGACTTAAAAAGAAGATTAAAAGGTTTAAATTAAATGAAATTAAATGCTTGAATCTGAAAGAAAGTTGCAGGAAATCAAAAAACGAGTAAATTTTTTGGACGCCATATATATATATATATATATATATAAGAGAACTCAGAGGAGACAGACTGTGTCATGCTAAACGCAATCGTCAGACCATCTGTGCCTGACTTCAATGTTAACTTTTAGATTTACATACATACTATCCCCTGATTTTGAACACTTTATAAATATAACATACTTTAAAACTATACATTATATATATATATATATATATATATATATATATATATATATATATATATATATATGCGTCTGTATGTCAAATTAATAAATAATAAAATTGAAAAATAAAACATAAACGTAATATAAATAAAAATTGTTATTTTTAAATTATGTATATATACATATAGTTTTTAAAATGGTGTGTTCCACAGTTTTGACATATTTTAATATTTAAATATTACAACGATTAGTTTGAAATCAGTGCCTGAAGATTGCTGTGTTCATGAAACCTAGAGTTGTACCAAACAGTGAAGAAACAATGTATATTTATTATTAACAGCATAAATTTTTGTTTTGTAATTTTACATCGAGCACTTTTATTGCCACATGCACTCATTGTGCAATATTATATATATATATATATATATATATATATATATATATATATATATATATATATATCAAACGTTTTAGTATTGACAAGTTCCGGGGAATTTATCCTGAGAAGCGAACTGGCTATAAAAATGGGGTACAACTGAGTTTCATTTTATGTAATTCATTTCTAAGCTCTATAATAAATATATTGAGCTCTCTTTTGTGGATCACTTTTAATAATTTAAGTATTCACTTGGATTACTTACCCATATATATATATATATATATATATATATATATATATATATATATATATATATACAGGTATGAGATAAGAACAAACGCAGTATAAAAATTATTTATATTTTATTTAACGTCGCCTGAAGCGGTACAACTTAGTTCCGAAACATGAAAGCTATTGTGTAGCAATTTTCAACATGTTTTTTAATCTGCTATAATAAATCATATATATATATATATATATATATATATATATATATATATTAACGATATTTTAATACAAAACTTTGAACACGAAAGAAACACCGTCTGGCGCGTTATGTTTCCAAATACGTTTTCATCATTATTATATTATCAAAACATTTTTTGAGAGATATATAGGTATATTTTTGTAATTCGAGACACTTGTTTGTCCTCAACCTATAAATCGATAATTGTTTTGTTAAAATTTTAATTTATTTTTTATGATATGATTACAGCGAACGTAACCGGAAGACTTCTCGGATACAATTACAAAATTAATAAAATGGTATTTCAGTGTATTGGGTGTAACTTTACGGACAGACATTGCAATTTAACATCCGATTTCTTACGGAAACATTTCAAAAAGACATCGATGAATGATAGATAAGCTTTGGAGAAAGAAGTGGCAAAAGGTTTTAGCAAATAAGAAGAAAATATTTTGAATTGGGTTCATGTAAATGGCTAGGTTGATTTATGGTGAGTACCACTGGACTGCTTTTTATAATAATCGTGAATTTATTTGTTTTGTTTAGATTTTCTCTTTTGTACGCGCAGTTTATATCTATAAATTCTATCCTACACTGAATACCATTCCCTTATAAATATAGCAAATTTGAAACAATATATTATATAAAGCTATAGAAATAGAAAAGAATAGAAGTATTTTACAGAAGTTTTTTTTTTAGAGATTTTTATTTCAAAGATTATTTCATGTACACATTAAGACCATATTTTTTACCATATGATTATTAATAAAATGTAGCTGTAACTTTTTTCTTTTAGTTGTTATAATAGCAATTATAAGTAGTGATGTTTTGAGGCATTACTTTAACTTAAACTTCTAAGCTATTAAACTCGACATAGTACTCAATAAGAGAAAAGAATATCTGACCGTTATTAGCATAACTTAAAGTCGGACGAGTGTCCTCATCTTTGTTGTTATTATCACAACGTTTTGGTCGTTGCTCCCTCTGGCCTTCTTCAGGACAAAAGCCTAGAGAATTACAGCTCTGGTTCGTGAATTTGTTGATATACTAAAGGTGAGTTCGATCCCTGGAACGGGTTGGAAACAAAGCACGAAGAAAAAAAAAATTAAACTGTATTAAAAAAGAAATAAACGAGATATCCCTAGATATGGACTGCGGAACGAGAAAAAAAAAATCTATCCTCGCGGAGAAAATAAAGGGTTTAGTTTGAAATTCTCTGAGGGATATTCGGATCGATAGACATCTGGAGAAGGCTGGATGGCCCAACCGCCAAAACGCTATGATGGTAACAGAACAGATAAGGATATCCCGACTGAAGATAATGTAAATTATAATCCTTTCCTTATAATCCCTGAAATTCAGACAGAAAACATCTAGCCTAAGATTTTCGTTCTGGTTAATAGTGCAGCAATGATACATCAAGGTATGGTCTTCATTTTGAAATGATACATAGGTTTTGGAGCAGTTTTGCAGGATGTTTGATAGAACAATTCGTAAGGCGAAGCGGTCAAATATACTGTTGGATTTCAAGCCACAAAAGCCGACGGACCTGTACCTTCGACATCGCAGCAGATATACGTAAAGGAATGTAATTTATTTTAGTTTGGGAACAATCAAAATCTTCCCCATATAAATTAACGTCAATCGCTTTTTCGACTTGCGCTTTTTTGGATAGCAGGGGTAAAGTGTACTAATATCAGTCTTTCGTAAAAGTGAAATGGTGTAAATCAGTATTTCGAAAAGCGAGGAATGCATGCTTAACTAAATAGAAAATGTTATCCAGTGTATATTGGTTGGTAGGCTGATTGGAGACTGTTTAATTTCAACTATTTTGATTTAAAGAAACAAAATTCCAAATTAAGTTCGAACAGCTCGAAAGTGAATAGAAAATAAAATAATTCGTTTTCATTTAACTAAAATTATTGTTTTTGTTTTCATGCAAAGCATGCACAGTGACTTACTAATTTGAATTCTATTAAAGAAATCCATTAATGAGTTGGTTCCTCACTGGATGCCCTATGAAATAGCTTTGTGCTAAATTTGAATTGCTCCAATATACAAATATTCATCATAGTTAAGCTTTTATTAAATTTTATATATTAGGTGAAGTCATAATTAATTTCCGTTTTCGGAAATCAGTTGTAATAACGAATGTTTTGGAACTAGGTTAGCTTGTTCTACTAGCATCCGCCATATTCATTTGACTTTGCAACAACCGATTGTTACTTTTTTCGATCGCTGCAAAACGCTTTAATGGGGGAAAGTTTCTCTCATAAAAACCAGATTCAAAAGTTCGTCGAAAAACTTTTTACATCAAAAAAGAAAAAAGTGTCGAAGAGCTGCCTGATAGGTGGGATCAAGTTACTGCAAATAATGGTGGATATGTAATTGAATAAAATGTAATTGTATTTTACTTTTTGAAGAATAAAATTCAGAAATATAAACTAAAATTATTTATGATTGAACCTAGTATGATGTGTGTAATGTTTGTTTTATGTTGCATTTGAAAAAAAGAAAAGAAAAGCAGAACGAATGATTTATAACACCAATTAAAAACTTAACTCAATTTAAAATCTTAAAAAGGTTAGTGATTTTCATCAATTCTATTTTTTTCTTTTATATTCATTTATTCGATAGCCAACTTATACATTTATGGACAATAAAAGGATACAAATCCCAAAGAATTTAAATAAATAAAAAAAGAAGTAAATGCAAAAGAATACCTGATTCCATCCGAGAACTTTGATTGGCTTTTATAGATTTCGGCATATTTTCAAGGGTCGCGTCCACACTTTGTCCAACTTGAAGATTAGTACCATTTTTAAGAATATTGGCAGCATCAAATAATGCCGATGATCTGATCATATTCAGGTCGATTTTCTGGGAGGGTCCTTTTCTCTTGTTTTCAATAATTTTATCAGTAAAACCCAGTAAACCTTGGTTAATCGTGAGAACCTCTTCTGGTAAAGTAGATGTTATTTCATTATGTAAACCTTGACCTTGAATTATCTGATTAGAATGAAAACCAGGTCTAATGTTACTTCGTTGTCGGAATGAGAAATCCCGAAACAAAGGTTTCTGACCAATTCTGCGAATCGCACCACTGGTACTACTTTGATTCAAAGATTTACCCTCGTTATGAATGTCTTGCAATATGTTGTTCAAACCGAACTGTCTTATCATATTCCCGTCGAATGTTTGAAGTCTACGAGAAACAGAATCCATATTCAAACGTTGCACATTATCTACCAGTTCACCTAAGCGAGACATTGATGGTGAATTTTGCTTTGTATTTGCAAATCTAACATCTTGTTCCGGTGTCGTGACCTGTTTAAACTGATCTCGGTTCGATTTCATTGTTTGTTCATTTAAGCCTCGCTGAGCTAAGCGTTCATTTGTTACGGGGTTACGCTGATTTTGCTGTTCAGCATTTCCCTTGTCGTGAGTTAAGCCCCTTGCTATGTTAGACTTCTGATTTAAGAACTGTAAGTTTTCTTGCATATCTCGGTGATCCAACCCTACTCTTGATTCACGGGTAAACCGATGTTGCCTATTCAGAGTGTCAGTACCTCTAGTTACTGTATTCGATAACCAGACGTTATTACCGGTATGAAAACCAGGGCCCTGGTGAAATATATCATGACTTGGGCGTAAATTAGATGTTTGATCTCTGAACATAATATCGGATCGAGTCATAGATGGATAAACTGGATTCAAACGCGATGAACTAAGACCTCTAACTACTTGTTGATTATTTAATATCCATCTGTCTAAGCCATCGACGTTCATTCGATTGGGAATGGAGTTTTCACGGCTTGATCTCACGTTTTGCATTTGAAACTTTGTTCTTTTTGGTTCAATCATGTCTTCGGTTGTTGAAAACCTAGAACTTAAGCCATTAATTTGAGGGTTAATCGATGTTTGAAATTGAGAATAAATCGTACGAGGTGTGACGTTCAAATTAGTAGTGTGAGTTGGAAGATGCTGTCTGTGTTGAATGTGATGTCTAAAATTTCTGGGATGTGGTATCATTGCTGAACGTAAATTTGAGCTATCGGTACTTTGAAAATTGTGATCAAAGAATTGAGCATTTTGAACAGCATTGTTAAAGGGAAAATTATTTACAAGAGAGGTTCTCGCTAGAAAGTTTGGACTTAGCAGATTCATTTGTCGTGGTTGTTGACGCGTTTTCCATGGATTAAAATTAGAGTTAGGTGAATTGATAAAGTGGTCAGGTTGCTGATGGAGTCGAGCTGGCCATGAATTAAAATCTAGATGTCTTGGCTCAACGTGCTGCTGTGTCTGCTGCTGCTGTTGTTGCTGCTGCTGTTGTTGCTGCTGCTTCGGTTGCTGCTGCTGTTGCTGTTGTTGTTGTTGCTGTTGTTGTTGTTGCTGCTGCTGCTGTTGGGGATATGAGAGACGGGACATTAGAGGAGTGGATTTTTGTTGCTGAGCCTCCCATTGTAAGAAAGGATTCCTCAGATAAGGATTTTGCATGTCAAACCCTTCTGAGGGAAGCATGAATCCGTGCCTTGATGCAAGATGTCCAAAGTTAGGCCAGTAAAGTTGTCTTGGCGGATAACGAGGGTAAAAATCTGGAAGTACGTCACCTTTGAAAGATTAGGAAAAAGAAGAAGAAAAGATTTTTCAAACAGAAGAAATCCGAAAATTACCGACTCGTCGTTCAAGGTCAGAGGTTGATAGTTGATATTTGTCGTAACAGAGTCTATCATTGTCATCTAGAGTGTTCTTAATACATAAGATGGTGTTGATTCAAGTAGTGTTTGTGTCCTTTTAAATGATTATTTGGCGGAGAAGGTAATGACGTCTTTGGTTTTCTACCTTTAAAAGTTGGCAACGTCTTATTTAAAACCTTGTAAATGCGTCTAATTGCATATAAAGAGTTTACCATCGAGATATTTAATGATAAAGGTCTTGTGAAAAGGAAAAGCAGAATTTTTGGTCCCGGGCGCTGACAATTATAAAACCGATGTATGTTGTCTCCAAGAAACCAAAATCAAAGAAGGACCTGATATTAATTTCAGTTAATAGTTTTCGAAACAGTAATTATTATGGAAATGGTTTTGTCAGCAATACAAATGGAAGAATAAGCATCCACAGACATTGGATGTACAACCATAGTATAATCATTGAAGAACAACATTAAAAAAATAATCAATAAATTATTCTGCGTAAAAACTTTAAAGAGATCGGAAGCAGGATTTTCGTGAGTTAGCAAAAGATGTTTGGAGAGGACTGATAAGAGTTATTTGTAAAGTTGCCGAAGATGATATCTCCCACTGTTTTGCAGCATTCGTTCAAGTTGAAATATCTCTAATCAAGATGATCAGTGATTAAATTAGTAAGAATTTAACCTATTCTTTTAGGGGTTGAGAAATGTTTATTAAAAAATAAATAAAATTTTGTATGACCAAGGATGACCAATGAAGGAGGAATTTGTAAGCCCGATAAGTAAAAAAATAGGGCTGTTATTCAAAGTAGAAGAATAAAGATGAATCAAATGATAAAATCCGAAAAAAAAATATGGCGTTAAAAATGATGAAAATGAAAATAAAAAAAAAGTAAAAACAAATAAGATTCAATAAACACAGAAAGAGCAGCGGACTTTGTTTTTATTAAAAGAAAACAAACAAAAATACCAGACACACGAAAATAATCAAATACCTGTTGTTGGCTTTTCTAGATGAGTCATAAGCGGAATCGGATACCTGAACTTTGTTTCTCGTATTTTATTCTGAGAGGCTTTTGTTACGTGAGGTTCATTAAAATGTAGCTGAGAGATCGGGGTTCTCTGATCTTGGAAGTAATTATACTTGAAATTCTTTGGAACGACGTTTCTATTCTGTGGTCTGTGATTCACACTTCTACCTAATAACGCCGCTGTCTTGAAGGCCTTCAATAAACTGCCACTGGAACCAGTGTTGATATTACCGTACATAAAATCGTTCAGGTTGTTATTTCCATTAATATAACTAACTGAAAGTGGACTAGTTGCTGGGCTGTAAAACCGCTTATTTTGGGCTTGATCGAGATAGGCGTACGAATTGGGACCTAAATGGGAAAGGAAGAAACATGTTAAGATGATGTCGGAGAATGAAAAAGAAGAAGACTTTTTGCCTGTGCAAGAAGCGTTGAAAGCTCTTTAGGTTGAGGTTAATTTTCTTGCTGAATACAGTGCAGTATAAAGAAAGTGAATTTTGAAGGCGTGGAAGTAAAGTTCTGTTTTTATTTTCTAAGCCATACAAGTGCAGACAGAGTGTTAATAAAAGTAGCCAGAATGCGAAGATTTTAAAGTGCTTCATAAAACTGTGAAAAGACTCAAGAATTCATAGAAGAATAGAAATACACTAGAAAAAGAGGGGAAGATATCGTTATAACCATAGAACATTTACAATTACAGCGATTGCGTTGATATGAAGCTGTTTCATACACAGAAACAAGACACAGTGACACAGTCAGCCATCTAAATAAAGCGACATGCAATAAAATTCGGATGGCATCACGAGTATTAGATGAAAGATATAGATGCAGAAATGTGCATAGGATATATGCATAGGAAAAGGTGCAAATGAAATGTTTAGAAACAAAAAGCAACGAGACATCGTGCACAAAGGTGAAAGTCAGCGTGACTCAAGAAACTATATATTTCTGTCGGTTCTATTTAAGAGTCGTCGTAAAATTATTGGAAGAGAATGAAAACGAGGCGAGCTTTCTTTGTCGTCAGAATGGAAAGCCGCGAGATGATTGTCTCTAACCAAATCTACGATACGCACGACTGGTAATATTTTTCAGTGATATATTCACACTATCAATGTTTTGCAATCTTCTGTTTAAACCGAATTACCTTCATATATTCCTGTTAAAATTTTTGAAACCAGTGAGAAACCGAATTCCCTAATGAGCAAGCTTGTCTCGCTAGATCCATTACGACTGAATAGTGAGTCGATTCTCACTTTCGGCCTTGTGCCACATCAGAGCTACCTAAGGAAAACAATTTAGGATACTTCGATGTGGTGCAATGTTTAGCAAGCTTGTCTCGCTAGATCAATTACTACCGAATAGTGAGTTCGATCCTCACTGAGTATCCCGTACATTTGGCCATGTGCCACATTTATGCTATGCTTAAACCATAAATGAAATCGGATAAAAGTAGCTAAACGTGAGTATCGTAAATTTTTATAATTAGTTTTGAAAAAAATTTAAATACTGTTTTGAAAATTTTGGCATCAGTCCTTTTCCCACCGCCGTGATGTGACTTCCCTCTGTCTTTTCTATAAATATTTTCATGGCAATCGTTCTAATGAACGCTCCTCCCTGGTACAACGAGCGTATGGATTTAAGCTTATTATTAGAATGGCAGATAGGTCTCATTGTGTTACTGTTGAAATAATTAGATATAACCATAATTTCTATTCTACTTGTTTCTTTTCTCGTATTTCTCGCCTGTTGAAATCTCTTCCGGTTTCCCATTTCTCTGTCACCTACGATCTTCAAAGATTTAATTCACCATATTCTGTCTTTCTGAATCTTGTTCTTATATTGTCCTTTCTGCTCACTAAAGTCTTCTGGTTGTTTTTCGCTCTCTGTAACCCCTGTCGTCTTACTGACGTTCACGTTGGGTGAAAAGATGAAAAAAAAAAAAAAAAAAAAAAAAAAACAAAAAAAAAACAAAACCGGAAGTTGAATATTGGGTGTAAGTAATTAAATAATTAATTAATAATTGCTTTTTTTTTTTATAAATTTTGTTAAAATTTGTCAACTATACTTTGTCAGTACAATTTTTAAATCGAAATTCTAGTTTCCGGGTTTCCATAGTTGGAAGTCAATAATTGACTGAAGTGTAATGACCATGAATCTATCTCCGAAACAGTATCTACCCAAAAACCAGAAACAATTATCTCTGACCAAATCTATGAAACCCACTACTGATGCTATTTCGATTACGACCATGTTTAGTGAATGCACAATTAATGTTTTCGATCGGTGTTCTGGTCTATATAATGACTAGATTTCGTATACCAAATATCAAATAAAATTGACCATGCCTGAAGATGGGCCTTTTAACAGACTTCCGAAAATCATGGATTTTGTGACTTTGATATGGATATTTATACCATCCAGGTGGGACACCTCGAGGCGGGGTAATGGTTAGCAAGCTTGTCTTGCTAGAACAATTACGACTGAGTAGTGAGTTCGATCCTCACTGGGTGCCCAATACTTTCGGCCTTGTACCAGATTTAAGCTACGCTTTGAAAATCGCTATACCATCCAGGTGTTGTATAATTTTCAATACATGGATTTATTGTCAGTACTTGTGGAAAGATTGTGTGACGCCAATATTCAAGGAAGAAAGTGTCTGTCTTTGGGAAAAGCAGCAACCGAAATTTTGGCGCAAACGAACAGGCAAGGGCAAACTTCATCGTCAAAGTCACAAAACGAAAAGCATAGAGCAAAATTTCGCAGATTTAAATGAAGAAATTCAAGAATCTCACGTTCCCACTTAACAATAAAATAATTCTTTGTTTAAAGAATAGAGATGTATTTATAAATTCAATAATTAGTCACGTGTCATTACAATACAACTGAAATTACGTAAATCTGTTTAAGTAACAAGGGGACTGTCCGTCAAATTCAAATTTTCTCCAACATTTCAAATGTCAATGTCAACATTTTAGGATCTTGTTCGTTGTTATTTCATAGCGTTTCGTCAGGTTTATTTGACAGCAGACAAAAAAGTCTACTTGAAATCAAGTGAATAAACCGCGTCAAACGCTGTGAAAAAACGAAAAAAAAAGAAAAGAAAAAGTGAGACAAAAATAAAATGATAAAAATAAAAATAAAAAAGCACTCAAAAAAAAAAACAACAACGAAGAAATAGAGAGGAAAGCAAGCAAGATTAGACAGAAAGATTCATAAAATATTAAATTCATCCGAAAATGTAAGGCAAAAAAATATATCAATAATAGCCAACTCGTTGTTACTGAAAGAAAATCATTAAATAGGTTAACACTAAAAAGACCGTATAAAAATTATAAAAATAGGTTTGATATCGAAATGCTTGATTCATATAAATAAAATGGCGTTCCAAAAGTTATTAGTTATAATGAATAGTAACTAATTACAGTTCTTCAGAGTAATAAATATTCAGTAGAGGCAAGATCAACACTATGACTGACTAAAGCTAATGTGCTAGTACTGCTTTCGGACAGGCAAGTAAAGATAGTCTTTTTGGAAAGTCAAAGCCAAATGAATGTCAAACTGAGTCGAAGACTATTGCTTGTCCTAAAATCTAGAATATGTCAATATTTAAAAGGTAACATGCCAATAGCGCGAGCCCATGTACTCACGAGAAAAATAGATAAACTGGTAAAAAATGAATTTATTACAAAAGCGAATAGATTAAAAGAAAAAAGAATTAAATTAAAAAATGAAAATATATAAATACATATGACATTTACTCACTCATATACATATATTATATATATATTAGCATATTATAACGAGCATTATATATATATATATATATATATATATATATATATATATATATATATATATATATATATATTGGCAGCATGTTTTCGACAAGACATTAAGGATATTGAGAAACTTATCCGTAACTATGAGAGGATCCTATTAAAATTAAGTAGACAAAACAATGTCTTAATATATATACATGAAGTCTAATTCAACTCTATACTTCTAACGTCTCCGTCTGAAATTATATTTACTAATTATTTTTTTCGCCTCAATAGGTGTAGATATGTTAGCCTATCTTCCGTTTCACACTCCTTCCGTTCATTTGAATAGGAGTAGAGGACTTGTTTCCGGTTTAGGATTCGGTTATCAATTCCTTCTAAAGTCTTTTCATTTTCTTTCACTCTCAGTAACCCTTTGCGCCATTATCGCCTTGCTTGAAGTGAATTGATATATATATTTACATGATAGAAATTATTAATTGATATATATATATATATATCAATTAATAATTTCTATAGAAATTAGATAGAAATAATTTCTATAGAAAATAGATAGAAATTATTAGGAGGATTTGATAATTATATTTAAATTCATCGACTCTGATAGAAATCTCAACAGAATGCAGAAAGCACTGGACGGCCGTTTCGTCCTATATTTGGGACTCATCAGCAGTGCGCATCCACTACCGAGAATTGAAACCCTGACAGTTAGGTTGCCAAGCAAACACCATACCAACTGTTCCAAGAGACGAAGAGATTCCAAATCAGACTCAACAAAGCGCCGCTCGCTCACATATTCCGTGGTGGAACTCTACTGAGTTCTCTCTAACCATAGGACTGGAGACTACTCTCACCAAGCCGCTCACTCTAGAGCATTAGAAGCCGGTTCAAGCAATGATATACACATGATAGAAATTATTAGGAGGATTTGATAATTATATTTAAGTAATTCATCGAGTCTGATAGAAATTTCAACAGAATGCAGAAAGCACTGGACGGCCGTTTCGTCCTATATCAGCACTGCTGATGAGTCCCAAATATATCAGAATCGATGAATTACTTATATATATATATATATATATATATATATATATATATATATATATATATATATATATATGAACGAAAGATGGACGATAAAGAACGTGTTCCGTGGACGAAAAAATGTGTTCCGTCAATTTCAAAGCCATCTGTCTATCTATCTATCTATCTATCTATCTATATATATATATATATATATATATATATCCGACCACGCCTGTCTGCTGGGGCGAATAACCAATCTCTGTTGCCGACACCTGTTCAGGCACATTTGTGTTTGTTCAACACCCACAGAGCCCATCTATGGTTTATACGGTACTATACTGAGCGGATCTTAGTTACAATTTCTGGGAGAGAGCGCATTATCTGTTATTATCAAGTTTGAACAACGCTAGTATGCTTTAATCCTCGGTAACGATTATTTAGATTGAGCAGGTGTCTGAAACAGAGATTTGTTAGTCTCCCCAGAAGACAGGCGTGCTCGGATACGACCGGCCAGCCATCAAATCTTATCATAGTGCTATTTAACGTTTCATTTTCAATAACAAAATTTATTGCGAAATCTTAAAACGATAGATTGAATGCCATTTTTTTCTAATGTAAAATATCTAATGATCAACTGATTAAATTACAGGGTCTAAAAACATCTGATGTTTACTTTAGAAGACACCAGAACGAAACAATATTATTTGATTTGCTGATAGATAATATATTTCTTACCTTGTACTTGGCGATTTCCGAGCAGAAAATCTCCTATGATGGACCCAGAAGGCGGGTAGGGTCCTCCATGATGTCCAGAAAATGGTGCTACCATCGGGTTGTTATGGTCAAGATTATTGTTTGGAACAGCAACAGGCCCACCTGAAGTAATTCACAAAGCAAATATTGTCTCCAGTTTCATTGATTTCATTGTCAAGAATTGATATTCACATTGATCATCCTACTAACTCAATGCCACAATCTAAAACTGATGAATGTTTTGAGACACAGTTTAAAAGATTCTATTTAAAACGTGTATAGTGATCGGTATGTTCGAGAAATCTGTTAACAGGTTAACTTATTTCATTTAGATGTCATTTTAATAGCCTTTAGCATATATATTTTTGGTGGTGTTGTGGAGTGATTTCGCAGTGGAGGCTTGCATTTGTACTAAATCGGTCCTAAAATAGGTTCGACGTACAAAACGTTAGGAACTTGATATAATAGGTATTACGCAGAGTAATCTTGTTGTGGTCGCTGATACTTTCGTATTCGACTAACTGTTGTCCAACCTCGACGCTAATTAGTAACTGTCCCACGCAGTCACATGTGGCACAAGGCCGAATTTAGTGTGGGGTTCCGAGCCCGGAGGCTCGGCCAAAGAAACCCCGTAGACCCCGCATAAAAGGGGATCGGGCCTGTCTACCTCCCCGGACGAAACTCTGCCCTTCGGCATAGCCTCGTTCGGGTTCCTCTCTGCCCGAAGGCAGAGAGTTCGACTGTCGTCCAACCTCGACTAGTATTTAGTCACCTCCCGACGAGGGCATCATGTGGGACAAGGCCGGTTTAACGTGAGATCTCCGAGCCCTGGGCTCGGCCAAAAATATACCCTTTGAACCCGTATAAACGGGTTCAGGGTCGGTTTACCTACACGAACGAGACTCTGCCCTTCGGCGTAGCCTCGTTCGGCTTCCTCTCCGCCCGAAGGCAGAGAGTTCAACCGTTCAGCCGGTCTTCCGACATCGACTGAACCTCGTTTCTCTTACTACTCCTACTTATATTAGGTGTGAGAGTCTATTAACTATAGAATAGGTGTGTTTCACCATCACAGCTGGCTACCCCCCCCAAAAAAAAAACAACAAACAAACAAACATAACGAAGTTGTTACACGGTGTGGTATAATGGATAACGGCTCAGAATGAGAAGTCAGAGAGTCGAGTTCGAATTCCAGGGGTGGTTCGGCGTATTCACTTACGCACAAATACACTTAGGAAAGATTTGAATGCATCTCTTCTCCCACTAGCTATAGGTTGAACAGCAGGAATGATTGTTTTTTTTAGCGTTGGTTGGTAACCATTCTATTGCAGAAATAAATAACAGCCTACTGCAGGGAAATCTGCTTATTCAGACTTGAGTCGCAAGAGACAGGATCGCCCAAGTGTGTATCACGAACGGCACTTAACCGAATGAAAGTATAAGCTATGTGTTGGATGGTGCGTCAAAACCAAGCATGTACAGGAAATCCGAAGGTGCATAGGAAAAGGGAAAAATGCTTTTCAGAAAATAAGGGAAGTATTAAGTGATCCGAAAATATCTTTAGAAACCAAGAAAAATTGCTGAACTAATATCTAACATGGCGATATGGTTATGACATTTTGTAAATTAATTTCCTGTAGCATAATTCGATTACCTTTTGTTAGAAAATAATGAAGAAGGATTTAATTCAGTTTGTTTTTTAAAAAAAATGTCACTCTCAACACGAAATTTCTAAAATCGTATATAAGCATAGTGGTACTATGACTTCCTGGAGTCTTGAGTAAATAGACGGGGGAACAAGGATTAAGAGAAATAACAAATTTTATTAAGAGCTACAAAGGGCAGAAAGTTGTGGATAGTCACAATTGTCAATGTCCTGAAGGGATATGCCACAGAGGAGACGACTTATCCTCAACATTTTCCCGATTCACACCAGCTTTCATTCTTTCTCTAGATTTTTTCATTTCTGCTGTTGCTTGGAAACGAGCAGGGAGAAAGTAAATGTCTATATTATATATGTGTGTGTGTGTAAAACCTTTTATGGAGCGTAAAGGTACTTCAGTCTGTTCTTAGATACTAGGTAGATGGTAAACGTCAATGACGCAGTCATATTTGACGAGCAATATTCTAGTTTTAGTAAGCATTCATTTAACTCTCGAAACAATGGTAGCCTCCTCTGGTAGTAAGACTGGAGTAATCTCTCCATGGCAAAGGTCTGAGCGATGGTATATGCAGGCTGTGAGCTGCCCAGATGACATGGACCTCCACTCAGCCACATCGAGAAGATCCAAAGGAATACCGGGACATCACCCCCACATATATATATATATATATATATATATATATATATATATATATATACACGCACACAGAATGCGATGGGTAAATTGTCACCATTTTATATTTTTAATTTTGCACATGTGCGTTGTTTGTTTTTGATTTTGTCAATTGCTCAATATAATAGGGTCAGTTGGGTACCATCTGTGAGAAAAAACAACACCATGACGCAATTCACTCCACCAGAAATTTGGAAGCAGCATGCTGTACTACTTGTCATTCGTGCTGGAAGTTCTAATACTTAATAATTAATAGTATTTAGGTGTCAATCTGAGGACAATGCAGAGGATTCGGAAAGAGTTGGATGATATATCCAGTCAATATCATGGTGTTTGGGGTGATCACTAGTGATGGTGACGTTATGCCTTCATTTATCATTTCCCACAGGGACTTGAGGAGGTAGTGTTGCTCTGGGCCAAGAGGCTGGTTGCTGGAATAACCTATGTCTGGCAATAGGACTGTTTGATGCCACACAAACAGGAGAACCCAGTGATGACCGTCAGACAATTTCTGCGACATCACCTATCTTACATTTAACCACTCAACTCTCCAGACTGCAACCGCCTTGATTATTATGAGCGGGGCTCAGTTGAGCGAGGGACTAAAAAAACTCCTAGTAACACCAAAGATAAACTGAAGGTAATGATTACGGCAGCATTTACCAACTTCAGAAGAGTTGCAGGAGATTCCGAAGTGAAATGGAGGCCATGGATGAAGTCAATGGCGATTTTATTGAATACATTTACTCTTTAGTATTTTAATATATTTTGGTGTAATTTTGGTAAATATATCTGTTAAAATGAGATGTCAGTATTATTTTCATTTTTGTGTAATTTAGGCGACTGTTTATTCATCGCAACACACACACACACACACACACACACACACACACACACATATATATATATATATATATGTATGTATGTATGTATGTATGTGTTTTTCTAGCTATGTCAATTAAATGTGTTTATGCAACAAAATAAAAATTTACAGTTTAGTATAAAAATAATTTTAAGAAGGGAAATAATATCACATATATATAAAATACAGAATTAATCCATTTACTAAAGTTTCCCTCTCTTGTGCGTTTTTCGCCTGCAGCAATATTTGGTATTAAAGCCTAGAGATGCTTAGCAAAATCCCAAGAAGACTTTCCAGTGTTATCGGTCCTAACCTGTGGTCACAGATTCAATCAGTTGCTTATCGCCGTAACGTGACTTACCTGTGCCTTTGGTATAAATATTTTCATGGCAATTGTTTTCGCAAGCTTTCCTCTTTGGTACAACGAATTCATAAATTTAAGCATAGAACTGACTGGGCAGTTAGGTCTCATTATTTTACTGTTGAAATTGCAAAATGCAAAATTAAGTTTTATTATAACAGTTTCTTCTTACGGATTTTTAACCCACAATCTCTCTACCGATTTCTGTCTTTCCTGACAACTGCAAAAAATTCAAATGCAACGTCAATCTCCGTCTTCTGTCTCTCTGAATTCTGTTTATTATTCTCCCCTCTCCATAATAAAGTTCTCAAAATTTCTTACACTCTGAGTAACTCTATTGTGTGTCTTAGTGCCTTTATTGCCTTATGAAAATTATATGACTGAAGTTACTTGAAATTAGTTCCTTAACATTTTCTTGTACGGGAAATCAATTCATCGTTTAGAACAATTCATTTTGGAACATTATTTGCACAATCTGTCAATTTTATTTAACAAACTATGTTTGAATGAACATTTGTCCCGATTATATATATATATATATATATTAATCGACTTATCCAAATTACGAAAATCCTTTTCAGTTGATGAGGAAATTTCCTCAGAAACTGTCCAAAGTTCATCTTGGAAGAAATATTGTCCAGGCTTTTCACTTTCTTATGTCATCATCAGGTTAGCTAGAGACAACTGGTGAGTTTTGTAGCTGTACAGACATTGATGATGACTTACGAATATTGAAAGCTTAGATCATATTTCTTACAAAATGAACTTTGGACAATTTCTGTGGAAACTTTCTCCTTATTTTTATTTGTAAAATCGACCAATCAAATTAATCGACAAAAAACGTTTGCTGTCTTTATTAACATTTGTCTTAAAGAACATTTTCTGCCGAAATACACACTCAGTATCATATATATATATATATATATATATATATATATATATATATATATTGAATAATAATGCTTAGTGTAACGGAGATCAAGCATTTGTAGATATATACAGTATCGATATAGGAATCAAAACTACTGTTTCGCAACTTCAAGCAATCTGCAGACCACATCTCACTACTTCTTTAACGGGCTCTGCAATGGAGGACTAAAAGAAATGGTGGAAAGAGGAGCCTAACCCTTCTCATTTTTTTTGTTTAGGTCTTATGTTTATTTACAATTATTCTTATTTTTCATGTATTTATCTGTATTTATTACCCTATGCATTTAAAAATTTCATTTATTTTATATACTTTTAATTTCCTATATTTTTTTTAGTTGTAAGGTTTGGTATTTGAAGTAAATTTTATTAGATTAGGTTATATACTTTTCTTTAGTTATTTTTGTCATGATGTGGATGTATGTAGCGTAGTAGGGATTTGTTCTCGCATCCACATTTGGAAATGATCTCAAGCTTCGGCAAAGATAATTATGCCTATTTTGATTCTTCAATCCGAGCCGCTATCCATTACACAACGGTTCCTCCAGTAACCATACCGTACTGACTCCTATCTATCTATCTATCTATCTATCTATCTATCTATTGTAACCTAGGAAAGGTTACTGATTAGAATAATCAAACAAAGGTTGGTAATGAAGGATAATACAAGAACAACACATAAGATTCGCCAGTGGCGCGTAGAAGTACTCAACTACTAGATGAGTCAAATGAATTCCACAATGAATCTCCAACTGCAAGATATCTACCAACCACCCCACGCGGTCGAAAATAATGGGTATCCGAGCCCGTAGGCTCGGCCAAAAATTCGGGTAGCTGTTTCCTGATACGAGAATCTGCCCTTCGGAGCAGAAAGTTTGATCAGTACTGCTGGAGACGAATCTCCAACTGCAGGATATCCACCAATCGACCATGTGTCAGATTTTGCACAAGGCCGAATTTAATGTTGTGTATCTGAGCAAGTAGGCTCGGGCAAAAATTCCTCGTAGACCCCGTATAAAACGGGGTCGGGTAGCTGTTTCCCGAGACGAGACTCTGCCCTTCGACAGAGCCTCGTCAGGAGATCCTACTGCCCGGAGGCAGAGAGTTTGACCAGCACAGCTGGAGACGAATCTCCGACTGCAGGATATCTACCAATCGCCACACGCTGTCAGATGTGGCACAAAGCCAAACTTAATGTGGGGTATCCGAGCTCCTGGGCTCGGCCAAAATTTCCCTGTAGACCTCGTATAAAACGGGGCCGGGTAGTTTCCTGAGACGATACTCTGACATAGCCTCGTATGGGGATCCTCTCTGCCCGGAGGCAGAGAATTTGACCAGCACAGCCGGAGACGAATCTCCAACTGCAGACCAACATACAGCATTTACTACTGCATTTATGTGAATGGGGACATACCCATTATCATCCATATGTATGCCACAACACTATCTATCTATCTATCTATCTATCTATCTATCTATCTATGCCATGAAGTTTATGATCTCTCTCTCTCTCTCTATCTATCTCCTAATGTATACAATTATATTTAATAACTATCCTCCAAATGATTAATCCCACAATTTAGAAAATCTATTTGCAACTTCTACGTGCATAATTAAATGCTATCTGCAATTTTTAACTTTGTAGACATGTTCTACGTGCATAATTAACAATTATCTGCCATTTTGAAAATCAATTGCAGACATGTTCTATGTGCGCAATTAAAGGTTATGCGCCATTTTGAACATCTATTTGCTCACGTATTCTCCACATATAATTAAAAGTTATCTGCGATTTTGACAGTTGATTGCAGATATTTTCTATGTATATAATGAGAAGCTATCCGTAATTTTAAAAATCTATTTGCAGACATGTTTCCAGTGTATAGTTAAGTTATCTCCCCTTCTGAACACCTGATTGCAGACATGTTGTATACACTTAATTTTGAACACCTGATTGTAGACGTTTTCTTAGTGCCTAATTTATATTTGCCTACCATTTTGAATATCGTTTTGCTGACATGTTCTAGCTGTATAATTAAACGTTATCTAATCTTTAAAACTTATTTTAAGCAATGGCTTCAAGAAGTGAATGAAATGAAAGCAAGAAATTTGAAGTTAAAATTGACTTTGTGGTTTTATTTTTCGCCGTTTGTTTCATTGGCTACAACTTTTATTCGTGAATCGATAATAGCCTATTTTGATCATATCGACCCAGTCAGTGACTTTGAGAGCAAATATTTATTCGCTTTCCCACTTTATAAGTCACGGTGGTGTCGTTATATACATTTAAAATCTAAAGACAAATGTCTAGCGAGAAACACATAAACGTGGAAACAATGCAAAAAAGTTAAATCTCGAATCTTTCGTATTGACGACATTGTAAAACGAAAAGGTCAGACATCTTTGTCATGACAGTTGCTAGACAATGTGTCGTTCGGCATAAAGACCTTAAAACGTTTTAAAGTGGAAGATGACACTAACATGCAAGTGAAACATATAAATTTGTAAACTACAGAAGGTTGTAAAATTATATTATGTTGATGACGAATACACTCGAATTTTAAGATCAGCGACATTTGGGAGAAACTAAATCATAAGTGTTGATTGATTCATCATTTCAAGTCCTAATGTTAATTTGAAAATTGTTTCAATAAAAGGAGTTACTTCACTAAATCCAAGTTTATTATCGTATAAAATTACCTTCTAAGAAGACAATAATACTATTAGCGTGGAAACGTACAGGGAGCTTTTAGTTTAGTGTATTTTTGTGGTGTAAATAACTTCACCCAAATGACATTTTGAGATTATATTTGCTCGCTATCTTGATTTACTCCACGATAAGTTTATCCATTTAAAAGACACATTTTTCTTTTAATCATTTCACCCCAAGCAAGGCAATAAAGCCACTAAGACACAAGGGAGCTAGTGAGTGTGAAAGAATGGGAAAAAGAAGAAAAAACTAGGAGTGTGAACAATAAAAAAAGAAGAATCATTGCTCTATGGTACCTAGACTTGCTAGATTAGCAATAAGGTCTTATTCTTTTACAGTTGAAATGGCTAAATGTAACCGTAAGTTCTATGCTAACAGTTTCTTCTATCACACTTCTCGCTTGTGGAACTCTTTTCGGCTTTTTGCTTCCCAGTCAACTTTGATCTTCAAAAATTTAGATGCAATGTCAATCGTTATATTCCATCTTTTGTCATCTTAATTTTTGTTCTTTGATTTTCTTCTTTCCTTAATATTATAATTATTCTCATATTCTCTAACACTCAGTAAACCTCTTGCATCTTAGTGGCTTTATTGCCTTGCTCAGGATGAAATGATTAAAAAAGGATTTTTGCAAGAAAAACTAACATAACAAATTTCCTATCTGCTGTGCTAGCAATTGATTCAACCAACAAAGAAACTGAAAACTCTGACAAAATGAACAGATGAAAAATTCGGCCCTTAAGAAGGTCACACAAAAAGATCTGGAAAAAAAGTAAAAATGTTAAAAGTAAGAAAATGAATTTCAAAAAGCTGGTGTTATGAATGTCAATCGAGAGATTTAGGATATTAAAACATTGGCTAACGATATGACATCAATTAAGCTACCATCTTTAATTAAACATCACACGAAGTAAATAAAACAGGTAAGTTAGATATAGAAAGTTCTGAAAACGGATTTCACAACAGTATATTGTCGTGATGAATGTAGAGCTATGTAGGATGTATCTGATTCCTATCCTATAAATTTGGTCATTTATAGAAATAATCAACCAATATGATTTAGTAGACAAAAGTGGGGAAGTAAAGTGCAATGATTTGGACAGCTTAGTTGTTTGCTTGATTCATTTTTTACAGTTTAGCAACACTTTGTATGTTATTTAAAGCCAGGAAATATTTTTAGATTGTAAGAATACCTTCTTCGTTTTTGAGATAATGATTTAGTGATACAATTCTTACTAATAAACCAATATTTGGGGGGAGAGGGTAGGGGTCTATACCGTTCTCAAAGATATTTGCACGTAAGCGAATATAACGACATTTAGCGGGAATTTGAACTCGGCTCTCCGATTAAAAAATTCCGAGTCATTATTCATTACCCCACCCGCACATTCAAGCTTGCAGCACCTAGTATTACCATTCGGCCATGCACCTAAGTGCTGACCAGATTCGACGTTCCTTAACTTCGTTCATCGTACGGGAACTGAAGTTTCAACGTGATGTAGTCGTAAGCCTTTTGGGAAAGTATTGTTGACGTTGATGACAGTCTCAAGATAAATGAGAAGTATCGTTTGTCCTTACATTTGTTTTTTGAGTGGTAGAGATTAAAGTCAAAATTGATTGATTGATTTGATTTTTTTATGGTTTATCAACCTTTTGCAGGTTATTTAAAGTCAGTTATATCTTTACGTTTTCAGAATTCTTTTTTAAGATAATAATGATTTTCTGATACAGATTCCTTTTACTTTATTATCTATAAGCTTCCATTATAAACTTCCATTACATCTTGGAAAAGACAGTGGGGAGATTTCCCGTTGTCTTCCGTATAGTTTGGATTTCAGGAAGCCCTTTTCCAAGATTGACTGTCATCCAGTGACGTGCAGAGATTTGGAGATTTCCGGGGGAAAACTCCTTGATTGTATACCTCTAAGACTAAAGTAGTACGTTCGTGTGGAGGTGGGGGGGTTGTTCTACATAGTACTGAGAAATGTGAGAAAGGGAGGCATTTTAAATATATAAAAACAGGTGAAACAAACTCCTTATTCAAATTAAATATAAGCTATTTTTTTAGTTCACTCTTTGATTGGATGCCCTTCTGATATGGATGCCCGGGGCCGTTGTACCCTCTGCACCCACTTCTGCATATTACTGCTGTCATCCAAGGCTAAAGAGCCCAATTTGCCGAAATGTTTAACACATAAATGGAGAGGAGGAGAATTAGTGTCAAAGTGAACGGAAAAGAATTGGATACCGTTTTGAAAATTCTGTTGCTTTATGTTTCACAAAAGATTGGAACTTACCATTAGTGTTTATTAGAACATCTCCATTCTGCGAAACAGTGAGAGATGGAGCTGAAAAGATAGAATATTTTTTTAATCACTTTGGTTATATAATTGTCTAGTCATGTATTTCTCATTGTAAGTAATAATAATCACAAAAGAAGATTCGTACAGAGGAGTTACTTCTTCTTTTATGCGCCTTGTCCCTTCAGATCTTAGGCTGTCATGCCCCCCCACATCTTGCTACCCCTTGTAGCTCTTTTCTTTTTGTTATTTCTCCCAAACCCTGTTCTGCCATCCATTTGCTCAAAGCCATCAAGTATGTTACACATTACTTTCCTCTGTCCCTCTTCCTTCAATCTGTCTTATGAGTATCAGATTTTCCAAGTCCTCCTTCCTCATTACGTGCTCCAGCAATTTCAACTGCTTCTTCCCGATGTTAAGTATAAGTTGCCTTTTTGTTTCCATTCTGCCCAAAACCTCGTTGTTGCTCACATGTTCGCTGCATGGTATCCTCGGAATCTTTCTGTGGAACGGCATTTCTGTTAATTAAATCTCGTCTTCATCTTTGAGAAGATTGTATAGCACTCACTGCCATGCAGGAGGGCAGATATCGCGTAACAGTTCAGTACTCTTTTCTTTGTTTATAACGAAATTTTTTTCTGTTTCACATTTTGGAATGCATCTTTGGCCACCCCAATTCGTCTTCGGGTCTCAATGTTACACTTTCCAGCCTCTGTTAGAACACTTCCTAGGTATCTAATTATTTGTACTTGTTTGATTTTAGTATCCCTGATTTGTAATTATGTGCTCACTCTTTTGCTGATAATCATGCACTTTGTCTTGTAGTTTATATTTAAAACTAGCAGCATCGCCCGTCGTTGCCCGTGCTTGATTCAGAAATTGTACGACTCATACAGCAATCACTATCACTTGACTTAAAATATTTTTGCCCTTCCTTGCCTTTAAAGGAGTGCCCTTTGCCGTGCTGATGTTGCTACATGCATTACTTCTTGCCTATCTCACACTGCGAATTTTTTATAAGCTCTATACTAAACATTAAATCTGTCACGAAAAAAGAACTAAACAAAATGAACACAAAATGATCAGCTTTAAAAAAGGACTCGTATCGGAAAAAACCGAAAGAAAAAAAGAATGTTAACAACAAATAGTTTTTCACACCCAACCCAGTTCTGCGAAATCAAAATCAACGTTGAGTTTAAGCAAGCGAATGAGCCAATTGGAGTAAAGTGCCATGCAGATTTAAATTTTACCCACTTATCACGAATGCAGCTATCGATTTTTTTTGCATGCTAGCATGCTAGTTAACATTCGTGTCAGTCAGCTGCTGGCTCTCACGCTGGCCAATAGAATCTTCCTGCCTATTTGTGGCAGCCAGCTATTGGCTTTCACTCTGGCCAGTAGGAAATGGCCGCGAACTACATGAAAACTGCCGTAGAAGCATGAAAAAATTGATTATTTCCACTATCGATGGGAGTTGCGAAATGCAAACTCGGTCTTGGCCTTCCCGGTAACTTGGAGCATGTGCATGTTAATTTTGGTGCAAATCCGTCGAAAATTGCGGCCGTGCATTCGTTACACACACACACACACACGCGCGCGCGCGCGCACACACACACACACACACATCCTGCCTTTTATAGATAGAGATATAATATACAAATCATTGTCTCACGGATATACGAGAGCTGCCTGAAAAGTAACTGGTGTCGCAAACAATTTATTTCAATTCCAAACAACACACTACATGGTTTTCCCTTTAATGTAACACCCCTTTTATTCTAATGCATTTTCTAACCTTCTCTGCCACGCTTACTAGAAGAATTATTCTTGGATGCTCCTCAGCTCAGTTGTTACAACCCTCTTGATGGCTTCCCTTGGTGATTCTTTTGATCTAGGGGAAAAGAAGGATGTCACACGGAGCAAGGTCAGGTGAATAGAGCAGTTGTTCCAATATAAGGATGTTCTTCTCGGCCAATAACAGACGGATGCTCAGGGCGTTGTGAGCAGGTGCATTGTCGTGGTGAAGCAACCATGATGGTTCCTGCTACAACACACGCATGGCAAAAAATGCAGAAAGCTAAGATTACAGTTATCTACACCCAAGATATCATGTTAGATGATAACACAAACCGCTTATTGGTCTTTCGCCCATAGCTCACACAACATACCCAGTCCCGTTAATTTTTAGACAGTTATCGTAAATATATTTTTAATTATACTAGGAATTATTTACTCATTTTCGGTTGTTAATATTTAAGAATTATTTTTGAATTTTGTCCTGAATAAATACGTTTTGCATAGCAAAACAAAATAACAACATATGCGGTCAGAGATTTTTCTAATCTGATATGTAGTACAGGTGAAAAAAACCGTTGGTATATAATCCAATTGGTTTCTAATAATATAGAATAATGTATTTATTATAACAGAGCATATAAATTCCACGACAGAGAAATCCAAAATTACCTCATGGGGATAGTCTATTTCAACGTACTCAACTTATATAATATATATATATATATATATATATATATATATATATATATATATATATATATATATATATATATATAAAATTTCAACGTATTCGGCGTTTTTTGTAATATATATATATATATATATATATATATATATATATATATAAATGGACAAGGTCCGACAATTTATTTATTAAAGACATTTTTTTTTATGTTTAACGTTGTTATTTTATAGATACAAGTATTTAAGCAAATGCTTGTCCATTTCTTAATATATGACGTCATTTGTTTACATTTGATACGCCAGAGCAGTTATGAATGTACGAGATTCATGGAAGATTGGAGTTTATAAGCAGTAAATTCGACCTTGTCTACCGAACGGTTCTTTGTAGCCTAGAGGTAAGGCACGTCAGCGTATATGACGGTTCCGTATAGGATGCAGGTTCGAATCCTGTCAAAGAACGAATATTTTCTATGAAAATTTCTCGGACATTCAGACCGGTAAATGTTATTTAATACTGTTTATCATAAACAGAGCATTTGCTTAAATACTTGTATCTATAAAATAACAACGTTAAACATAAAAAAATGTCTTTAATAAATATATATATATATATATATATATATATATATGCGATGTCTGATCAAAATTATCGGGACTGGTGTTGTAAAACGTGATGGGGTACAGTTGCCTTGTCGGGTTCTCTTGGATTCCATCGACGCCTTGAAATCTTGTTCTTTTCAACTGGGATATCATTCTTAGGGTGTAAAAATCGCAAAGGGCGTGATTTGGGGAATATGGTGGTTGTCGGACCTGAGAAATGTTATACTTCTATTTGTTGAAGTCCTAAACGTATAAACCCGTCACACGAAAAGATTTCTCCGCTTTTTTATAGATTTTCCTCATTTTATATATATATATATATATATACACCGGATATAACAGCAACATTTGATGGATTGGTTAACATTGATCTTAACCTCAATACCTCACAGAATATCTTCCCTTAACAACCTATGTGTGTGTTGAAACTTTCGTCTGCATGACTTTAAAAGATATTGAACTAATAGGTGCAACCTTAAACTCATTGGAGGTGTATGCAACTGTGAAAAAGAAGGTGAAAAGTGCAATTCTTTGCAACCGATCTTAATTAGTGCAAGACGAGAAGAGGAATTTATGAGTTGGACTGTTAGAAGAGACAATACCAAAATTAAACTGGATCGAGGAAAATGCAAGGAATATTGCGAAACTACAACAACAACAAGGAACCAAACAAACAAAGAATGTCAATAGAGAAGAAGAGTTTTTTAGACAGTTTAGTTTTACAGGTATCGTCGATGAAAGCAATGTTGTGTCGGAAAAGTGTTTGAAAACAAGGAAGATAAAGAAAGATGGCTTCATCCCAATGACATTTTTGAGATTATGTCTGCTCGCTATTCGATTTGAGCCACGTCTTAAATTCTCTCGCAAGCCAATCTGTTGATTTAAAATATATTTTCTTTTAATAATTTTGCTCCAAGCAAAGCAATAAAGCCACTAAGACACAAGGGTTACTGAGTGTGAAAGAATAATCAAAGGAAAAACATTAATAAGGAGCGAGAACAATAAAAGTAGAGGAATCATAAAGACAGTAGATAATGATTGACATTGCATTTAACTTTTTGAAGATCACAGTTGATTAGGAAGCAAAAGTCGGAAAAAATTTCCACAAGCGAGAAGTGCGATAGAATAAATTGTTAGGATAGAACGTACGGTTACATTTAGCCATTTCAATTGTAAAATGATTAGGCATTGACACTAATCTAGTACTGTGCTTAAATTCTTAAAATATAGATATCATGGATGATTGCCATGAAAGTATTTATAGAAAAGGCAGAGGGAAGCTAGATAACTGCGGTAGGATGGATGGTAGGTGAGGACCAAATATATTGAAAATTCTTCTTTGGATTTTATCAAGAATCTTTAAGTTTTTAGCAGGAAAATCTGTGTCAGCAATATTAGAAGCATGGACGTATGGTAGACTTATAAATATGTCAGATACATTCTGGAGAGAAAATTTGTTTAGCATGACACAGCGAATCAATTTTGTGACCTTTAACTTATGAATCCAATCTGGTAATTCGATGCATTCTGCGTGTGAGGGAGAAAGGGCATTTTTCATCGTGCAAAAGAACCAAATGTAAGGTAGAAGATAATAAATCCGCCGATTAAAACCCAAGTAATATAGAGCTAGATCATGCCAACAGATTAGTAGAAAAAATAGATAGCATTTCATACATGCAGGTTAGGTTTTTCTTCTTTTCTTTTTAATCTTATGTCCCTTTAGGGCATAACCGATTATGGCTCTCCCAAGCTTTCCTTTTTTATTATCAGCAAATTGACATACCTATTTGGGAAAGAGTCGTTTATCGTTGCTTTTCCCACTGTTAGGAATGTAGAGTATGTGCCATAATAGATTGCATTTAATAAAACGAGAAATAGTCAACATCTTAGACTCGGAAATAAGCAAAATTAACCGCTTGAAGATATAAGAGGACTGATCAAATGATATCGGGTCTGGTGCTCATAAAGAAAAAAACTGCATTACAAATCAATTCAGTATATTTAATCTCCTTCGAAGAAGTCTTCTTTTGAAGCAACACACTATATCTAGCACCGTTTCCATTGATGGAAGCATTCCTGAAACTCCTTTTTTGTTGGATAGCGAACAGTTGCCTCGTCGCATTCTCTTTAATTTACACGACGTCTTGAAATCTTGTTCTTTTCATGGGGGATCTGATTTTGAAGAAGAAAACATCGCAAGGGGCGAGATCTGGAGAATATGGTTGTTGTCGGACATGAAAAATGTTGTGCTTTGACAAAAACTACTGCACAAGCCATGGTCACTGGTGAAAACTCTGTGGCGTGATGAAACGACCACACTGTAAACATTTTCCTTTCAAGCACTGCCATAAGCAAGGAGACTGAACGAGAACATTATAACTTAGTGTGTATGTGCGACAGAGCCTAAGGTCTATCTGTGCCAAGTGGCTTCATTTTGCGTACTTTAGCTCCGGTACCATAGCAACAGTCCCGATAATTGTTGATTTGGTTTCGTATAACGTTCAATGCGTAGATGAAGACTAAAAGCGGATCCAAGTGATAGATATTAGCGAGGATCATTGGAAAGAAGGGAATCTTTTCTAACTGAAACTATTTATTTTATTATAAAACAGAATAACAATTTTAGCAGTGTAGGATTTAATGGCCTTGCGGTTGACGTATATCAGTCTAAAAATAACTGTGTAACACGATTTATACCCTTGAGTAGAAATATTATTTCCTATTTGTTTATATCTAGAAAGTACGAAAAGTGGCTAATATTTCTTTCAAACTTAGCTTTTGAGATCAAGGTAAAGATATTACTATCATTTATCTTCTCGTTCACGAGAAATAGGAGCAAAACGACATATGGTTCAAATTTCATTGGCCTTAAGATTTTTAGTATATATATATATATATATATATATATATATATATATATATATATATATATATATATAATAAAAGGCTTAAACACTAACCATGGAATATTAGTGTTTTAAGCCTTTTTATTATATCCTTACTCTGTCCTAGATATTGAGTTCTACCTGGATTCTATCCTCTTGGAATTATTTTTTTATACAAATATATATGTATGTGTATGTATGTATGTATATATTTTAGATATATGATTGCATATGTATGTGTATATTTACCACTAATATTACCAATATATATATATATATATATATATATATATATATATATATATATATATATATATATATATATATATATATATATATATATATATATATATATATATATGTGTGTGTGTGTGTGTGTGTGTGTGTGTGTGTGTATGTGTATGTATAGATATATGTGCATATACATATATTACGCATTTTACTCACCTGGTTTGATGTTGTTAGTGTTAGACGGACTGGCATTACTTTGAGCGACTGGTGCTACGACTGTAAATGAAAAAAAAAGAATTATGAACTTATATTCATCTACGGCAATTGAGAAAGAAATATGAGTGTTTCTACTCTCTCTCTCTCTCTCTCTCTCTCTCTATATATATATATATATATATATATATATATATATATATATATATGCAGATATGTAGAAAATAGGAAAAATAGAACACGAAATAAATAAAATAGAACCAAATTCTCTTAACGACATATTATGGTGCTGTTGAAACTTGACTAATGCATGGAATAATAATGCAACACAAAATGTACTTAGAACAAAATGTATTGAAACAAGAAAGTGTACACAATATTTACATATAGTCTTTTGTATATTCCTGGTAAGACCGTTCCTGGAGAATGTGTTGACTGAGTCGCAGTCGGGCAGAGTCTCTGGTTGAATCTCTTGATTCCTTCCTCTCTTCCCGGTACCAATCATATTTATATGGTCGGTACTCCACTATGCAAATTAGGTGGATCCTACCACAACAGGTGCCAAAAGCTATCTTTCGCTGTGACTAACCAGACGACGTGCGCACATGAATGCCATCATTCACTTTGAAATGGATACCTTCACCCTACCCCGGCTTGACCTCTTTCCAAAGGTGACTGATATGTGGATAAAAATTATCTCTTAGACTCCTTACCAAAATGGTCGCCCCAGCCGATTCCATGGTAATTAATTTTGCGAATGAACATGCTTATAAAGATGCGTACATTTCAAGATTGGTTATTCCTAAATTTTCGCTTGAGGATGAAACAGGGCTTGATACCTTAAGTCAATTTAACTTTAATAATTATATTGAGGTTTTCGGCTCTCGTTTTTGAAACATGAGAACTCTTATGTAGCGAAGGAATCATATTTTTTTAAAAAGTATATACATATATATATATATATATATATATATATATATATATATATACATATAAAAAATTATTTATAATATATATATATATATATATATATATATATATATATATATGACATGACAAGTGACTTTTTATAAAATTCACTTCAGGACATAGGCGATCATGGCTCTCCACAGCTTCCTATCTCGTGTGGCTCTAGCAGTTTCACCCCCCCTTTGACAAGGTTCTCCACACCGTACCGCCATCCATTCACACAAGCTCGTCAGCTAAGTGACTCGATGACTTCCCCTATCTCTCTTGCCCTCAATATGTCCCAGGAGGCTTAAGTTTTCCAAGCTCCCCTCCGTTATTATGCGTCAAAGTAATTTCAGTTGCCTTTTCCCGATTCTGAGTAGTAGTGTTGGCCTTTTCTGTAAGACTACCTTGTTGCTTATTCGCTCCATTCATCCATGGAATTTTCAGCATCCTTCTGCAGATCAACATTTCTGTTGCCTCCAGATTTCTCCTCATTCGTCGGGAGATTGTCCTGCATTCGCAAACATAAATAAAACTAAATGTTCTCAGCTAACATCTCATAATAAGAGTAGAAAGAAACTTTTTTGAAACTCAATGTATGGACATAGAAATGAACATAAAAGTATTTTAATCCGATTTATTTTATTATAATACAACATTATTTATTATTGCTAAGAGTTTTTGTTTATATTTAGTGTCTGAGTAGACATCCATATTTTTTAAACAGTAAATCACATTGTTTAAAAACCCACTAAATATAAAATAGTAATATGATATAAAAATATATAAATTTGATTCTATAGACGGGAATCTATCAGAATGTAACGTCCGTTCCTTTTTACAACATATTTAATATTAGAAGCATTCCAAGACAAAGATTCCAAATTTAGTCTTCAATCTAGACGCTTTACTTCGCAATAATGGAATAATCAATCGGAGAATAAAATTAATCATGCGCAGATTAAACGTGGATGCTGAATATCTAAAGAAAGGGCCAATCACTACTATTATGATTCACAAAGACTCATCCATTTTTTTTTTACTTCCACCACGTTATCCAGGCGGCGTCAAGTTACGAAAGAACAGAGCTGACAACATTAAAAGAAATTACTATATTCCATAAACAAACTAGCCAGGGAACGTGTTATAACGCTCGTATTAACTTGTAGTTCGGATTAATAATATTCCAAAGGAAAACATTGGAACACAAGATTAGTGAAAGAAACTGTTTCATCGCGTGGATTAATAATACAATACGAGCGAATATCTTAGTTAGTGCGACACACTTTGCAACGAATACAGGACTCCCGTCATAGTCAATGGAAGAGCCATGTGCAACACTTTAGTGTAGCGAAGGCTGGTCTTCTTTCTACACAACAGATTGAAAGGGAGCTCTTCTTCAACAAAAACTGTTGACAAGTTTCCTGGACCCCTTTTCTCTTAAGCTAAGCCGACAGACGCACATTGTCTGCAAATACACTATTTATTAATCTGATTTGAAATAACTATTATTTACTTCAAATTTTAAATATCGCAGAAATGCATTACTAACCCGACAATTTTAAGTCGTTTAAAAAAGTAATTGAATTAACGTGAGCCTTTATATATATATATATATATATATATATATATATATATATATATATATATATATATATATATATATATATATATATATATATATTTTTAATTACTTAGTTATCTTAAAAATTTAAGAAAATATTCTCCGTAATCTAATGTTTTATTGAATTTTAAATATTTTTTACTGTAAATTTACTATAGTTATCGTTCTTATCTTATGATAATATGATGTATGGTCGACCGAACATAGAAAATTGGTACGTTTAAACACTTAAAAATTTAAAATTCTTTTAAAAATATTAGTATTTGATGATTTGTACTAAGCTTTTCAATTCATGATTAATAAATATAGTTTTCACTTAATACTAATATCATCTAAAAGGTTTAAATTAATACTGAATTCTAAAAGATTAAAAATATTTCAAACTTACTAAGTTATTCTAATTTAAATGTAAAAATTAAAAAAATTATTGTAAAAAAAATTCATTGGAAATTGTTTTTTTTCTTAAGACAATAGTGTTCTTAATAGATCTTATTTATAAAAGCAATTAAAAACTTTTCTAATTAAATAATGTCTAAGTTTTATTGCAGTTTTTATTTTACAATTCAGGGCAGATTTTCGGTAAATGAGTTACTGTTTGAAAAAAAAATGAGGATTTACAATATCCAATGCTTTTAACTAATATATATATATATATATATGAAGAGGAGCAGAATTTAATTTATTGAAATTTCATTAATTAAATAAGTGTGCGTATATACGTGATGGTGGTAGGGGTAAAAGATGTAAAAAAACATTTCTATCAAGATCTTCAAGAATGTTTCTAAAATAATATTATCAATTTGTGTATAAATCCTGAAATTTTCATTAAAATCCGTAAAATTTTGCAAGAATTTCCAACTCATTCTGTTTTTACCACAAAAACACGCTAAAATTTCCTAATCTTTGCTGCCCCTGCTGATGCAAGAAAAACAAGATTTTTAACAAAAAATTCGAGCATGTTAGAAAGGTTTATCAAATGTAATAAAATAATAAAAAAATACTTTGGTCTTTCCTCTTAATAATAACATAAACATTTTGGCGGTAAAACTTTGTTTTTATCAAATTTGGGACATTGTTCATCATTATTCATTATTTTTTATTGAACTATTTTTTCAACGAATTATTGGAGGTACCTATATATATTTAAATAGCGCAGGTAATATTTCTTTCTATTCAAAAGCTGTCGTCCAGTTTGTTTGAGCGCATGTAGTAATGCACTAACTCTCCATAAACTCTTAGTATATAATCAATACACCAATCGTATTCTTCCACGTTTGAATACAGGTTTATACAGCCTCTCGGAATTTCTTAGATGCTTTCTGAGCCACGTGCGAATTTCCTCTTTCCACTCAGTAAAGAACTGTTGTGTTTTAAGTGTCTCTTTCATTGACCCAAACACATAGGCACACGCAGACAGACACGCGCAGACACACAGTATCCATATATAAGGAACAGTATTATTATAAATTGATGCAAATTCTTGTTCTTAGTAATTCTGTGTCTTACGAAGATTACTTCTATTTGCAGACATTGAAACCTTCCTTTTGAAGTGATTGACGTCGCGAACGGACAAAACCATCTACTTATTCAGACCTATAAATATCTCAAGCATAGATATGTCTAGCATTTGCCTCCACTTCTTTCCCAATATGTCCTTAAGCGCACGCATGCGTATTCAACTTTCCTACAGAGCAGGAAGTAAAATTGAAATCAGCAAGCGCGAAAAAGTAGAGCAATCATGAGCCAATCAAATAGCGCGTCTGACATTACATAAGGCAGAGAGCCAGAGATCGATCCGTTTGATCAGTCACATATTTTTAATCTTGCAACTTGATGCCAGTCTGTCACAAGCACTGAACCTCAAAAGAAGTTGAAATTCGGCTGAATCGAGCTTTGTAGCTCATCTAGGAAAAAACAAAAAACAACAACAAAAAAAAAAAAAAAAGACAATAAAAGAAAACAAAAAAAACCCCCCAAAAACGGTGAGATCTTAGTTGCCGCTTATTAATGGATAATAGATTATTCTTGGATCGTGTAATCATAATGGTAATAGTAATATTAGCCACTTCCTTATAAGCTTACGGCCACATCAAATTGAAAAGCTGGTTCCCATACGATCACGGAAGGTAAGCAACATAAATACTGGTCAGTATCTAGATGGCTGACCAGTGGGAATATCAGGTGCTGTAAGCTTGGATGTGCGGCTGTTGTAATGAATAATGACTCGGAATTGTTAATCGAAGAGCCGAGTTCCAATTCCACTTGAGTTCATTATATTCACTTACGCGCAAATAACATTGGGAAAGGAATGAATATTCTCTCGGAGATGTTAATCGGAGAGCGGAATACCAATTCACTTACGAGCAAATACCCTTGAAAAAGGTATGAATCCACCTCTTCTTCCCCCCAGGTATGGGTTAATTAGTAAGACATATCACTAAAACCATTATCATCTATAAAATAAATAATTTATTTTTGCTTTTCCTTAGTTAAGCAGATCACGCGTGTATCAGTCTTCTCAAGCAGCGTTTGTGTGCACAATTCTTGCTTCTATGTGTATTATAATTCTAGTTTCTCGATTTGTGTTTATAATCAATATTTATTTATATGTATTTATGTATATAAAGCATACAAAAATCTCGTAACCCTGGTAAGGTGGCAAACAAGTGCTAGAACTTTGCCACATTATAGTAACAATGTTACGGGGTACCCTAATTCTGTCCCTCAGTCGTGACTGCATTGTCAGGTGTAGTTTTAGATCATACCAAGTCCCACTTTCCATTTCACTCGAAAAAATCAACGTCAACTTCACTTCCTTACTGAATATATATATATATATTTATTAAAGACATTTTTTTATGTTTAACGTTGTTATTTTATAGATACAAGTATTTAAGCAAATGCTCTGTTTATGATAAACAGTATTAAATAACATTTACCGGCCTGAATGTCCGAGAAATTTTCATAGAAAATATTCGTTCTTTGACAGGATTTGAACCTGCATCCTATACGGAACCGTCATATACGCTGACGTGCCTTTACCTCTAGGCTACAAAGAACCAATCGGTAGACAAGGTCGAATTTACTGCTTATAAACTCCTATCTTCCATGAATCTCGTTCATTCATAACTGCTCTGGCGTATCGAATGTAAACAAATGACGTCATATGTTAAGAAATGGACAAGGTCCGACAATTTATTTATTAAAGACATTTTTTTATGTTTAACGTTGTTATTTTATAGATACAAGTATTTAAGCAAATGCTCTGTTGTCCATTTCTTAATATATGACGTCATTTGTTTACATTCGATACGCCAGAGCAGTTATGAATGTACGAGATTCATGGAAGATAGGAGTTTATAAGCAGTAAATTGACCTTGTCTACCGATTGGTTCTATGTAGCCTAGAGGTAAAGGCACGTCAGCGTATATGACGGTTCCGTATAGGATGGCAGGTTCGAATCCTGTCAAAGAACGAATATTTTCTATGAAAATTTCTCGGACATTCAGGCCGGTAAATGTTATTTAATACTGTTTATCATAAACAGACCTTTGTATCTATAAAAATTCTTAAAAAAAATGTCTTTATAAATAAATATATTTCTTAATATATATATATATATATATATATATATATGTGTGTGTTGTCTGTCTGTGTTTAATGGGTACGTTGCCGGGTACCCAGAATATTAGGAAACCGGGTTCGAATCACTTCATGATCGATTTGTTAAGGAGGTGACGATCCCAGACTGCAGCACCGTCAGGAATTACCGGAGAACTATACAACAGGTTGTCAAAAGTCTATGGCTGTGCTAGTACCATGTCACGTGCCATTGTGAACGTAGATTTCAGAGAACTAGACTTGTTCAATTACGCATCTACTATCCATAAACAGTAGCTGGTTAGTATCGTTGCAGTATAAACTACAGGTTGACTCTGCTGGGATTGAAGAAACACAAAAGTCCCTGAGCAGGTGTATGCAACAGGGATTAGCTAGCCACCCGAGAAGATTCCATAGTCTTCCGAGGCCCGTTGGTACAGTTGGTATAACGTTTGCCATATAACGTAACTGTCTGGGTTTCAATTCTGGATGCGCACTTTTGATGAGTTCCAAATATAGGACGAATAGGCCGTCCAGTGCTTTCTGCATTCTGTTGAGGTTTTTTCTAGACTCGATGAATTACTTAAATATAATTATCTCCAATTCTCCTAATAATTTATATCACTTGTATACCCTTGCTTGAACCGGCTTCTAACCCGCTTGATGGAGTGGCTTGGGGATAGTAGTCATGGCTCGTAGGAGCACAGTCTTATGTGTAAAAGAAAAACTCAGATGAGTTCCACCACGGTGATCGAGCGTCGCTATATCGAGAGTAATTCGCTAGCTCTTCATCACGAAGGCCCGTTGATACAGTTGGTATGACGTTTGCTTGATAACGTAATTGTCCGGGTTTCAGTTCTCGGTAGTAGATACGTACTGCTCATGAATTCCAAGTCGGCCGTCCAGTGCTTTCTGCATTCTGTTGCGGTTTGTTCAAGACACGATGAATTACTTAATTATATATATATATATATATATATATATATATATATATATATATATATATATATATATATATATATATATATACGTTTCATTGAATATAATTCATCTGATTTTGTTTTTTTATACAATTTCTCATGCGATCTTATAATTTTTTTCTTTTCGGGGGATAAATTATATAAAAACGGTAAATGAAAAAATGGATTAATGTATTGCCGAAAGCGCTTGGAAAGAAAAAAAAAACAGTTGTACAGTTTTTATATAATTTATTCTCCGAAAAGAAAACACACACACACACACACACACACACACACACACACATACACACACACACATGCGTGTTTGCGAAAATTTATATATATTCATATAAATTTATATGAGTATATTTACGGATATATGCGTACAGATATTTGAGGACATGTGATTGCGAGCCTGCAGTTATCTAATAATGAATGTGCTTTTATCTTTTCAGACCATAAAGGGCGCACTAACGCTTAAGATAAAACGACTGTAACTGTTCCGATGCACCAATGCACAGTAATGTTGCACATTTTTGGAAGGTTTCTGGTGGTTTTTGCTCAAAGTTCGGAAGGAGTTGGAAGCTTCCTACGGGTCTGTATTGTATGGAGCAAAGCGCAAAAATCTTCGGACATTATCAGGACACATTATTTATACGGCGTGTGCAGAACATTATCGATGCGAATTCCGAAACGTCTAGGAGGGTCATTACAAGAGATCTCTCCAGTCGAACGAGGGCAGGAGGAGGATATACGCTACAACTCATACGTGATGAAGAAAGAGCAGTTCATGTCGACACACTAACAAGAACAAAGGCATGAATCCATCTCTTCTCTCTCCATCTATTACACTACTATAAAACATCCAATGTGGAACCACCTCTTAATTGCTGCTGTTCCTAGGTCCACCCTGACCCGGGGTGGTAGCATCTGTTAGGGTCCCAGCTATGGGTAAAATAGTTGACCATGAAATAACTGGCGTCAAAACACTATGAAAGTGTAAAAATATGTTTTAATACCAGAAATACTTTGAAAAAAATTATTGCCAGCAATACATTATTACCAGCAATACATTTTAGAAAAAAATATTACTTGCGATACATTTCTTAAAAAAAATATTACCAGAAATATATTTTTGAAGGAAAAATATTACCCGCAATACATTAAAAAAATATTCCCAGCAAAAAGAAATTTTGTCGGCATTAAATAACCCATTGTGGTTGATATGCCGTAAACCAAACCAAACCAAACCAAACCAAATATCCATATATATATATATATATATATATATATATATATATATATATATATATATATATAGAGAGAGAGAGAGAGAGAGAGAGAGAGATAGAGAGCCGCTTGAAAGTTCAGACCCCACCACCAAAAAATCACAAAAAACATTTTGTGACGCCTGCATCGTTCTAAAATTGTTCTGGTGCATAAAAATGTATATATCGTTTTCCCAAAGCAGACTTACTTTACAAATAATTAACACAAAATATGCATTTTAATTCTTAAATAATGCACTTTATTTCTCCCAAACTAAAAATGCGACACTTTTTGGTGGACGTCAAGTATGTAATAAATTCAACTGAAATACATTTAATTAATCGATTCAAGTTGAATAATCATATGAGACATTCGTAGGAAACAGGTTCGGCATCGTAGATTAAAAAAAAGAGGGGGAACCAGCTGACTTACTATAACGAGAAGGTATAATCTAACAGATCATCAATACCAAGAGGAAAGCATACATCTAATGATATCTAGAAGAAGGTATTGACTTTTCACCAGTCTGGGAGGAAAACAATAGACTGTATCAAAAAGATTTCAGATCCAGCCAATTAACTTACAAATGAATGACATTCAACACAACTGTAATTCTATCTATCTATCTATCTATCTATCTATCTATCTATCTATCTATCTATCTATCAAGGGAGCTTTCAACGTCTCTTGCAAGCGCGCTGGACGCTAGACATGTCATCCGCCAAATCACTCTCTCTCTCTTGCTCTCTCTCTCTCTCTTTATATATATATATATATATATATATATATATATATATATATTAGATAACGGTATATATTTTTATATATCAGGAACAATATTAAGAAAAATGTATGACAAAGTGGAAGGAATTTACTCGATCACCTGTAATAATTGCCGTAAAAATACATAGGAGAAACATCAAGGAATCTAAATAAAATATTATATGAACAAAAAAGAGACATTTTACACAAATGTACATGAAATGCGTTGGTTTCCTATCGTAAGGAGACTGACAACAATTTTGACATGAATAATACTACTCTGATCAAAGGAGAAACAATTGACTCCGACGAAAATGTCTAGAGATGCCTTGATCGTAAGGTCATCTAGAATAAATTTGCGCCCGGACTCTTCCAACATTTGAGCATTTCTTGCAAAATTTCTGTAAACACAATGTGGGATGCCTACTAACGAAAGTGATGGGAAGAAAAACAAAAAAGACTTTAAACGAAATCATAATAAAAAGAAGATTAAAAATTAAAAATTCCCAGCTTCCCTCGTTCGTGCGCATGTGTAGTCGCACGAACATAACAAATTTAGTCCGATGAAGTAAAGGGTGAAACGCGTTACAAGAAAACTTTCCCCACTTTGTTCTCTCTATATATTTTTAAGGGTCGTGGACATTTATATCCTGTTTTGTTTGTGTTTTTACGTGTTTATCTATCTAAATATTTCTACGTGTTTGTGTAATATAATCTGATTGTGTATGTATTGTCTTTTGCAAGATGTCACCCTCCTCCGCCCATATCATCACTTAGGCGGGAACACTAGAACCAAGCAGACGCGGAAGGTTAAATATATGGGAAATGTCTTGACAGAGGACGGTAAGTGCGACACTGAAATCTGTAGGCGTATTGGAATGGCCAGGGACACATTCCAAAAGTTGGGCAGAGTATTGCGAGACAGGGATATCTTTGGTACCCCCCACCCCAAAAAAAAAACCGTCCGCTGATCCAATGTATCTAATCTGTAACGACGCTTAGCACAACATTAGATTTTAACGTTTATTATAACTGAAGTTTTGGCCTTTCATTTAAAACAAAGTAAGTAACGGAATATTTGTATTTTTTCCTCAGTTTCTTTAAATAATTTTATAATATTTTAAACTTAATACAGATTAAATTTAAAATTTAAAATAGGTAATTTTTAATTTTCAATTTTATAGTAAAATTTAATATTAATTAGTTAGAATGATTTCTGTTTTAGTAACCCTAACATTAAAGCATTAATTATTATAACCAAGTTTCGTTATCATGTTATTTGAATTCTCATATAATTGTATTTTGATTGATCATTGCAGCTTATGTAACAGCGTTTCCCCTAGCGAAGAGTGTTTGATTGATTTGAACCTTTTTAAAACTCTTTATTCTACATTCAACACCATCACTTGATAAGACACCAGAAGTGTTGAAACAAAATGGCTATTTTTGTAGTGATTTTATAACATATTTATGTTATAATTTTCGAATAAATTACCGTCCGCAAAAATTTAATGAAGAGCGAGCCAAAGTGAAATGTTTCTAATTGGATTTCTTGACATGTTGATATAAAAAAAATAATCGGAAAACTTTCAATTAATTAACTAACTTTGTAGATATTTGAGTAGCTTAAATTAGACAGCACACAAACTAACAATTAAATCAATGTAATGTAGAAATCCCATCATTTTTCATAGACGATGAGACACGCTTGCTTATCCTTTCTTGCAATGCGAATTTATACTTAGAAATACTCTAAATGAACTCACCTTTTTGGGTCGTTGTAGTCGTCGTAGCAGTCGTCGTAGTAGTGGCAGCGGTAGTGGTGGTTGTGGGAGCTACCGTAGTTGTTGGATAGTCCTTAAAGACGGGCATGGGAGGCACTAAAAGGCAAGAGAAAGAAATCTTGTTGGTCATCATTTCTCATTAAGTTCACAACAGGAGAAATCGTAGTTATTTTTATATTAAAAAACAAACAAACTGGCTATCAATTACAGCCAGGCTCGTCTATCTTCGCCAGTATTAACATACTATGGTCATCAGTAAAAGAGACAACCCAAGAAGCGAGCTGCAAATTGGAGATATCAGATTAAAGTAAAGGAATTAAAAAGAGATTCCCCATTGACCGAAATAGGGAAAATGTTCCTGACATTTACTAACTTTATTTAAGTTGGACACAATAGCGAAAATTTTACCTGATATTAGTTTTTTTTTAAATATCAATTTACCCCCAGAAAGGCGATAATGAATCTAAAACGCAAGAGACATGAAAGAGAAGGAAAAGACTTTAGAAGGAACTGGAAAGCCAATCCTAAACAGGAAACAAGGGATAAAACACTACTACTCCAATTGAAAAGACCGGGGAGGAGTGTGAAACGGACAATAGGTGAATCTATCTACTCTGGTTGAGGAGAAAAATAGTAAATAAGAGTCCAGTGTTCAGGCGGAGACGTTAGAAATATGGAGTTGAGGTAGACTGTAGTAGGAAACGGAAACCTAATCCTAAACAAGAAACCAAAGATAAACCTCTTCTTCTGTTAAAAAGACCGGGGAGGAATATGAACCGGACTATAGATGAATCTTTTTATTTAGTGTAAGCCTTTTTTAATATTGAAATTTAATTTCTAACGTAAAATACGACCTTTTTTATGACTTGGAGTTAACTTATAGCAGACACGAAAATGAAATTACAAAATCTCCTACAGAAGGTAGCAACGGAGAGTGAGAAGAAAGGACTAAGCATAAACTAAAAGAAGACGGAGTGCATGGTCTTCAGTAAGAGGATGAACCCAAAATGCGATCTGAAGGTCGGGAACACTAGAATCAAGCAGACGCGGAAGGTTAAATACCTGGGAAACGTCTTGACAGAGGACGGTAAGTGCAACACTGAGATCTGTAGGCATATCGGGATGGCCAAGGACACATTCCAAAAGTTGGGCAGAGTATTGCGAGACAGG
This sequence comes from Acanthosepion pharaonis, assembly GCA_903632075.3. Lineage (NCBI taxonomy): Eukaryota > Metazoa > Mollusca > Cephalopoda > Sepiida > Sepiidae > Acanthosepion > Acanthosepion pharaonis. Next base: position 2,663,476 of record CAHIKZ030004961.1, on the reverse strand, counting down.
AAGATATCTTTTGTAACAAAGAAAAGACTACTGAACTGTTACGTGACATCTGTCCTTCTTTAAGGTAGTGAATGTTGGACGATTCCCTCAAAGATGAAGAAGAGACTCGAGGCGACATAGATGTGGTTCTATAGAAGGATGTTAAGGATATCATGGACCGAGCATGTTAGCAATGATGAGGTCTTAGAGAGGATACAAACAAAGAGGAGGCTTATACTTAATATCAAGAAGAGGCAGCTGAAGTTTCAGGGACACATAATGAGGAAGGAGGGCCTGGAGAATCTGATACTCACGGGTCGAATAGAGAGAAAGAGAGACAAAGGAAAACAACGTGGATGACAGAGCCTGATCTGGGGGAGGAATCAGAGAGAAGGAACTTGTTAAGAGGTGCAAGGGATAGAGGGAAGTGGAAAGCTATTATCGCCTACGTCCTGAAAGGACAAGGCACATAAAAAGAAAAAAAAAGTAAAGAAGAGCTTGCAGTCTGGAGTTTGTTTATTAGCAAGACTATGAGCGTGTGTAATGTGTTATCTGATATTGTTTTCGTACACGTTGCAGTAATCAAATGATTTTTAAAAGGATTTTATACATTTATGGCAATCATTTCTTCTTACGACAGTTTGGTATTTTGTTTCAGTGATTTCCAAATGATTATCAACGCTGTTATTTTGAAATCCGAAATTGAAAATTCGATTTCCAACTTAGCGAAAAGTAAATTTTCATAAACAGCTCAAATTTGATTAAATCTATTCACCTGTATATAAATACCTGCATCAGCAAAAGAAATATTTTTAACTTTAAGTTATATTTTCTATATAAGTAATGCAGGTATTTTAGCTGCACAATTAATGTGGAATAAAGGATTTTGATCTTTAAATATTTAAATATAAAAATATCCAAGTAAAAATTAAGAAAAATTAAGAAAAAAGTACTAGCATTTTGATCCTTCATATATACTAATATTCCGTTGTTATGG
>CAHIKZ030004961.1:2630000-2660000 GCA_903632075.3 Acanthosepion pharaonis | reverse complement strand
TACTTATAAAATGCTCAACGATGACAGAACCATATGTGATGTTGACCACGTCACCAACTTGGAATGTACCATTCCTAATTTTACGTGTTGATGTATTCTCGTGTCTAGCCGTTGGGTAGTTCTACATCTAAATTGATAAATGACTTTGTTAATATGATGGGGGTGGGTGGGTAGAACGTCCTTTCGGGTTGACACCTATGCAGACCTGGTAGAAAAGACAACACAATACATTAGCCAAAATATAACAATTTTAAACTACAGAGCTAATCTGATTGGCAAATTTTCATTTATTGTACCCATCTAAGGCAAACGCAAATAAATAGGACACTTAGTAGTCGCACTCGGTTCAAGTTTAGCAAAATTAGAGATTTTCTTATTCATAACCGACTTAATTACATCTAATGGGTACCTATTTTTAAAATTTTGGCAATTGTTTTTAGCTCGTCATCTAATTTAGATTTTGAGCAAATCATTAGAGCTCAATGTGTTACTGATTAAGTTTTCTTTACATTTTTGGAACAGAATGCATCCCACCGGATGTTTAGTCCCGGTAAAGGCTGGTTTGCGATAAATTAATGTGATGTAACCCGATGGAGATCTTGTTACCAAAACATCCCAAAAAAATAAAGTGGAATCGCTCTCAATTTCCATTGTATAATTTAATGCCGGATGCATATCATTAAATGAAGAGAAAAAAAAACTTTAACCTCCATTAGATCCAAAGAGGCAAAACGTGTCATCAAAAAAAATGATGATACGTCAACGGTTTGGCAGTTCCAGAAAATAGATGATTCTCATGGAAACCGATAAAATATTTGCCAAAGTTGGTCTCAAAACTGAACCTATGGAGACTCCATCAATTTGCTTATACATTGTGTCTTTGAAACTAAATTCCGCAGACGTAACAGCAAATCTTATTAACTCAGCAAATATATTTACCGGAATAGCAGGTGGAGATATCTGGCTACAATTTAGAAAATCAGTGTATATATGAATTGTTTCTGAAATAGGGACACAAGTAAAAAGGTTGTTAATCTCATCATATCAACAATGTCATTTATCAATTTAGATGGAGTTGCGTAGCCGACTACATAGATAGAACTACCCAACGGTTAGACACGAGAATACATCAACACGTACCTAGGAAAATTAGGAATGGTACATGGTCAACAACACATGGTTCTGCCATTGCTGAGCATTTTATAAATAATCAAAACTGTGTCACCAATTTTAGCGTCGACTCTTTTACCATCCTTAGTCGTGCTCATTCTTTCTTACAAGCATCAGAAATGATTTATGTCAGGTCCAGATAGCCTTCCCTCTGTAAACAGAGGGAATGCCTGTTGGGTCTTGATGTTATTTCAATCTGATTGTTCCGCCATTAATGCATAACATATATTTCGTATTTTGTATTTTGTATTGTAACATTTATTTCTCGGTTCCAGGTCTGTAGAATGGGGAGAAACCAGTCTGCTGTTTTTTTTTAATCATGAACGGTAAAAAGCTTGTCTTGCCTTTTTTTTATTTCCACAATATATATATATATATATATATATATATATATATATATATATATATATATATATATATATATGATAGTAAACTAATGAGTTCGTAGAAGAAAATCCTATTAGATTCTGGGTATTTGGAAACAAGGAAATGCGCATTAAACTTGTCAACTTCTTTATCTTCTTCACCTTCTTCCTCTTTTTCTTCTTACGTCCTTAAACCCGGAAGGAGTCGTTGGTGTGCCTACGTGATGAGATGTCTACCATTCTCCTTCATATGTCATATTCGTGTGTCAAATCTTGGGTCTCCGCGAATGATTCCTTGGTCTGCTCATCATGTGGCGTGTTTTGGGCGTTTTAATTTAACGGAGCCCATCCCTCTCCAGGAACCTTTCAGGGATAATTACGTGAATTCTAGCAATCTTACAAGTTTCAATTACTCGATAATTTTATGCTAAGTGTATAAACTTGATTTCATGCCAAAGAAATTCTACCAGGATTTATTTTATTAACGACGTCAGATATGCAGATGACACCGTGCTGGTCGCTGGCACAGAAAAAAACAAACCTCCAGGAACGGCTAGATAAAATAGTAAAGGAAAGTGGCAAGAAATGACTATCAATTGTAAGAAGACAGAATGTATGGTTTTCAGCAAGAAGTACGATCCAAGATGCGAATTATAAAATGAAAATGTCAAAATCAGGCAAGTACAGAAACTTAATCTGGAAATATATTGGAATAGCAAAATGCTCCCCAAAAGCTAAACACGGTATTAAGAAATAAACTTTCGCTAGAAACAAAGAAAAAGGCGCTTAACTGCTCCCTAATATCAATCTTCTTACATGGCAGTGAATGCTGCATACTTTCTTCGCTGATAAAGAGGAGACTGCAGGCAGTAAAAATTTTCTACAAAATAATGCTGAGAATACAATGGACGCAGCATGTGAGCAACGTGCGTGTTCTAAAGAAAATGGAAACAAAAACGACATTAATGCTTAGAATCAGTAAGAGGCAGTTGGACATTCCAAGACACATAATGAGAAAAATAGTTTGGAGAATTTGGCACACACAGGGCATACTAAAAGCAAGATGGACAAAGGAAACATCAAGTAACCTACGCAACAAGCTTATGTAAATGGATGGCAGAACATGACCCGGGAGGATGGTAAAAAGACAAAGGTTGCTATGAGCTATGATAGCTAGGAAGCTGTGGTGAGCCATAATCGACCACGTCTTGAAGAAGAAAGTTTGATTTTAGGTCAAATGTTTTTATTACTCTTTTTTCCAAAACCTACCGAAGAGAAATTATAGTTATAAAGATGGACCTGATCGACTTCTGAATCTTGTCATTAGGTGACATGTACTTGGTTGACGAGAAACAACCTACCACCATTTTTGTTTCTTATTCATAAGAATTTAAAGATATGGGCATCTCGACGTAGTGTAATGGTTAACAAGTTTGTCTTTCTAGATCCATTAAGACTGCGTATTGACTTTAATCCTTACTGGGTGCTCCAGACATTCGTCCTTGTGCCACATCTGAGTTACTCTTAGAAAATCATTTAGCACTTAGACTTGGTGTAATGTTTAGCAAGTTAGTCTCGCTAGATCAATTACGGCTGAGTAGAGAGTTCGAATCTCACTGAGTGCTCCATACTTTCGGCCTTGTGCCACATCTAAGCCAAGCTTTGAAGATCCCCGTATGAAGTTAAGGATTGATTTATATCGACAATAACTATTTTAGAAACCAACTAAAAGTAGCAAAAACTTGAGAAAAAAAATAAAGAAAATTATAAGAAACTTATGAAAATTTATCAATGAAAATAAATCAACAAACAGGCTTCTGTGATTTTTGTGGGAGTTTTTGCTGATTTTTCTTCTTCAATATGACGTGTCCATTTAGAACGTGAGCCATCATGGTTCTCACCAACTTCCTGTCTTTTCTAGCGCTTAGTAAGTTTTATTTTTTCCCTATCTTCCCTAATCCCTGTTCTGCCAATTTACACAAGCTAGTTAGATAGGTTATTCACTGTTTTCCCTTATCCCCTTTGCCTTCAATATATCCTGTAAGTGTCAAATTTTCCAAGCTCTCTTTCCTCATTATATGCTCTAGAACTTTCAACTGCCTCTTTCTGATTCAATGTATAAGTGTCCTTTTCGGTTCTATTTTCTCCGTAAAACCCGGTCGTCGCTCACATATTCAATCCATGGTATTCCCAGCATATTTTTGTAGAACCGCATTTCTGTTGCCTCAAGTTCCTACTTCATCTGTAATGGGTTTATCCAGCATTCACTGGCATATAGGAGAACTGAACATCATTAAAAATTAATTTAAATTACTCACTCTCTTCGCTTTCAAACTCAACAGGCATCAGGGCCTGACCATATGGTGCTTTTCGGGTCCCATTTACGCAGTAAAATGGACTTCCAGTCATGGTAGTTGTGATGAAATCGGAAAATATTTTGATGTCAGCTTGACACGTCGGAAGCTGTGGAGTGACGCACTTGTAGAAGTCATTGTACACACTGGTGTTCAAAAGAGAAAAGTAGAGAATTAGTGTTAAAATTGAGATTAAAAGATTACGGAGATTAAAAGCGATATCAAAGACGTACAATTTTTATACGGACATTTTTATTGAAATTGTCAAATGTGTTGTCATGCATTCCAAAAGTTGTTAGAATTCTTAAAATTCTTTTTGTTGCCCTAGTTCCTGCAAGAATATTTCGCCACATCCATTCTACAATATTCTTCGTGTGTCTCGTCTCTCATTGTCTTCTATTTTTTTTGAGGTAGTGCAAACCAGAAAATGTCCATATTGCTCCAACTCTTCCCAAAGGGAAAATTTGACGCAAAGTCATATGTAATGTTGGGGAGTAAAGACTTTTGTATAATTTGTTCTACAAATACTGTTCTAAAGACTTTGTGTAATGAAGCTTGTTCAACGCGCACCATATAGTCGATTCCATTCTCAGTAACACACAAATGGCTGATTTCTTAATATCGAGTATGCCAGTCCGCTAGAGTGTCTAGCTAATCTCTGTTGCAGGCGACTACTCAGGGACATCTATGCTTCAACCCAAAATACGGATATATATATATAAATGCATTATATATATCCGTTTTTTTTTGAGAATATGGAGTCTATAGTGACTCAATTGGAGACACTTGCACAGAGAAATTTGCGTTTCTTCAACATCCACAGAGTCCACCTGTGGTTTATACTGCAATTATACTGAGTGAAGCTCTTGAAAATATATTTTCAATTGAGCACTGTTGTGACAAGCTAATTCTAAAAGCAACGGTCACCTGCGTAAATTCGAAGTTCTTGAGTAAAATGAATGGAGCACTATGGCTGCTTGGCGTTTGTTAGCGTTTGTAAAAACAATACGCTACATTTGGCTGACTCGTTCTGTGGTAGAAGCTCTGATTGACACCAAATCGGTTGGGTTTCGATCCGGGTTTGAGGCATTCGGTTTTCTAGTCTCACTGAGGAGCTGTGATACAGTGAAACAGTACTGTCTGCGAATTACACACACACACACACACATATATATATATTACGTTGAAACACTGGTTCTCATTCGATCAGCGAAGTTAAGTAACGTAGAGTTTAGTCAGTACCTAGATGGGTGACTGCTTGCGAATACCATAAATGGATAATGCCTCGGAATGAGAAATCGAAGAGCAGAGTTCAAATTCCTGTCGAATTCGTCACATTCACTTACTTACAAATAGGTGCCACATCTAAGCTACGCTTGCAAAATCGCTACATAAACCCCACCAGTACTAGAAAGAGCGATATCAGTAGACACGAGGAAATTATTTTCCTAAAAAAAAAAAAAAAAAGAATTGTTTTAAGAGAAAGGTTTAACAGTTAAGGCTAACTGTTCAGTCAATGAATACTGATACCGTTTCTTTCAACATTCTCATCCAACCTCGGCCGAATCAGTATGGTCAAAAAATCCGATTAATTCTTGGATGAATAATGATATTTTGAAAAAGCAACAATAAAAACAATAAACAAAAATATGTTTTTTAAGTAGGAAAATTGAAATATCCTTGTGATTTTGAGAATTTAATTTCCAAACATTCAAGGAAAAGTTGGTCAAAAGAAAACATTTCAGAAACGTTTATTTATATAATGATTTTTTAGACATTTTTTTATGTTTATACGTTCTTTTTATAGATACAAATATTTAAGTAAATGCTCTGTTTATAATAAACAGTATTAATGACATTTACCGGCCTGAATGTTTGAGAAATTTTCAAAGAAAATATTCGTTCTCCGACAGGAATTGAACCTGTATCCTATACGGAACTTTCATATGACCTGACGTGCTTTTACCGATTGAGCCATTGTCCATTTCATAATGTGTGACGTCATTTGTTTACATTTGGATACGCGTTGAGCTAATATGAATGTACGAGTGAAAATCATGAAGAATTGTAAGTTTAAAAACAGTAAAATTGACCTTGCTAACCGAAACAATCATCTGTGGCTCAATTAATGGTTTTTGTTCACGGGGCGGAATATTTATGTACAATATCCCGATAACAACCAAATAAAATACTGTATAATGATCGGATTCTTTTTAAGAACGTAAAGAAATTTGTAGTCCCCAATATTTATATGAAGAGGAGAGATACATTGAAAATGCTTTTAAGCTCATCCAATAGCCCTAATTATTTCATATTCGACAAGAATCAAAAGGCTTCTAAAATATTTCAAAATAAAACAGTGGATCGTTCTGAAAACCTCAACGAATAAAATTATATTATTTTACCCACCAACTTTATCACAACTACAATTGAAAATAATTTATCTAAGCTTAACGTAAAAATTGTAAAATTACTTCTAAAACAATAAAAGACTGAATACAAAACAAAATAACAATAAACTAAAACTTGATGGGGGAATTTACTCCGTCATTAATATATTGTGGTAATAACTGCCACAAGAAATACATAGGAGAAACCTTAAGAAATCTAAATAAAAGTTTATAACATAAAAGGGATCTTTAAAAAAAACTGCTCACTGCATTAGTATTTACTAAGAAGAAAGTGTTTAGAAAATGCTTTAATCGCTAGATCATCCACAGTAAATTTAGGTCCAGGTTCTTGCAACATATCACTTTCATTTGCAAATTTATTATTACAATGTGGGATATTTAATAACAAAATTGATAAAAATATAAACAATTAAAAAAAGAAATTAAATGAAATCGACTCGACTATATACCCAAACACATAAAAACAGTTAAAAACTGAATATTCAGCACCCCGTGTACTTCTTGTGAATGTGCAATGACATCAATAAAAAAAAATCACTTTATTCCGACGAAGCCCCTAAAAAGACGAAAAGTATCCCATGAAATCTTTCTTCCTTTTGTCATTAATTTTCCCGTACACAAGTATGTAATTATATTGACTTCTCATTAAACAAGATTTTTTTTTTATTTACGTTATTTACATGAGGACTTGTCCTCATCCTTGTTATTATCAAAACGTTTCGGTCGTTGTATTCCCCAGCTTTCATTACATGTGTGTCAATCCTGGTAAGATTCAGGAACACTTTATTTAATCTACGGCGGTAGGTTGTTTTCGTTCCACTTCTCATCTTAGGGATATCTCTTCTACTTTTTTTTTTAGTACTGCTTAGTTATTGCTCGCCCTTTTTTTTTTCTTGAGTTCAAGTTCACACCGCTCTGCCCAGGGATTGAACTCACAACTACTGTGTCACCAAACACACGAACCAACGCTTTAATCTACTGGGCTATTGAAGTTTTTGTTTTATTTTGAATATGCCAATCACCTTTAGCACATGCTATATAAAATTTCCATTTGACCCACCTAAATCAAGTAATAATAATAATAATAATAAATGAAGATCTTCAAAAACTATCAAAATACAAGGACCTTGAAATCTCAAAAAAGGAATTTCAGTTGTAGTTGGAGCCCTCGGATAGATTGGAAAAGATGCCATTAGACTAATTGAATGAATCCTTAGTAGCCCATGCCTTAAAGAAATAAAAAAAATGTACTCACACATACAGCCCACACCTTACTAAGAGCTTTATCTATGTAAAATATATGCTATTTTTTTTTCAAGACTGCTCAGTTGAAAATGTCATGATGCTATTTTTGAACTTAGGTATCTGGTCGGGACCCGGAAAGAAATGAGTATGCATCAGAAACCAAAGGAAATAATAATTATAATAATAATACTCATGGGCTCTGTTCTTAATTTATTAGCGTTGTTTACATCTGCATGTTTTAACACGGTGAATTAAGATGGGCTAAAATATCCCGTTCAGTGCCACTGATTTATTTGTCACTTGCCATAATCAGTTAGGTAAGTGTATCTCTGTTCATGAGTGGGTAGCAGGGAAAGTACCATAGTTGGGGGTTCAGTATGAAGGATAAGGCTTCCAAGTTATTTTGGGAGTCACATCCTATATGGAATCTGTGGAGAGCTATGATCTCCAAAGTCCTAAAGGGACACGGCTTTAAAGAAAAAATGAATTATATAGGAAGGTATTTAATCGATACCTATATTTAAATATCAAATACGTTTCTTTATAATAATAATAATAATAATTCTTTGATACTAGACTAGGCCATCCTGGGTTGACGATAAACTAAATCCGGCATTGCGAGCTTTTGACGGGGCGTGGAACCACCTCGTAATTTCTGTTGTTTCCAGGTCTACCCTGAGCCGGGATGGTAGCACCTGTTAGGGTCCCAGCTATCGGCAAATAGTTAACCCCAAACTGGATTCAAAACACTATGAAACTATAAAAAATGATTTTTATACTAAAAATACCAGCAACATATTTTTGAAAAAAAATATTACCAGCAATAAGTTTGACTCTCGACAAAGACCCTCTTTACAAAAATATGTTAGTGAAACCTGATCGACAAACTGATTTTTTACAAAGAATATATATTCTATTCATACGAACCTAACCTAAAAATATTGTCAGCATTAAATGAACGATTGAGATGTTGATATGCCGTAAAACAAAATAAACCAAGCCAAACCAAACTAAACTAGGCATAGCTCTCTTGATTTCAGATTTCTGACATTGAATTTTATACACCAACAATGTCCTTCGGAACGATGGCATAATGGATATAGATGCTGCTTACACTTGTGTTGCTTTCAATTGTTGATTCGAGACTTCAACACGGGATCAGCAAGGACGAACAAGAACAGGCATCACAGGGACAAAATAACAGAATAATCAATAAATATCAGCAAAACAATACTACCTGAAGATAATCAAATGGTAATTGGTCGAAGCGATGCGTCTGTAACAAAACTTATAGGAATCAAGATGCGAAGAGCATTTTGAATAATAAATGTAGATCTTGTTCCATTCAAACCCACATCGCAATTATTTGAGCCAAATGCTGCAAAACTAACACTATACTTGGATGCTTTGGGGCACTTCGACATGGAGTAATGGCTAGCAGACTTGTATCGCTAGAACAATTATGACTGAATAGAGAGTTCGACTCTCACTGGATGTCCCATACATTCGGCCTTGTGCCACATCTAAGTTACGCTTAGAAAATCGCCTAATTTTGACGTTTTGTAATTTCTGTAATGATAGTGATTACATTTTCTCCTAAAATTCCTTTTTTATTTTAATAAAAATACTGAAAGGGGAAATTTACGATAGTGGCCAACTATTTTTGGGATGGCCTTTTTTTCAGCGTCACTATGCTTAAAATGTGTAATACTAGCAAAAGTAATTAATTACCAAGGTGACCCAAAAGTTTTGCACGCCAGTGTATCGACGTGATTTAATTTATAAGAAGGCACTTTTATAAAGTATGAATTTTAAATCATATTCTAAATTTTGTCAGGAGTGAATAACCCGACCGGGTGTTTCATTACTGGGAATATTTGCCGTTCAGTTAGAGCAGTTTAAATTTAAAGTCAGACCACCCGAAATTCAATATTAGTAACAACAATTGGGTGCAACTGAGGTAAATCCCCACATGGGCAAGTGTAAAAATTTGAATGGTGGGTCTGAAAAGGCCGTTTTTGCGTTCTCAATCTTGCAAGGAAGGAACCTCTTCCATGGACCGTCATAATAATAATATACAATAATTTTTATTTATAATAATTTTTTTATAATTCTAATAATTTTTTGTGTTAGATTTCAACTCTCAAAATTGATTGTACGCTGGTTTTTTACAGACACTAAATTTTGCCTTTGATTTTTGCGCAAAGTGTAAAAAATCAGTCTTTTTCGATTTTTCACCTTCAAGGTTTTAATTTTTTTCCTGCCAATTTCGTCTCAAAATTGGCACTGAAGAATTATCTATCGACCCCCCCCCCCACAAAAAAAAACGAAGGAAAACAAAAAAAAATTATCGCTAGTCGGATGAAAACTGTGGAAACGCATGAATAACATCCGATCACACACACACACACATACATATCCACACATTTTGAGAATTATAGTTATAGATAACTTATTCCTTGTATCGTATCCTGTCTTAGTCGTGGGTGTGGTTGGGGGGGGGGTCAGGTAAATAAAATCACTTGTCTTCTGATATTTATTGTTTTGGTGTTCGGCTGCTCATATCAAAGCATCGTGAATTATCGAACGATAGGACAATGACTGTATGAATGGTGGTATACTCTTTGCGTATTCAATTTATTACCAGCAGATCAGTTCAGGGTTCTTTACATCTTCTATGTACTGTGTCTGTTCAGGACGTTGGCGAACATGGCTCTCCACAATTTCATGTCCTTTGTAGCTGCTATTAAATTTTGTCTTTTTATTATCTCTTCTTGTTCTGTCATTTATACAAACTCACTAGCTGGATTATGTACTTGTTTTCTTTTATGCCTTTTGCGTTCCCTCTAGCCTGTGCTCCTCAAATTTTCTAAGCCTTCTTTCCTCATTAAGTGCTGTAGACATTTTTAACTGTCTCTTTCTGATGTTAGGGATAAGTATCCTTTTTTGTTTACATTTTCTCTAAAACTTAGACGTTTCTCACATGTTCGGTCTATGGTATTCTCAGCATCCTTCTGCAGAACCACATTTCTGTTGCTACAAGTTTTTTCTTCATCTGTGATTGTTCAGCATTCATTGCCATATAGGAAGACAGATATTACATATCAGTTCAGTACTATTTTCTTTGTTTCTATCGCAATTTTTCTGTTTATTAATACTTTACTTGGATTTTGAAAGTCATCTCTCCCCTATGGATTTCGGTGTCGAACTTTTCATTTTCGGTGAAAACATTTCCCATATATTTCAATTGTTTTACTTGCTTGATTTTAGTATCTCCCATTTGTAATTTGGGCTGCTAAATACTTCAAAAACCCGGTGTATGGATCAGTTATAAAACATTTAGTATAGAAGATAATAGAATTAAACATAGAATAAGCTGTTCTAGTGTAGACAACTCCAAGGATGTTACAAAACCAAACCAATAACCTAAGAACTTAAATCATGTTCGTAAATAGCCTCGTCAGATTGTAGACTCTCATATGGATGTCATACATAACGCTTAACCCTTTCAGAAATGTCTAATATGCAAGCTGTATACAACAGTTTCTCAGATAAATGATGTTATATAAGAATGAAGTGTCGCTGCCGACACTTGTGTTTGAACATAGATCTCCAGTGAACACAGGCGACCCCATTACTGAACTAAGTAGATCACGTGACCATATCAGAAACACATATATAGAAGATGTCGCGTGACGTTTGATGTGATCGCTATTTCTAGTCTATCCTCTATTAATAACGATTCGCTATTTCTCTTCTATCCTCGATTACTATTCGGACCGCTATTCTCTACTCTATTCACTATACTAAATACTATTTGTATGAGTATTATTCAAAGGCGTCTGGCACCAGTGTTGTTCAACGGCGTATTATAGTTGTATCTGCGATTACAAAATTTCTACTACGTTGGCATTCATGAAGTATCAAACAAGTGTTCATCGTTTGAGTTGATAAAGGTGGCAACGAGTGTTCGTTGACAACACAAAAAATGATTAAAATGGTTTGTAGCAAATGAACCCACAGATTTTAGAGATGATCATCTTTCTTTGAAGCTTGTTGACTGGCGCTACAGAATCACAGACAAAGAACCGTACGAAATAACGGAAACCACATCACTTGAAGACATTCAACAGCAGCAACAGCTAAAATGGATGACATATGTAACACGAAGACATAATCAAGATTCCATGCTATTTCAAATAAAAGGCAAGGAAAGAAAAACCCGTCAATACTGGGAAGAGCGAGAATAGTTACTGGACTTACGAAAAATATTTTTCAGAAAATATTGTTTTAATAAAAAGCTTATATAAATTTCAATCGACAGTAGCATTGTCTGCTCGGTCAATGAATACGAATGTTTCCTTATAAGGAAACGATTAAGATTATCATTAGAGATGAGAGATACAGATACTATACTTTGATCCCTGCATGATGGACTGTGAGCGAAGAAAAGCGAAACTCAAGTCGCAACAGACTGCTCGGTCAATGAATGTCAAATGTTTCTATATAAGTATGTGGCTAATATTAATATGACAATGGCTTATTGCTATTGGCAACTGTTGAAATGTCATTCCTTTCTATATTAGTCTAATTTTCTTCTTTGTTATTCCTTTTTGTCTTATCATCTTTTTTGCATCCGCCCTTCATTCTCTTCTCTTTACATTTTTTTTCCGTTTGAAGTAATCGCATTGTTTTTCTCTTTCTTTTGTCGTATCGTTTGCTGTCAAGCAATCACATTAGTTTTCGGGAGAGGGCGACCGCGCGAAAAGATTATCTGGAAGTTTCTTCAGATATGTTTTTGTCTTTTTCTTTGTGCCCATCCCGAACTGAATGCGGTTGCTTTTGCGTGTTGAGTTGTTCAAACATCTCACCGTTATTTAATTACTCGACACAATACTTACGTGCATGCGGTGCTGGGATTTCCTTCATCAAAGATGTCAAGTATGGAGTTTAAACTCGTCTGGCAACTTGCAATATAACAGCATTCCGTCGGCCGGAATGAAACTGAAATTGAGAAAAATAAAATTAATAATATCTTGATGTCACTTTTATTAAAGTGACAAGCAAAAATAAAAGTAAATATTCACTAAATTACCTCTACTTATTCCTCTAGCAAAACACAATCCGTATATACAAGGAGCGATGAGTAAATTGTCACCATATTATATTTTTAATTTCGTGCATGCGCGTTGTTTGTTTTTGATTTTGTCGATGGCAGACTATAGTAGGATGAGTTAGGCACCGTTCGTCAGAAAAAGAGTGCCATAACGCAATTCACTCTACCAGGAAATTTAGAAACGACATGCTGTACTCCTTGGCATTCGCACCGGAAGCTCCAATACGAACATTTCAGAGTGTGTGGGTGTCAATCTGAGGGTTCGGAAAGAGTCATGATGTTTGGCGTGATCACTAGTGATGGCAACGTTATAGCACCGTTCATCTTCCTACAGGTCCTCAAACTCTACACGAAGGTCTACATCAAGTGCTTTGAGGAGGTAGTACTGCCGAGGGTCAGTAGGCTGGCTGCTTGCTAGAAGAACCTCTATCTGACAAAAGTCCTCTGCACCATACCACACAAGCAGCAGAACCCAATCATGATTGTCAGATAATTTCTACAACCACACCACCCCTTACACCTGTCCACCTAACTCCCCAGACTGCAACCCTCTTAATTATTAGTTATTTATCTATCAAAACTTTATATATATATATATATATATATATATATATATATATATATATATGTGTGTGTGTGCGTGTGAAGATTTCTCAGAGTTAACCTGTAGAAAAGACAATATTTATAAATATAAATGACAATAGGAAAACTGTAGTTATTGCTGACGCGTTTCGTCCAATGTGGACTTCCTCAAAGCAAAAAAACGAAATGAATTTAATTAAAGAAAGTAACTAATAATAACAAAAAACAGAATGTTCTTAGCAACTGGAGGAATGTAGAGGACACTATTTTCATATTGTTAACTGAAAATAATGTCAGTTATTGTCACGCGTGGAGAATATTGTCAGTATAGCTGTGTTTTTTGTTATTATTAGCTACTTTCTTTAGTTAAATTCATTTCGTTTTTTTTGCTTTGAGAAAGTCCACGTTGGACGAAACGCGTCAGCAATAACTACAGTTTTCCTCTTGTCATTTATATATATATATATATATATATATATGAGATATAAAATATTTGAAACACCGACTTTATGCTGCCACGGTTTCTACCAGAATAGTTTCATCAGGCAGTAAGTTTTTCTTTGTTTCTAACGATAATTTCCAGTTTTTAATAGTTTGTTTAGCTTTTGGAATGCATCTTTTTTACTTTGTTCCATCGCCAGTCTTCATTAGCTATTGACTTGTCACTGGTTTGTCAAGATGTTAATTGGTAGTCGACCCAGATTTCAGTATGGACAAACGCACTCATAATACTTTGACATGAGATGGGCATCTACACGTTACTCCTTGACCAATAATTGTATGATGTCATTCCCTAACAACGAATCAAGCATATTGTCCTAAATGGGTTACAGTTTTGACACAGAGGGTTTTTTTGTTTGATTATTCCTGTAGTATGTTTGCCCAAGTTTAAATCTTGATTCGTTTTTTGCTTTGTAAGTTGAAATTCAAATAAAAATGAATGGCGCCAAAACTTGAATGAAAACTAGAATGCAGACGTTTTGTTTCACATTTAAAAAAAAAAAAAGATTCCCTGTGTATTCATGACATGCTCTAAAATTTTGTCTAAACGAGTTTTTAACAAAATCTGACTCTTTATTTTTTTTATATGACTCCATCCCTTATAAAAAAATAAACGAATGGTGGAAAAAAAATGAGGTATATTGTCTTGACTGCAAAATGCATGGTTTTCGAAAAAATGATTTGCTTTACTAAATATTCACCTAATACAAAATTCAAGTCATTCAAGGTATAGCGTTACTGAACGAGATTGTTTTATGGATATAAAAAGAGGTTAAGACATTCAAATTATGAGCATATGTAAGATAGATAACTGTTAAACCTCGTATGAGAATGCTTCCCTGATCACTACTATCACTAAGGTTGTAGGGAAGCATTCTCATACGAGTCTGTGCCACAAAGCAGAGGCTCTTGGGAAGAAGCTGTTCAAATGGAACTTCCTCCTTATCAATGGAATATGAAGTGAATAAAGGATGCTTCGATCCTGGTTACGTGGCGTGGCTTGACCAAACTAAATTTTTGAACTTGTGGAACTAAAGGATATAGTCGTTAGAACAATTTCAATAGAGATAACGATAAAATAGCTTGAGGCTTGCATCATTTCGTCGTTGGGTTGCAGGTTGGAAAATAGTTAATCTTCCATAACAGGGCCAGTGTAAGGGTCTCGTGCTCCACAGAATCTATGATATGGAGACCCCACTTTAGTACATCTCAATTTTCATAAGGTAGTATTCATAGAAAATAAATTTTTTATTGAACTTAATTATGTATAATAATGGATCATATGCAATTTAGGCGAACAATTCAACTAGAAAATTTGAAAATAAATAAAATGTGTCTAAATACAAATTAGAGACATGTCATAATAGATCATTTCGTTTTAAATAAATCAACAATATTTTGCGGCAAATTTTAACCTCAACTTGAGATTTTTCTTGTTTAAATATTGCTTAATTTTTAACATATTCAACATTATGGATAAAAAATAGTGAATTTTATATCGTGTTTTTTTTGAGACTTAGCGCGAGTAAAACAAATTCTAGAATTCGCCCCCCCCAAAAAAAAACAAAAAAAAAGAAACGAAATACAAGAATGACATCAAAATCCGCCCGTGGAAGTTTTAATAGTCAGTTGTGCTTAGTTTAATTTGTAACGTATATATATGTAGGCAGAAAATAAAGCAAATATTGATAAAATAGCGAGGGTCACAAAGTATTGCCCGGAGCCCTCAATCAGACCCCCTCCCAGCCAGTCGCGAGGTTCCAGGGTTTTACGCACCGGCCCTGAGCAACAAGGCCGCGAAGAGGCTTTTCGATTCTTCTAAGTCTTGAAAGCGAGGCTTCAGCAGTCGCCGTCCAGATATGGTAGCAATCCTTTAAATTTTCGTGTTTTGCCGAAATTTGTTTTGGGCTATTGCTAAATTATTTATATCATTATTTATATCAGCCACAAGTTATAACTCATAATATATATATAACAGTCTTTAGCATGTTTATAAGATGATAATTAAAAAATAAAGTCTTAAAACGTGATAAATTATCGCAGTTTAAAAGATGTCGCACGTCGCGACTCGTCCAAACTCTTGTTTGAAAAAAAACTGACATACGCTTGTCTGAAAGGGCACACTAGTGGTCAGGTCCCTTTGCTTCGTTGTCAAGCTATGACAAATCTTTATGACAAGCTGTTATTTTCAGTGTATGACATAATGAGGTCTTTAAGTGATTTGCAACGATAATGACAATATTACCACCACTACTAACAAGAACACAAGAAACACAATAATAATAACTTTAGTAATTACACTAAGCAGGATCAAAGGTGGGTGTGGGCTAATTTAATTTTAAGCTGACGGAACATGAGAAGATTAATTACTGATATGACAGATTATCGATTGGTTATGTCTAAAGACTTTTAGTAAAATCCACTCGTTTGACCGCATGTATTCATGACGCACTTGATGACTGAATTAATGATGACTGTTAATTAGTCTTTTTCACGTTTATAAAAAATGCTAAATTATTATTATTATTATTATGACTATTATTATTATTATTGTTGTTGTTGTTGTTGTATTTAGCCTTTCCTATGCGAAATACGAGTTGCTTCCAAGTCTCTTTTTTTGTATTAGTCGATGCAAATACTTGAGATGCCTCTTAATAAGGGAGAAACAAAATATATAACTGTGGTCTATAAATGGAGAGAAATCTAAGCAAGATGTGAGAAATACCTATAAATAAGATTTCTTTTTGGAATTCACATATTTTAAGGCTGCCAGGAATTAGATATAGATATTTGTTTTCTCGTTTTGATATAATTCCCAAAACCCCAATAATAATAAAAAAGATAACATTGTTGTCTTGATATGCCACATTTTACTGATTTCGATCTCATGGTAACTTGTATTTTCTTAGTTTCTCAAAAGTTTTCAAAGAGATAGAGCTACAAAATTTGTCAGCAGACATGTATTTTCAACATGATTTGACATAATTATGTTTAGTCGATTTGTCTAGTTTTTTCCTTCTTAATGTCTTGTCTTATTCAATCATGGAGCCGATTCACTCCCTTCGTCTCGTGGCTACCATGGCGGTATAATGTCTTTATTTGATTGATAGAGTCCTCCTTAATATGTGAGTATTATAGAGAAGGGAAAACTTCTGGAATTCTTGCATCTTGATGTTGCCAGGGATTTTGTTGGTGTATTTTTTCATCTCTTTCTTGATCAGTTCAAGAGCCACTAAAACCTCTGATGTTTTTTAATGCCCATCATTTTCTCAATTCCTATTTCTAGATTTTCATATTTAGTGAGATTTTCTGTAGCTTTCAGGAAAGTGTTTCTTTTTTTGGTGGAGACAGTTGATGACCAGAAAATAAAAGTATTTCCATGTTGCCCTTCATTATTAGATCAGGACCGTTGGTCTTAATTTATTTATAAGTTTAGAGAGGCATATCTCAAAGAATAGCAGCTTCCTTGGTTTCTGTTACCGTTGATGCTGCATAATTCATAGTATTTTCCTTTGATTTTTAATCTTATAATGTTCACAGGCTGCCCAGTAAAGGTATTCTGTTGATTTGTTGGGCTTTTCTATGTCTTCTGCTTTGGCCACTTCTGAGTATCCATAGGCTAGATGGTCTATTGTTTCTTGTCTTTTGTTGCATATCATGCACATTGGATCCGTGCTGTTTTTCAAGAACTTATTTCGGTAGTAAATGGTCATAAAACGCTGGCCTTTTACAACAATAATAAACACTTCAGTCTCAGAATTTAAGCCAGCTGTTCTTAGCTTTCAGCTTGTTTGAGCTTGAACTACATATTTACCAAGGATTTGTTTTGGGTACTTCTCATGTAAAGGATTGTCTCCTATTAGCAAACGTAACAATTATTATTATTCAGATTTTTTTCTTTATGTCCTGCCCTCTTCGCTCATTGAATCGAATACATCTCTTCCCTTGTGGCTACCATAAAGGTATAATGGGTGTATTAGATTGATAGAATCTTTATTAATATTTGAGTAGTGAAACCTTCTGGAATTCTTGTATCTTGATGTTACCAGCGATTTTGTATGGTACATTTTAATGATCGAACCGGTGCTCCTATTACTACTGGCATTGTGGTTTTCCTACCCACCATTATCTCAATTTCTATTTCTAGATCTTTATATTCGGGGTGTTTCTCTGTAGTTTTCAGAGAGGTTTTACTTTCGGTGGGGTCAGACGTATCGATGAGCTGACAAGTTTTCTTTCTTGTCTTTCATTTTGAGACCAGGCCTGTTGATCTCAATTTCTTTATCAATTTGGATTCACATGTGCCAAATCATAGTAGCTTCAACGTTTTTGTTGCAGTTGCTGGCTCATTGTTCATAGTATTTTTCTTTGGCTTTAATGATACACTGCTCACAAATTGCCCAGTGGAGGTATCCTGCTATTTTGATATGCCTTTCTATTCTGTATTCTGATGTCGCCAAATCTTTGCATTCAGATACAAGATGGTTTCTTGTTTCTTGATTCTTTTTGGATATCCTGCGCTTTGGGTTGGTGTTGTCATTCAAGATTTTGTTTCTTTAGTGATTCTTCTAAATACATTGGTCATAAGCAGCAATAATTAACCCTCAATCGCCCATTTTAGGTTAAACGGTGAAATAATGGATAGCGGCTCGGATTGAGGAATCAGTGAGACGAGTTCGAATTCCAGTCAAATCCATTACATTCACTTACGTGCTAATACCCTTGGGGAAGATATAAATCCTCTTCTTCTCTCCCCCCTCCCAGCTACGGGTAAATAGTAGGACAGATTGGATTCTATAGCTTTGGATCGCAACTGGTGTACCACAGAAAGAAATGGCAACCTACTGCGGGAAAAAAATCTGCCTTGTCAGTCATGTATCGAAAGATACATGATCGCCTAAGCGTGTATCACGTATGGCGCATAACTGACTGATATTATTATTATATAATCTACCGAAATGGCGACCCTTGATCGCATGAGGATAGTTACGTATTCAAAATACTAAGGTCCTGCCCCGAAGGAATGGACAAATTGACAGGAGAGTTCCATAAGATTTATACTATGTTGCTTGATTAATTCCTCTTAGCAAATAATCAACTAACAGAAAATACCAGGATGAGTAAGTTCACCATCATATTACGCACGTTTCAGTTGCATGCCTTAATGTTGAATGTTTCATTTGTTTTGACGCGTTGCTTACCAGTACACCCGTTTTTTTCACAAGTGGTGTTTGTACAAAGATTTTTAACTCTTTGTAGATTTTAAAAATGTTTTAATACTTGTATACAATTTTGAACATAACTTGAAGAAGCCAGACATATATCGAAATATTGTTGAATATTGTCAAACACTGAGTCCTCTCATTTTTTTCTTGTCTTAAAATCGCACACTTCTCTAAGTGCATTATTATTATTATTATTATTATTATTATTATTATTATTATTATCTTTTGCTTTCTGCTCAGTTCAATCCTTACCGGGTCATTACCCGAGATATAGAGTACTACAAGGTACTATATATATATATATATATATATATATATATATATATATATATATATCTGTTTGTCTAAATTCTAAAGTTAAGTGATTCTTAACAATATATGTGTTTATATTTTTTAAACTGATAATACCCTCACGAGCAGTTTCACCCGGTTTCTAAAATCTCATATAAACAGCGGTTTCTAAGAATTTTGTTAATGTTTTCTGTAGATTTTTTGATCGTGCCCAGTACTTCATTTATTATAGTCATAACAGTAGTTTTAAGGCACCACAATCTCCCGATTTCAATTTCATGAACTTTGTATTTATTTTGTCATATTCTTTAACTTATATATTTTAATCTGATGGCATGCCATATCTATGATAAGGAATTTTGTCGTCTTTAATCCATATGTCTGCTCTGTCAGCATTTATATGTCCATCAGTATAAATGGTAAAGTCCCAAAGAATGCTGACTTCATGGCCTTCTATGGCTGGCTCAGGGTTATGTTCATACAATTTTTCATAATGTAGCGCACTGTATTATTATTATTATTATTATTATTATTATTATTATCTGTTCCCTTTTCTTCTATACCCCATCAAAACGATCTAAAATCCCTAAGTCATTGAATCATTATTCTTGTGTATTTTGAAACGGTTTGACATCCTGTAATTAATATGCATACAATCCTAACCTATTCTACAGCCTTCTCATCTCCCAAAGATCGTTCTGGTTTTGGTAAAATTACAGATAATCCTTTACATTCGTTTTATGGTCTGCCGACTGAGGATGGTTGACCTTTGACTTAAATAGATTAAGATTATAGTGATTGTTATAGTGTACCTATTTTTTTCTGAGCCAGGTTGCTATATTCCTTAAACATGTGACTTACCTTTCTCTTCAGAAACGGCATTTATTGCTTTTTGGAGAGTTTTATCAATATCCACCTTGTTCTGATTCATTTGACCATTATAATTGATTTATCTCTACAAGTGTCCTCTGTGTAGCCATGTCTTTTATTTTTTGTCAGCGTTATTTGCCATTTAACTACACCGTCGATAGTTTTCTTTTTTCATTTATTTGTTGCATTCTTCGCCTTGGTATAATCTAACCTGGTCCATCTGTCATTGAATATAACTATGATGGATTCCATTTCATTTTGAAAGTGTCCTCTGCACAGCCATACCCCTCAGAAGGAAACTGAGATGAAGAGGATAATTTAGGTAACAGAGATGCATTTCTACAGACGGATGCTGGGAATACCATGGGCGGAACATATGAGTAGTGAAGAAGATTTAAAGAAGACGAAAACAACAAAAAAAGACATTTGTACTGATAATCAGAACGAGATAGTTGAAAATTCTGGAACATATAAAGAGGAAAGAGGGCTTGGAGAATTTGATGTTCACAGGGCGTAGTGAAAGCAAGATAGACAGAGGGTAAGATTGAGTAACCTATGTAACAACCTTGTGCAAATGGACGGCAGAACAGACACTTGGAGGGAAAATAAAAAGGACAAAGATTAATTAGATCTGTAAATGATCAGAAGTTGTGGAGAGCTATGATCGTTCACGTCTTTAAGGGACACAGCATATAAAAGAAAATCGAGGACTGAACTGAGTAGCTAAAGTAAATTGTAAAGTAAATTTCTAATGGATTCTAAATTGGTTTTTACAGTTGAACACCTACTCATTCTTGGATGTTTACCTGAAAATGTCAAATTTCCAATACAGTAAAAGAACTGGATTTGTTCGTCATTCTTTTTTTTTGTTGTTGTTTTCTCACATCTTTGCCATATTCTCACCTCGGGCTCTTGAATCAATATATTCGAAATCAGCGAGTAAAACTGACAAATTTAACCTTACAAGTAAAATAACCGAAATTCTCTTTTCACAATATTGAACATTGACAGGTGTAGTTGTTTTTAAATTTGGCTTACATTCGGACTTTCAATGTAAAAAAACATTTAAGAATACAGTTACAGCTACAATTTTTCATCGCCTGCGCTTTAGATTTCACGAATTTAACCCTATCAAGTAAATATTAATTTAATATCACACCTATCTTATCAAGATAATAGACAAATAAATTCCCTATATTTCATCTATGAATACTTATTCTAATAGAATTTTAAATATTTTGTTCTCTCAGCTTTTCGTATTATCCGTTGCGTTTTTTTTTTTACTAATCTTCAGCCAATACATAACCCAACAGCCACTCATGGTAGAAGGTTATTGAATGATATATGAGGGTAAAATGAGGTGTTAAGAAGTGCATTTTATGTGGTTATGTTGGAGAGATAACATATAAACCTAGACTTGAAGAGGTTAAGATTATTGTGATCGGGAAAGTATCCATTCCAGAGTCTGTTCGACAAAGTAATTGTTCTTGGAAAGAAGCTGTTTTAGTGGAGCTTCTTACTAATAGATTACGAAAACATGAGGATGGTTCGTCCAGAGTACATGGCTTGTTGCGTGTTAGCTGCGAATGACACCCAAACGCCACTAAGACACTTTAAGGCAAGTAAGGACAGAGAAGCTCTATCACAGATATGTTATCACTACTTCTTTTTTTGACAAGGAACACCATTGGAAAATTCGTAAACTTAAGGAATCAGCACATATGCTAGGCCACAAAAATCTCCTGAGCCGACCAAGCATAGAAATAAATACAATATGGGAACCAGTAATAAGGAGTACCAGAGAAAAGCAATGATAACAACATAGTTGCAATATGAGCTCTGGTAAAAACATACAATGATAACAGCAAGATTGCAATATGAGCACTGGTAAAAATGGTTGCTGAAGACATTAGGTTTATAATACCCAGAAATTCATACCCAGATGTCCTCAAGGACACATGCCACAGTGGATAAAGGCGTTGGTTAGATCCAGTGACAAGACCCAAAGTGTGAGTTCAATACACGGTTAAGTCAGTGGAGAACTTTCAGAGGGAAATTAACAGGAGATAACTAATAACTGACATCCATGGCACGTGGAACTAGAACAGTCTACCCCAGTGAGCGAAATAAAGGGTTCAGTTCAACATTCCAATTACCTGTAGAAGGCCGGAGCGTACAACGGCCGAAACGTTGTGATAAATATGGCGAAAAAGATGGGGAAAACTGTCCGAATAATGTAAATAATGTACATAATACCTCATCTTAGAAATATAGAGAGATACTTTTTTTTTGATCTGATCAGTTTCTTGTAAAGCAGTAGGAATCTGTTAGTTACTAGAACGTTACACGGAACAAATCATTTTTACAGCATTTTTAGCGATGGATTCTACTTGCGGTCGTGGTGTGAACTTGAGTCCCTTATAGGCATTCATGGCAAAGAACATCATTGGGAGAACAACTATTTTGTGATGTTTAGTAAAAGTCTAGTGTCTGTTCGGTGATTGGGGGAATATTGCAATTAAAATCTAATGTAACAAAAGTTGTTCTTGGATATTACTTATTTTCATCTATGGATAAACATTTATATACTCTATCTGTTTAGGACGTGGTGGGTCATGGCTCTCCACAACTTTCTGTTCCTGTAGCTTTAGGCAACGTCTTACGCTTTACTTTGTTCATTCTCTGCCATCCATTCGCACAAACTCATTAGATTATTTGCTCACTATTTTCCTCTCCCTCGCCTTTGCTCAATACGTCCTGTTGGTATTAAATTTTCGAAGTCGTCCTAATGTGTCGCATAAATTTCAGCTGCCTCTTTCTCATTTTAAGTATAAATGTTTTTCTCGCTTTTAAAACATAATAGAGTAGCTGGAATTATTTAATGCAGTATCATATCTACAAGTATCCGAATCCTTACTGCTTGCAATGGAACGTTTTTCAATATTTTATCATATCATTTCTTAGGAAATATTTTTCTTACCAACTTCGCTGGTGACCACTGCTACTTTTCATTGTTATTTTCTTGGATAAAATCTTTTGACTAATATGCTTTAGTTTGTTGTGTTGAAGATCCATACAATTTTGGGTATATGGTAGCAAACTCATTTAATAATTATAGATGAAAGTTACTACTCATAATTTTCTTAATCGAATACAACACAAGGACATCGTTTCCACACGAAAAAAACCAAACCATTACTAACCATTTCTTTTAATATTCGATCTAATGCATTGCGTCGTGTGATACACTTTTCCAACTTTTCTAATGCAAAATGGCCATAGAGCCAAAGATGTTAAATTTCGATTATTTATATGAATTATCGCCACATCTTTAACCTCATTGGGCAATTTGCCTGGACACTAGCATATTCGGGCTTGTATTATATGAGGCCAGATTGCTTCCGGCAATTTTTAAGATGGCTACACTTATTTTCAAATCTGATTTGGGGGTCAGGTCATCTCTTATATCGACAGCGGTTATTTTTTTTTTTATTGGTCCTCATTAGAACTACTTTTCAAAGATCCAACTGTAAAAGCTTTTACTCTCTACGATCACTCAATCTTAAGCTGTTATATTGTTTTTTGTCCTTGAGTCTCATGAAAAACGACATTTTTTTCATTACAGTTACGTCAATTTTAATAGAATTTATAACAAGTTTCATTTGAGATAAAAAAAAAAGTTTGAACAAAGTAACTATAAACAACTTTTTTTTGCTATCCTCTGCCAGCCGCAATGATGGAGAAAGCATTACTTCGAACCATTGCCAGTGAGACACGCTGCAAGAGCCACTCTGTTTTGCGAGGCTCATCCTTTAATTGAGACGCCATCGCGCCAATCCTCCGATGGAACGCCATCGAAAAAGTGCCAAAAAAAAAAAAATCTATCAGCAAGAGAAGAATATTTAACTATGTTTTTTTTTTTTTATCTCTGCGTCCCGGGCGACGGACCCCGGCTCAACCGCGGACCTGATCAAATTGCCGGTCGAAAATGTATCCGTACAAGTCGCATCCCAAATCAACGACCATTTTAAGAGAGAAAATGGTAATGCTATCCGGCCGCTTTTCATCACCACTGTTAAGGCCTACGGGTTCGATTTGGGAATGGAACCCAGCTGCATCCAAACCTCTTTTGATGATGTCGTTAGTGGCAGCATGCTGTGGAAAGCGGCCGGCACTACGACGACAGGAGAGAGGATGCAAACCAAACTCATCAATGGAAGCTCCACATCTGCATCTGTGACGCTCACATAATTTGACTCCAAGACGGATCGCGACTCCGACCCGAGTACACTCATCATCTTGTGCACTTGTTTCATTTAAAGTGTAAAAAATGAGTTCCGGTTGCGGTTTTTAAACTAAGTGACGATAATATTTATTAATATTTATGTAATATTACAACATTTAAATTATTTCCATCAAAGAATAAACCACGTAAATAGTGATGTGAAATGACCCGTTTCCATAAGGAAAATGGGCATTTAATAAGCAAACAGGTAGTGTTACTGTCAGTTGAAATTTATAAAATCTGTTTATTAGAAACCTTCACAAAAGAAACTGTTATAACTCTTTCTAGTATTGATGGGAGTTTTCTTCTAAAACTTTTGCTTTTGGTAATGTGGAAAGTTAAAAAATTAATTATCTCCCTACACGCAAGCCGCCAGTCGCCCGCTTGCCTGCCGCCGATGGCAACGTCAGCAGTCCTTTGGTGGTAGCCACCGGTCGGCCACCGATGGGCCTTTAGCGGTAGTGGTAGCATTGCCGAGACGAACACACCGGCGAACCGACAGTGGGCCACCAGCGGTAAACGTGAAGGGAAGTTTTCTTTTCTAGTTACAAGTACTCTCTATTGTTGTTCTTGCTATTGGAATTGTTCAAGTTGTTATTTGGGACAGTTTGTTACATCTATAGAAAAATCTACTTCAAACGAGACCGTTTGGTTTACAGCTGTATCACGTTGAAGCACTGGTTCCCGTACGATCACCGAAGTTAAGTAACGTTGAACATGGCCAGTACCTAAAGGGGTGACCGCTTGGAATACCAGGTGGTGTAAGCTGGGATATGCGAATGGTGTAATGGATAATTTCTCTGAATTTTTACCCGGAGAGCCGAGTTACAATTGCGGTCGGATTCGTTATATGCACTTACGTGCAAATGCCCTTTGGAAAGGTATGAATCCACCTCTTTTCTCGCCAGCTATGAGTTAATTAGTAACACTTGTGCCACTGAAACCATTATTATCTCTAAAGAAAAAATAGAATTGCGCACAAAATATTTAGATTTCAGAATTAAATAAACCATAGAGATGTTGATATGCCGCTAAAAGAATCACTATTTAAAAACATGACTCTAGTTTTCAGGTATATAATTCAGTTTTGTCTCATCTACAGTGTTGGACAAAATACCCCTTGCGCAATCTAGACAACGTTTAATTTCCTTATCTCTTATACTAAATTTCTCATAAATGATCCACACTAGGACGTATTTAAAATGTTTAGTATTTATCAATTTCACATCTTGACTTTCCAGGAAGGATTCATAGTAAGTGCCATCGAAGCTCTAATTCGAATTCCAGATTATAGTTGCTACTTTGGAAAGGTTTACCAAAGTTGTACTTTTTGAAAGAATTAGTATTAGATTGTTGGTTATTTTTGTTCAAGAGCGATTCTTACACCATCTGTGAACTGCTATATCATCAGCATAGGCTCAGTTCCACTATCGTCTGTTTACTGGCTAGTAAAGGGAAAACAAGAATGTTGTTACTGCATTAGAAATGTCTCTACTACTTAGGATTCCGCCCTTTGAAAACAGACTAATATTAAAGATTTTCATTATTCGGTCTATTGTATTCATCTTTCTCGCCATATTTATTACAACGTTTCGGCCGTTGTACGCTCCCGCCTTCTTCAGGTAGTTGGAATGTCGAACCGTTTCCGGCCGAAACGTTGTAATAAATATGGCGACAAAGATGAAGACAATAGTCCGAATAATGTAAATAGTGTACATAATACCACATCTCAGAAATATAGACAAATATTAAAGATTTTATCTTTCAGGGTTGTGTATTGGTACTGCTTATAGAAAACATCAACCTAACGAATATGGTCCTGGTAGCGGATACATGATTCAGTGTCACAAAGGATATATATATATATATATGTGTGTGTGTGTGTGTGTGTATGCGTGTGTGTCTCTGTGTGTGTGTCTCTATGTGTGTGTGTGTAAAGAGCCACATTCAGAGTCATAAAGGATCTACAGGATAATTGAAAAGTAATTCCTTATTTTATTCATGATGTACACCCTGTCTAATTATAATTTTTACAAGACGAGAGACCGCACCATACAAAAATAGGGAGTTACTTTTCAATCACCAAGTGCATATATATATATATATATATATATATATATATATATATATATATATATATATATAAAATTTTTTATAAAAAAAATAAACATATGTTATAAAATCACTACAAAATAGCCATTTTGTTTCAACACACTCTGTGTCTTATCAAGTGATGATGTTGAAAATAAAATAAATGGTTTTAAAAGTTTCAGATTAATTAACGATCCTACACTAGGGGGAAACATTGTTACAAAAGCTAGAATAACCAATCAAAAACGAAGTATAGAAAGATTCAAAAGCTTGACAACGAAATCCTGCTCTAATAGCTATTCAGATCTTTAAATACGTGTAATATTAAAATTAATTTATACTAACTAATAATTATAAATTTACATGATAAAATTTAATATTAAAATTAAAAACTGGCAATTTTTAAAATCCAAATTTAATCACTATTAAGTTTAAAAACTACAAAATTATTGAGAAAAAAAATATATATGTTTATTCAATTTATTTCTTCATTGAAATTACGTTCGACAAGACAAGACGCTATAATACATCCGGTCATTTGATAATACATGTATATATATTTTTCTCTTTTCCCTTTCTTTTCCGTTTTTATTTTAAAGTTTGTGAATATGGTCTTAAAAAACTCAATCAGATTATAACACAACAAAACACAATCAGATTATAACACACACACACATCCAGACACAACACACACACACACACACACACACAAACATACACACACACACAAAAAAAAAAAGGAGAGGTGGGGGGATAAATGAACAACTCTACAGCCATTTATGAAAAAAAGGAGACGTGAAACTAACACTTATACACACACAGATAAATGTGAATACACTCTACATACACATAGACACCGATATATACACATACATACATCCACAGACAATGGCATAGACATTGAGAAATCACAACCAGTAAATATTTCAGACTTAAATAAATGCTAACCACTTATTGAATTATAACTTAAGGGAGCAAATATACAAAGATAAAAATGTTTAAAATAATATTATTTAATATATTAAAACGAAAATTCTAAAACCATAAATATCAATAAAAATATATATATTATTAATCATATAAGTTGATAATAGTTTCATTATATATTTGGCAAAGAAAAACAGGATAAAAAGAAATCCAGTTATTGGAATTCATTCCGTTATACCAATTATATACAATATATATATATATATATATATATATATATATATATATATATATATATATATATATATATATATATATATATATATATGTATGTGTGTATATAAAGATATATGTATATCTAAAATATATACATAATGATAAATAATATACATACACACAGATATATATATATGCATACAGTGGGGCAAACAAATATTCGTACACGTACAAATTTTTAATTTATTGTATTTCCAACTAATGAATAAACATACTTTTCATATAATTAAATGGACACAGATGCATAATAAGTAAATATACATAGGAAACAGAATTTGATAGAAATAAATCCCATTTATTCATTTTAATGGGCAAAAAACTATTCGTACCATACAAAAAGAAGAATACATAATCTTCATTTAATAGTTTCTAGAATAGCCATTATTCACTTCTACAGTCACCATCCTCTTGTAGTTCGCAAATTTGAAAATTCAATTGGCATTTCGTTCCATTCTTCTTCGCATATGGTCTTCAGATCCGGGATGATTGTTAGAGCTCTCGAGTGGATTTGAATTTTCAAATAACGGAACAGATACTCGATTAGTTTTAAATCTGCTGACTGGGTTGGCCATTTCAAGATATTTATATTTCATTTTCAGCAAGCCATTTCTTCGTAGATTTTGTAGTGTGTTTATGGTCATTACTTTGCTGGAAGATCCAATAAGGAGGAATTTCAAGATTTTCAACCGAAATCATTAATTTGCTTCCGAAATATTTTGATATGCTGCGGCATTCATTCTCACATCTATTATTGATATGTTGTCAGTACCTTTTGCAGAAAAAAAACCCATCCCCAAATCATGATGCTGCCACCACCAAATTTCACTGTTGGAACTGTTTTCTTTTTGTTTGAACGCATCGCCATCTTTCCTCCAGACTTGATTTCTAGATTTACGTCCAAACAACTCAATTTCGGTTTCGTCTGTCCAGAATACGATGTTCCGTCTGTCCCAATATGATTTTTTTATCCTTATGGTCACGAACGAATTTCAATCTGGAACCTCTGTGTCTTTTCAAAAGCAGTGGTGTTTTCCGAGGGGAGCGGGATTTTAGATTGTTTTTATGGATTTCATTGCTTACTGTCCGTTTAGTGACACAGATTCTTAATGAAAACAAATCATCTTACAACTCTTGACGAGTAACGATTAGATTTTGTTAAATTTGACACATTAATTTCCTCGAAGATCTTGAAGAAATCTTCGTGGAGCAACTGTTCTTAGATTTTAAACAGTTTTGAGTTTTTTTATACCTTGCAGTGAATGAACTAATGGTAGTACATGGAATATTCGCGTTGTCTGAGATTTTCCTGTAACTTTTACATTCTTTCCAGAGAATAACAATCAATTCTTTTTGCGAATTGGTCAATTCATTAACTGTTGCCATGATGATAACTTTCTTGCACGAATATCAATTACAGAATGTTCTGTCTGTATTTTTTAGGGTAAAGTAGCTACCAATAGCATTATTGGGACATTCTAGAATATTCCACTTTAATGTATTGAAGTAATTTAAAAGTTTTAAAATCAGAAATTTGGATTGTACGAATACTTTTTCACTCATTAAAATGGATAAATATTCTATGTATATTTAGTTATTATGCATGTCTGTACAGATAATTACATGAAAAGTGTATTTATTCATTAGTTGGAAACACGATAAATTAAAATTTGTATGTGTACGAAAATTTGTTTCCCACACTGTATTTAATAATAAACAGCCACATTTATAAATGCGATATATATATATATATATATATATATATATATATATATATATATATATATATATATATATATATATATATATAAAGAGCTACATACAAAAGCCAGGACAACGCAATAGACTTTATTACCCATAATGCCCATAATGCTATATATATATATATATATATATATATATATATATATTTGTTTTCATTAGTCAGGCTTACTGAACCTTGGCTCAATTTTTGACAAATTTTTATGATATCAATACTATGCCTGATTAAGTGATCATAGTCAACCAATCAGATTGCCCTTAAAGAGAAAGCGTTCACAGACACCTTTTGTTTAGATAAAAAGGGAAATAATTCTTCAGCTCCAGTCAGATGCGAGAGATATCGTGGCATAGCCACACTCTCCCATCTGATTTTAACTTCTGAAAATCATAGAGCTGAGAACCCTGGAAAGTTACTGTAAATAAATATTCTGAAAGACTCCAGTTGCAACTTCTTTTTCTTATATATATATATATATATATATATATATATATATATATATATATATATAATTATTTATTTAAAATATGATTCC
>CAHIKZ030004961.1:2565000-2625000 GCA_903632075.3 Acanthosepion pharaonis | reverse complement strand
CGATCGTAGAGTCAATATGAAAAGTAGATAAACCTTATTTCTCTGGAAATCAAAAGCTAAATAAATTTTTGTCTTTGACTAGAGATTCTAACCACGACGAAGCTTGGGAACACGAACAAGGCGTTGAATTGGCTGGGGAAATTTTGAAACGTGCATAACTTATATTTTCTCAGAGTCCTTTCATCTCCCAGTGTAGTCATTGTAATGCTACTTTATTTAAATCTGATCAATCTTTATGATATCCGTATTGCTGTATTTTAGTTCTTAGCTGATAAACATGGTATATTTAATGTGAGGCTATTAAGGTACTATAAAGTTTTAAGACAAAGAAAGGCTTACCGCCTTTCACGTCGAAATACCGGTTGTTGTCTGATCACCGAAGTTAAGCAACGTCGGGGCTGGTCAGTACCTAGATGGGTGACCGCTTGGGGATATCAGGTGTTGTAAGCTTGGATGTGTGAGTGGTGTGATGGATAATAGTTCTGAATTGAAGATCGGAGAGCCGTATTCCAATTCCAATAGAGTTCGTTATATTCACTTACGCGCCAGTACCCCTGGGAAAGGTATGAATCCACCGCTTTAACTCCAACTGTGGGTTAATTAGTAAGACTTGTATCACTAAATCATTATTATTAATTATCAAATAAATAAATAAATAAATAAATAAATAAAAAACAAAGAAAAAAGATTCTGGCTTTAAATAACCTACAATGGGTCGATAAACTGTGGAAAACGAATCAGTCAATTAATAAAATACTACTAATTCTACTAACATTGTTGTGCTTCTTCCAACAAATAGAGAATTGTTAGAGGCTATACGACGCCTCATCTTATCAAGGTTTACGTCCACATGATGTTGAAATACCAGTTCCCGTAAGACCACTGAAGTTAAGCAACGTCGATACTGGTCAGTCCCTAGATGACCGACCACTTAGAAATACCAGTACTGTAAGCTTGGATGTGCGGGTGGTGGATAATAGCTCGGAATTGTTAATTGGAGAGTCGGGTTTCAATTCCAGTTGGGTTCGTTATATTCACGTGCAAATACCTTTGGGAAAGATATCAATCACCTCGTCTCCCCCACCTATGGTTCAATTAGTAAGATCTGTATCACTAAACCATTATCTAAAAAAAAACTTATTACAATCTAAAAATATATTTTCTGGCTTTAAAAAAACCTGAAATAGGTTCATAAGCGATAGAAAATGAATCAACTTTATTAATAAAATACTATGAGCTCTACTACTATTGTTATGGTCATTCCAACAAATACAGAATTAAAATATTTAAAAATGATCCCAGATATAAGAAATCATCAATGATATGTTATTCATGGCTCTCATGGCTTCTTATTTTTTTATGAGGTGTTAACATATATATGTTTTGCCATGATAAATTACGATGGGCTAGAGTAAATATCCCGTTCAGTGTCACAGATTTTCTTGTCAGTTGCCTGAATTTAACTAAATGGCTGGAGGCTGATACAAAGTGAATCCCTGTTCATAAGTGGGGGGTAGAGCAACAAATC
Organism: Acanthosepion pharaonis; assembly: GCA_903632075.3. Taxonomy (NCBI): domain Eukaryota; kingdom Metazoa; phylum Mollusca; class Cephalopoda; order Sepiida; family Sepiidae; genus Acanthosepion; species Acanthosepion pharaonis. The sequence goes on along the minus strand of CAHIKZ030004961.1, from coordinate 2,623,472 downwards.
TCGGTGTGGAGATGTTTGTTTTCTTTAATTTTTAATTTGAAGAATATGACAGCCAACTCGATTTAGGAGTTGCATCGATACTTGGGAACACTTTCGGTTAGCAACCGTTTGAGCAAACTGGACTAGCTCTCCGTTAATCATCTGAGAGAACCCTCTCCATCATTATGGCTGATGCTAACCTTCAGAAAAGTGACTCGATACGCTTTCTGAAGTGAAAGAACTATATTGAATTCATTGCTAGGTCAACTGCTAAGAAATTTGGTTTACTGTGTCGTGCGAGACAATTTTTCTCTCTAGAATCTATACTGCATATCTATAAGACTACAATGCCTCCATGCTTAGAATATTGTTGCCATATATGGACTGGTGTTCCTGTCATTTATCTACAGCTCCTTGAAAAATCCAAAGAAGAATCAGCAATATTATTGGTCCTGATATGGTGTCTCGGCTTCAATCACTTTCCCACCGCCGTTAGGTTGCCTCCCCGTGTCTTTTCTATAAATACTATCAGGATAATTGTTCGGAAGGTCTTTTCGATATGGTATCTCGACTTAAAAAAATTAAACGCAGTACTATACTGGCGTCGAAGTCTCATCAATTCATAATTGTTTGGCTAGATGTAACCATAAATTCTATGCCAACAGTTTATTTTCTCGTACTTCTCGCTAGTGGAACACACTTCCGGTTCCATGCTTTCCAGCGAACTTTAAAAAAAATTTAAATGCAAAAATTTAAATGCAATATCAGTCATTATCTATTGTCTTCCTGATTACTTTTGTTCTCGCTCATTATGTTTCTAATTCTTTCCCATCCAGTAACCCCTTGTGTCTTAGTGGCTTTACTGCTTTGTAGGAATGAATTTGATAAAATAACCCCCACCATTTAAATGGTTCTAAAGGTGTTTTAAACTGGGTTCAAAATACAAGGGTATGTGCCGCTTGTATCAAAACCTTTCACCATGTCGAACACATTTGGTTGTTATGCATGTGTTTGGCATATCAGTCTGGGTGCCATTATGGGGATTTTAGGCTTCGTATACTGGAACTCCAGCGTCGATTTGCTGGCAAGCTACTCTCTCACAATAATAATAATAATAATAATAATAATAATAATGATGATGATGATAATAATAATCTATAAAAGTTAGCGAATCATTTCAATAGAAACTGGCGCTACTGTAGAAGCAAGTAAATATAATGAGTAGGGGTGGGGGATATGACCACTCACCTCATCTTTTCAAGGTAGAAGCTTTTTAAAAACTAATTTTAGCAACCATGTGTCCAGGTGGTTTTCGGGCCTTTCGACATAAATCAAAATGTCGTTTCTTACATGAACAACAATCCCAATTAGTGTAACCGAAATATAAAAGATAAACATGCTAGCCGACAAAGCGAACAGTCAGGTAAACATTAAACGGCAGAGGTTGGGTCAAGAAAGAAAAGAAAAGAAAAATCAAAAGGGAGAAAGATAGGAAATAAAGGAAGAGAAGTAGAATCTGAAAGGAATTAAAAAAACAAACTATCCCAAATAAGGAAGTTTAACCAATATTTAAAATTAAAGCTGGGAAAATTGAGAGGTACCAACGCCTTTGTCTAATAATCCCCCCCTCAAAAAAAAACCCAAAACAACGGTAACAACAAAGAAAAAGAAACCAGCAAAGACTGTCACATCAGATTCATTTTCGGTTTAAAAGAGTACTTCATGCCATATAAGGATTTTTGTATATCTAGCCAAATAGTTTCAAGGAATCAAACCATGTGTTTGGAGACGGAAAGCTGGAAAAATGTCCTTTCGTAAGAACATAATTGTTCGGATAATACCTCCTAAGTGCTAGTTGATGTTCCATCGAGCCAAGTAGGCGCGTTATTTCGAGGAATGACAATATTCACTGTGGACTAAAAGAAAAAAAAAGCTACAATATTTTTCAATTTTCGTAGAAAGGCAATAGACAACGTCTCCTTTTTATCGGGTGAGACGTTAGAAAGAGATACACTTTCCTGGAAGACGCCTTTAATTCCTTACACAAGTTGCAATCTCTTGTGGGCAAAAGTTTGGTTTGTAACAACAAATAGATGATATGAAGTTTCAACTTAGCTCTGTCCTTCATCTGGGATTATCCGTATGACGCAAATGTGTCGCCAGCGATAAAGCCAATCAAGACAGTTCAGAAATCTTACCCGCTCGAACCAGAGGAAAGAATACAGACAAGAGCATATGTGGGAATCCGAGAACTTGAGTACGTCTCGAACTGTTGGAGTTGCATCACAGTATACATAAATACAAACAGCCAAATCATTGGAATAAATTTCACATTTGAGAAACATGTAGCAAAAGAAGGAATTGAACTCCCCGATAAGGGAAATATACGGATGCTGAACAGTATAGAGTAATAAAAGTATTGGGAGATACAAGAAGAGGATTCGATCATGCAGAATAAATTGAAGGAAAAATGTCAGCAAAAATCCTTTAATAGGACAAAAAATATTTCGAAATAAACAGAAAAAGAAATGATCAAAGGAATAAATACTTTTGAAATATACATCTTCTCACAAATTGAAAAAGAAAATCAGAGAACACATGCAAAACAAGAAAATCGGTTATTTTATTAAGCTTAGTGACGCAAGGGTACTCAAATGGGATCGATCCTAGTCAACTAGTCTAACTTGCTAACCATTAATCCACGCTGAGGTACCACTTAAAAATTATGAAGCTAACCTCGTGTCGACAACGAGTATTCTCGTGTCGACTAAGACTAATCTCGTGTCGACTAAGACTAATCTCGTGTCGACAATGAGTAATCTCTTGCTTGGCATTTTCTGATACATTTTCATCTGCGGGCACCAGCAACGTGTTTACTCGAAGTGATACTTTTAACATGAAAACAACGTTAAGACTTCAGTTGAAGTTATAAATCAACTAATAAAATACTTTTATTACCTAAGTTGACTGTTATAAAGTTGGCATTTGAAATCAGATTTCGTAATTGACATCTAGCAGTCGAGATATTAAACTGGGATAGTTTAATAATCTCAATGAAAAAGTTTTCACAAAAGAATTATAATTATATCGGTTACAACTATAAACATAGCACTGGTCAGTAACGTAAACTATAAAGGCATGAACTCAAATGTCATAAAAGAACATTTTCTGTATCATTTTGTATAGTTCTTACGTCTGTCGTCTACATAGTGATGGCATTATTAGCCGTTCCATTAAATAAAAACATTCGGCATTCATTGACCGAGAAGCCAGTGCTAATTTCGGTTGTAATTTATAAAGTTCGGAGTCAGTTGTATATTCCACTGACACGTGTTGCAAAGAATTATAGTAATGAAAAACTACTAACCACGGACTCCTGTTTGGCGGTGTTAACGAAATATCTTCAAAGTAGGCTGTTTCAAATGTAAAAATTTTGATAGTATTTGTATTTAAAAAAAATATTTGTATTTATTTGCAATTATATTAGGATGCAAAAATTGACAATAGTTAAAACCCTAGCCTTCGAATGAATTGGAATATACAACTGACTCCGAAATGATTCATAACTACCAAAATTCAAATTGACATATTAACAAAGAAGAATGAAATTAATACACAAGGAAGATATATAAAAACTGTATTTCATTTAATTGTTATTAGCAGTTTGATTAGATTTTGCCTTATGCGTCTAATATTTTTTTAGAAAAGGTAATGAATTTTTTTAACGAAAGAAATATCTTATCTGAAAGGCTGCAAAAGTCACCCAGAGCAGTTGCTTACTCAGGAAGATAAAACAATGAACAAAGAATGTAATTGGGAACGTACACAAGAATACGTTTTCTGATCGAATTTATTTTATCTGTAGATCGAGACGATCTTGTCAAGTCTTCAAACTCTATTGAGTTTGAAGAATTTAGTATCGGTGGTCATAACATTAACAACATAAGAGAGTCGGATAACGCTGTCTGAGTAGGAAAACTGCAGAAACTTCAATGTAGCAAAAGGAAAGCGATAATAAAGAAGTAAACAACACTGATACGGCAAAAATGACACTCGTCATCTATTGACGAGCACAAAGCTTCGTACTCTGAGCGACAAAAATCAAGCGGGGTACAGAAATCAATCCGGGTAAGGCAATAATAGACGACGGAAAATGTGATATGGAAATCTGGTGTATTGGAATGGCAAAAGATTCCGTTCCAGAAGATAAGCAAACAGAAAATTTGATTGAAAGAAAAAAAAGATTGCTGAACAGATATGTAATATTGATCCTCTTCTATGCCGGTGAATGCAGGAGAGTTTGCTTCAAGATGAAGAGAAGATTTGGAGGCAACGGAAATATGGTTCTACAAAAGGATGCCGAGAATATAATGGATAGAAAATACATATACGATATTCTCAACATCGCCAAAGATTTAATGAAAATGGAAACAAAGACAACACTTATAGTTCGAATGAGAAAAATGGCAATTGAAATTTCTGGGATACATTATGGCGGAAGAAAGCTTGGTGAACCTAACTCTGACTGGATATATTAAAAGCAAGAAGGAAATCAGCGAGTAACCTAACGAAATTGTGGAGATGGATCGCAGAATAGGAACTGGGAGGGATAGTAAAAATACAAACATTGTTAAGAGCTACAAAAGATAGGAAGTTGTGGAGGGCTATAATCACACACGTCCTGAAGCCATAAAAAAGAAAAAAGTACAACATAAGCAATCTCAACTAAAATTTAAACTCTTCAATGATAACCAGGTAAGAAGGCTTAGAGAATTTAACACTCACAAGACATATTAAAGGCAAAAGACACAGAAGGAAACAGCGAGCAACCCACTAACGGGCCAGAACAGAAGAATAGTTAGGCAGCAAATATTGCTTAGATCTACAAAGGATAGGAAGTTGTGGAAAGCCATGATCGCCTACATTCTGAAGGTACACAGCAGATAAAAGAAGTGTCTTTGTTAAACAGTTAAAAAAAACTAATGACTAGGGTAGTACTTTAATCATTTCTGACTCTCGGCAGACAAACTTTTTCTTATTTTCAAATTGAAGGGTAAATTATTTTGTTGTTTTAATTAAGTTCATATCGGAATTCTATTTTCACGTCATTCGCCTTAACTTAATTTAACTTAATTGTAAACTTATAATTGTAAACTTAATATAATTGTAAACTTAATTGCATTCTGGAAATACTTTGAAAGAATTTGAAGTTTCTCTGACCGATATCAAAACTGCTGATACATTTTTTTTTAATGAATAATGTTTTTATTATGATAAGAGGCTGAAATATAAACAATATACATTGTTTTCATTACACATAACTTTATGGTTTCTCGGAAATGATAAGAGATTTCCGAAAAAGAAGGTGGTGTAATGTGATTTGTTAATTATATAAATGCTGAAAAATGTTCACAGATAAAATAAGCTGAAGTTCATAAAACAAAAGTTTTAAATTTGGTCGGGTAATATAATAATTAAAAAAGAAAAAAAACAAAAAAACAAGGCATGTTAAACCAAGTGGAGTAAACGTCGGCAAAAGAAATAATAATAACTAAAAAATACCCGGACTTTGGGGATTTTGAAATAGAAACGGAAGAATGGTTCAAAACAAGGAACCCAGGATTCAGCATTTTATATAATAAAAAGAAAATAAAAAAAAATATTAAGAAGAAAATAATAATAGGAAAAATCTGTCAATCAATGAAAGAATGTGTTCAAACAGAACAAAGATTACATCTGATATAGAATATCTTACTTATTATAAAACGCAGATTGTGTGTGCGTGTGTGTGTGTCTGTACGTTTATATATTGGATCAGATTTCCTACATTTTTCAACCGATTTCGACAAAACTTCACAGGACTACGTAAAATTACTTTGCGGTGGTTCTGACAGCGCCAAAAATTGGAAAACACAATTGTTTTTGCACGAAATCAACTTGAAAACACGATTAAGGCATTAATGAAAGAGGGACAACTCATATCGAGTTATACTTATTAATATCGAGTTATCGAGTTATACTTATTATAAAACCCAGGTTGATTGTTTGTTTATTTGTGTGTGTGTGTGTGTGTGTGTGTTCGTTTATATATGGGATCGGATTTCCTACATTTTTCAACCGATTTCAACAAAACTTCACTTTTTTTTGGCAGGTAGTGTTTCTTATTGTCTTGCACACTTTTTTCTTTATTTTTACATTCAGAATGCTTTAAAAAATCCATTTACAAGACAATTGTTTATAATAAAATTCTATTCAATCGGTAGACTCATAACGAATGAAAACAATGTTTTTGTTTGAGTTTGGGTTTGACCAATTCGTAAAAAAAAAAAAAAAAAAAAAAAATAAAACTAATTAAGACATGTGTGTCCGTCAACCTTAAACAATAATCTTTGTCAATTTTATTTTTCAGTCTTTATGATGGTCGATACTTGATCTATCTCTTACTGTTACATCCCCGGGCAACGCCGGGCTCTACTGCTAGTCTGTTTATATTTCCGAGAAGAGGTATTCTAATTATTTACCTTGTTCGAACTATTGTCCTCATCTTCATTGCCAAATTCACGACGTTTCGGCCGTTATATGATCCGGCCGCATGACCCAGGGGATAAAAGCGTTGGTAATACAGTGACTTGAGCCAAAACAGTTGTAAGTTCAATACCTGGCCACAGCAGAGGTGAACAAATAACTTTGAGAGTTGAGTTAAATGGAAATAACTGAACCTGAAATATCCGGAAGAGACATGGTAAGTTGAACTAGAACAATCTACACTGGTGGATTAAATAAAGAGTCCGGTTCGAAATTCCAATCACCTGATGATGGCCGGAGCGTACAACGACTGAAAAGTCGTGAATACGACAACAAAGATGAGGACAATAGTCCGAACAATGTGAATACTGTAAATGGTATAGAATGATAAAATAATTTTTGGAGAGTGTTTGAAGGTAACTAAAACTGTAAACTATGAGTGTAATTTTTATCCAACACAATGCTCAAAAGCCACTCAATGTAGAGGGGTACTGAATAAGGTGTGTGTGAGGGTTTACTTGTAAAATAACTAAAACTCTGGAATGCAGATTTAATAAGGAAAAATTAGGCTAGCATTTATTTTTAAGACAATTCATTGTATATTTAAGTATGCTAATGTGAAACCTGTGCTTTGGCAATTTTTTAATATTAGGTTTTATATTCCTTATCAATGCATTTAATATTTAATCTATTATTGTGTTGTAACGTAGGGAAGGTTATTGAATAGAATAATTATATGAAGGTTCGTAATGAACGATAATACTTAGCCCAAGTACACCAAAAATAGGTTTATCTGTAGTCCTCTAAAAAACCTCATTTATAAAACTGCGGGAATACTGGTTGTGTTTAGGTAGAAAAGACATGTCTCCTGGTACATTTTTGCCGTAACAATTATTGCGGACTCGAATGTGAGTCGACTAATAAACGAATAACACAAAGCAGTATATAAACAAACGACAATATATGTATTAACAAAATGACAATAAAAGATGAAAAAATTTAAAGACTTACAAGAAACCATTTAAACTAGAGAATTTTTTTGTGTGTATGAAGGTTGTGTAGGGTAAGTCCGAGAGAAAAGTAATTTAAAGGGAAGTGAACATTCCCCAATGGGGGACACTTTTTTTTTACCACGTGTGACTGTTTCTTATTTTCTAAGAGAAAAAAAAGGAAAAGGATGACTGAGAATGTCATTTCCTATTAATAGACTTATGAGCGTCCCCTGGCGACGGTTTCTTAGTACAGTCAAGTGGGGTAAACACAAACTCTATAGAAAACTATGCAGGTTTTCGAAGAGCGAAGACCATAAGTCCTTATCCTTTTTTCTTGTTTTCTTTTCTAATTTAAATATCATCAGTATGATCACATAACTTTTTATACATAAAAAGTTTATTTCTTTTACGTATCGTACCCCACTTAGAACATGGGTGATTATGGGAATTTTCTAAGCGTATCTTAGATTAGCATAAGGTATGGGCCACCCATTAAGTATCGACAAACTTGCTAACCGTTACTGCGTCGAGGTGTCCAGAACGTGGGCGATTATGGGAATTTTCTTAGCGTATCTTAGATTAGCACAAGGCCTAAGGTATGGGACACCCAGTAAGGATCGACAACCTTGCTAACCGTTACTGCGTTGAGGTGTCCAGAACGTGGGCGATTATGGGAATTTTTTTAGCGTATCTTAGATTAGCACAAGGCCTACGATATGGGCCACCCAGTAAGGATCGACAACCTTGCTAACCATTACTGCGTCGAGGTGTCCAGAATGTGGGCGATTATGAGTCTCCACAACCTTCCTGTAGCTGTAAGTAATATTTGTTCCTTTAATGTCTCTCCCAGTATCTGTTCTCCCATCCGTTTACACAAGCTCGTTAGGTAGGTTACGCATTTTCCTTCAGCCCCTCTTAACGTCAATACGAACTGAGAGTATCATATTTTTCAAGCCCTCTTTTATGTATCCAAGAAATTTCAACACTTTTTGATTCTCAGTATAAGTGTCATTTTTGTTCCAGAAAAAAAAAATGTTGAAAACATTTTGCGATCCAAGCGTTCTCTGAATCCTGTTAGGAAACGTTCATACCCCCAAAACTTGTTTTTGTTGTTGGCTGCTATCGGTGCACTAGTGCAGCTCATAAAGGGTGGCGGTGAAAGTCCGCACTACTTTTGGCCTGTACGTTAACGTTTTCTTACATGATCTATTATATCATTATACATATGACTTCGTATTATCTTCTATGAACAGAGCCGGATTTACCTATAGGCTTATCAGGCTGAAGTCTAGGGTTTCAGATTCTAGGGAGCTTCCAGCCAAGGTGTATAATATTTTTGACAATGTCATAAGCCTTTCTTACACCTGCTGTTATAACACACAGTAAACTCTAAACAACTCTTGAGGAATTTTCCTTACATTCCATTTCAGAATAATTATACCATAAGCCGATAACTCGATGCTAACATTAATTTCTTTATAGATTTTTTCATTTTAATATACGTGCTTTTTTCAATTTAACAATAACATCTTATGCCTTTTAGAGTAGGAATTGTCAACTGTTATCCTCGGCTTTTCTAAATTTGTTTAATTTAACACACTTCCGTTTTCCTTTGGATTTGGAGGGGCTCCATAAGTGGAATAGACTATGAATTAATTTAATAATTAATACTAATTAGTATATTGATAAAAGGAAATGAACTTTCGAATCCTGAGGAAAAGAAGATTTCTTTGAGGCAGCTTTGTGTTTGTTCATGCGAGCATGTTTTTGACTCGTTTTATTTCGATTATTCTTAATGTAACAAACACAGAAACATTGGCATTCGGTTAGAAGGTCGTATATGCTCTTAGCCGTTTTACAGGAAATACGCTTCAGCAAATTATAAAATAACTCCAAGTATCTCATTAATAAACTTACTGAAAACAAATCCATCTGTCAGCCTTTCAGAACAGGTTTCACTTTTCTTACATAAAGAAAAAAAAGGTGTTTTTATTAACAACTACGAAAGCATCTGAACATATTTCCGAATTTTTTATTTATAAACAAGATCTTAGCCCTTGTTATACATTTGAATGACACTAACCAGCGTAGATCACTCATTACGGAGCTGAAATTTGATCTAAAACTTTTAATGTTTGATCTATGTGAATAGACTTAGATTAAGTGTATTAACAAGACTGGAAATTACGCTACAAAAATAATTGCCGATGTATTCTTGATCCACAATTAGGCTACGGGTTAATGATGAACCTATGTAAATCTTTAAACCTTTTCTTGATTCTCTTATTTAAGATTGTGTAAAATGTAACAAACCAAAAGAGTAATTAAATCGAGATTAATGATGTGCTATAATATAATTCAAAGTCCATGAAAACAAAACTTCCCCCAAACACCTAGTTTCCGTAGTCACTCACTTATGAAGTATTCATTTCGTTAGTTCATTCATTCCTTTTCTTTATTTCTTTTCTATATATTTATCTATCCATACATCTATCTGTCTATTTATCTCAGCTTATTCATATCTATCTATCTATCTATCTATCTATCTATCTATCTATCTATCTATGCTTATTCATATCCAGCTATCAATACTTATTCATATCTATCTATCTATCTGGCCAGTAATTTACAATCGCCTGAGGAGACGCATCGTTATATTTCGAAACACGACAGCAATTTTTGTAGCGATTCTTACATGTTTTTTTTTGTAATATCCTAAGATATATATATATAGATACACGTGTTTGTGTAGACAACCATACTTTTTAGACACTGTAAATTTTCGGCCTGTGCATTCAGGAAACTTAATAAATAAATGCGCTTTCTGATAGGGTTCGAACCTACGTCTCTTTTGTAGAGTAAATAACTGTTAACTGCGTAAATTTAGACAGTTTAAAAAATGATATGTCTATTCAATTACGTGCAACCACGAAATATAACAGAAATATCAATGTCGAATTATAAATAAAATACATTAGCTCCTAAGAAAATGTATATATATATATATATATATATATATATATATATATATATATATATATATATATATATATATGTGTATTATTATTATTATTATTATTATTATTATTATTTAAAAATATGCATTCATCGCGACACAGAAAATTACCATGTTTCGAAACCAAAATTCGTCAAAAAAAACAACACCCACTTAAAAATTTTGTAATCTCATTCCCCCACTAACTTAAACTATGTAATACTATTTGGCCTCTCGTAAATCATTTTTTCGAAAGTTACTCAACATCGCTTGAAAATGGAACATAAACATTAAATTTTAAATTTATTCTAAGATTTAGGTCTTGATTTCGAAACATTGTAATTTTTGTGTCGCGATGATTACATATTTTTAAATAATAATTATAATATTATTCTCTACTGTGTATCGAACACTGTTTTCAAAAATAAATTCTAAAGAACTCTGAATTATAAATCTGACTGTTCTTTCTTTTTATTTTAACACACACACAAACACACACACACACACACACACACACACACACACATATATATATATATATATATATATATATATATATATATATATATATATATATATATCATGACTTATAAAAGATGTAAAAATGTACTCACCGATAGTAATAAATGCTATTATAAAGGGGACGTATGTCCGTGGTAAAGCCATTGAGTTTGAAATAAGATTGCAGAAACCCAGTGAACGCTATGAAAACAGGTGGATTAATATGTGTGGAAGAATATTCTGGAGTAACTGCCCCAAGCTATCATTGGTGGCGGATCTTGAGAATAAGTGTTTTGAGACTTGGTACTCTGTCTTATTTTATGCCGATGGCTATCAGCACTCAACAATGTTCACCGTCTGGTTCCCTCCACCTCCAAATGGAACGCCTCAATTTTTTAGCCAATCGTCGTGCGTCATACAATTATCCTTACCGCAAAACCGCATTTGTGAATTCTTAATTACTTTTGCTTTGTATAATGAATAATTATTTTATCACAGGAAGACGGAATTGTTACTTCTAACCTCAAAGGTATTCTAAAGACGACAACAAACTCTAGTCACTCGTGTAAGGAAAACTGTCATTCAAGACACGATGTATTTATCATCAACATGAAATAAGGTTTTTGGGATATTGCATTGTCGTTTTATTGTGTTTCATATCTACACTTAGTTTATGAAAGGCTTTCATATCGAGTTTCATAACTTTTTATCCATATTAATCATTGAATACTCATAAGTAAATGAAAATTATAAAAGTAATATTTATTTGGATTCATTTGCGCATAAATCGTGATAATAATAATGATAATAATGACTATGATAAAAATAATGATATGTGAGTTGCGTAACAGTTATCGGTACAGAAAGTGGAATCGGACGAGCCGAGTTCAAATTCCAGTCTATTGCTTTCACATTCGCACTAATGCCTTAGGGAAAGGCATAACTTTATTTCTTCTCCCTCCACTCTGCTATGGGTTGAATAACGGCTTAGATTAGGATCGCTACTCTTGGATAATGGTCAGTGTAGAAAATGGAGAAATATGAATTCCAAAACCATGGCGAAAGCAACGGAAACGACTCAATTATCTTTCCCCATGAGAAAGTCATAGATATCGTAATTTCTCGAAAATAATACGCACCCATAAATAATACGCTCCCCAACAAATGATCCCAAAATTAAGAAATGTATCTATCCCTATGTATAATAAGCATCTATAAATTTTGTCAAAAAAAACAAAAACAAAACAAAAAAAAAAAAAAAAAAAAGAAAAACAAAAAAAATTAATTACGAAGCCTTTTTGTCAACTTTGACATTAAAAATAAAATCGGAACTAAGCGGCTAAAATAATATTGAAAATTAAAATTACTGCGAAAATGTCGTCAAAACGTGCTAGTTATAGTTTAAAATTTTAAACAAAAAGTAATAGAATTAGCAGAAAGTATAGGAAACAGAGTTGCAGCTAGAGAATATGAGTTGAATGAGGCTAACATACGTTTATGGAGAAAGAATAAAAATGAACTACAAAATTGTAAGTCAAGTGCCAAAGCCATAGATAGAGCAAGAAATGCTTAATATCCAGATATGGAACAAAGTTTAGTTGAATTTGTGAAAGAAAGACGATCAAGTAGATGTTCCATAAGTACCGTGGATGGTTCTGAAGATCACATCCTTTGGCAAGAGAATGAAGAGGCCAAAGATAATTTTGAACAAGACGAAGAAAATATTGTGAATGATAATTTGTTTAATGACAATTTAGATATTGATTCTGTAATAGAAAGTGGTGGTGATGATAAAAATTGAAATTTCAATAAATTGTTAACTTGATATACTCTCAGTATCTGTCTATATTTCTGAGATGAAGTATTATGTACACTATTTACATTATTCGGAGTATTGTCATCATCTTTGTCGCCATATTTATTACAACATTTCGGCTGTTGTACGCTCCGGTCTTCTTCAGGTGGTTGGAATGTCGAACCCTTAAGGAATCAGCACATATGCTAGGCCATAAAAATCTCCTGAGCTGACCAAGCATAGAAATTAATACAATATGGGAACCAGTGATAAGGAGTGCCAGAGAAAAGCGATAATAACGACAAAAATTGCAATATGAGCTCTGGTAAAAACATGAATTGATAACAGCAAAAATTGCAATATGAGCACTGGTAAAAAACTTGTTGCTGAAGACATTAGATTTATAATACCCAGAAATTCATACACGGATGTCCTCAAGGACACATGACACAGTGGATAAAGGCGTTAGTTAGATCCAGTGACAGGACACAAAGAGTGGAAATTAACAGGAGATAACTGACAAATGACATCCATTAAAAACATGACACGTGAAAATAGTACAGTCTATCCCAGTGAGCGAAATAAAGGGTTCAGTTCGACATATGGCAATAAAGATGAGGAAAATAGTCCGAATAATGTAAATTGGTATCCTCTTTTCTTCGAAATTGGCCTTTTTATAGATATTTTTATTTTTTCGCCAAATAAAAAATGCGATTACTGATAAGCATAAATTTATTGACAAAACATCTTATAATTATTATTGTTGGATTTAAAATGAAAATTGGGATAATATCTTTCTTATTTTAGAACAACAAGTACGTATTTATTATTATAAATCAATAATGAAAAAATATTTTTGTTTAAACCTATTTATAATGCGCACCCTTACCATCACCCGTAATTTACAGTAAAAATGCGTATTATTTTCGAGAAATTACGGTCATAAAGAAAAGGACTCCGTGGAGAGTCATAAACACCAGCATCCTGGTGGAGGGGGGATACTGCATTAAGAAAAACAAGTTTTATTAAGAAATAATTTTTTCATCATTAACACTTTGAGCCCTACGTTCCTGAACATTTTTAACCTTCCTGCCTGAACTCCTGAGTCAAAATTTGCAAATAATTGGTATGTAATATTTCATGGTAGATATAAAAATAGTTACACGTGTTCTACCGTAGCTAGGCTTTAAGTCATTTTTCTCTACCACCGGTAAACTGGTGGCTGAGCATTAGGTCATTTTTCTCTACCACCGTTCAACTGGTAGCTGAGCATTAGGTCATTTTCTCTACCACTGTTCAACCGGTAGCTGAGCATTAGGTCATTTTTCTCTCCCACCGGTAAAGTGGTGGTCAGGGCTCAAAGGGTTAAGACCTGTTTTATTTTCGGAAACTTTTCTACAGTGTATAGATTTCTTAAATGAGTGCTGAGGAGATTTTGCACACACCTCATAATAGAAATAAATGGTTGATTCTATTAAAACTTGAGATTGAAGACATAGTTGCACATGCAAAATCAACGTTCTTGTCTCTTAATGAAATAATGATTACCAGCAGATTTTCTGAAGTGACATTCAAGTTTAAAATAATTAAATTGTCTATGAGACAATTTATCTGGTCTTCCACATAGATTTTCCTGAATTGAAAAGTACAACAGCATCATTATACAACATCATAGTCAATGCCTTCGTGATCTGTCTATTTTTGTAGAGAGCCATGGCCTGAATTGGCATGGCATTTGAAAAACGAATGGGGAAACATTCCATACAATTCAACGATAAATAAATTTGGAACCCATTTGGAAGATACTTGCCAGAAACAATAATTAGCAACTAGCTATTTATTTCCACAGTCGGTTTGTAATAAAAGTAAACAGGGTTTTTTTTCTCAGGGAAGAGGAGGAAAATTACTCGATTGGGTGTACCGAATTCAAATTCCAGTCAAGGCTGTTGCATTCACTTTTGCATAAGTAGCTTTGGGAAAGATAGGAATTTATCTCTTCTCTCCCAACAGCTAAGGCTTAAATAGCAGGGCAGACTGAGTTCTTTAACTCTGGTTGGCAATCAGTCTAAGAGAAGCGCATATCTAAATTTAAGACTGGTTGGGTGTGGAGTTTGTAACACTACCCCCGTAAAAAACCATACCTGTTATTGAAACCACGGTAGCCACACATAGTGTGGTGAGTCTGTGATCCTATACTCCATAGAGGAGCCTAAATCGTTGACATAAATTATCATAAGATGATACTTTTCTGAATTATTATAATATAGGATTTATTTTGTATTCTATTTCTAAATTGCAAAGTTTCATAAGTTTTCACAAGATTTACTACTACTACTACTACTGCTACTACTACTACTACTACTACTAAAATAAATACCATGATTTATGAATGTGTCTTTTACCCAGCAGTTAAGTATTAATATCATGGTTTTTAGCTTTGCTTGTCCTAGGAGTAGGACATTAATAATAATAATAAAATAACGATTATTAATACATTTTTCAGTTAGTTTGCATCTTCGATATTCTATCTGATTTTCGAGGGAGATAGACGTTCATGAATTGAAAAAGAAGCAGGCTACAACTTTCATTCACCTAAGTACATACTTGGAGCGTCTACAATGGATGTCCTGTTTAGTTCAGTGACTGATAATTAAGGATGTCAGTGTGGTGCTGAATATATTGGATGCATTAATCAGGTTAGAGGCTAGACCTGGTCAGTACATAACAGTTAAGATCCACCGAGGGAAGTATGGAATTTTGCATACGCTTCTTAATATCCTCGGTTCTGTGGTTGCAGTAAACTAAAAGGATTCATTGTGTGTCTGGCCTTTCACCAGGAAGTTTTTCACCATCATCAGCAGCGTATATTTGAACCGTCAGAGTTGTTTCGACTTGAAAATACCCTTTAAATCAGTCTGATTCCTCATCTTAAGCAAACTTTTTTTAAAAAAATGAATACTCTCCAAACACCCCTGTTCTTTGCTCACGAAAGTGCTTCAGACATTTCAAGTTTTTTTTGATAGGGAATGATGGAATTTTATTGATAGTTCTTTCAATGTTGCAGCTCAACGTGTATAACATGGTTAATCGTCGAATGTCCGTGGATGACAAAATCGTTTCTATAATATTTACTGCCTTTTTCCAAAATTGTTAATTTGTGTTGTCTGATTCCGTTACTAATATCAACTCCTTCTTTGACTTTGAATGATCGGAGACAACATACATCGATGTTATTACTATCAACGTCACGATTTTCTTCTTTTCACGAGTCTTGTAACAATAAATTTTCCCAATGACAGCATATTTATAAACCATGGGAGGTCTTTGGTCTTTACAAGAGACTGAAATAAAGAATCCATTTTCTTCTCCGTCAAAATATATTCGAATTACCATCTTTATATTTGAATGCAACAAACGTAGGTTATATATATATATATATATATATATCCGCTATACTTTGTGTTCATTTTTTTTCTCCTCTTCATTACACATTTTCCTATTATTTTAAACTAAGTAAATCTCCCGTAGAGGCCTGAAAGAGCGGGATCGAAACCGGTTGCTTCTTTTTTTAAAATGTCATGTAATATTAAGTGACACACTTTCATTTCTTTAATTAGATTTTTGTACATATATATATATATATATATATATATATATATATATATATATATATATATATATATATATATATATATATATATATATATATATATATATATATATATATATATATATATATATATATATATATATATATATATATATAAAAAATAAAAAATAAAATTTAAACAATATACAGGATGTGATGAATAAATTATGGTCTATATTACGCGAAAATCAAAATAAATATTAACATTATAAAAAATTATCAAGTTTTCGAAATTAACACCGATAATTATCCCGTAACTTTTATTACACTACACTAATTAATATTCTGTATTTCCGTTGTCAGAAATAAATGATTAATGACAATAATCCCCATATTAACACGTGTGCAAATTCAAAAACCTCATTAATAATTCGGAAAGTTCAGCGTACATTGAGCATGTATATATTTCCTCAAAATCGCTGTTGATTAAATGTATTTTTAGTTTTTCAAATATAACTTAATAAATCATTCCTATTATATAAGCTAAAAGAAAAATGTCTTTACAGGATGCGATAGATAAATTGTCGTCTAAATTACGCAAAAATAAAAATAACACTGACATCTCATTTTAACAGATATATTTGCCAAAATTAAACAAAAATATCCCAAAATAGTAAAGACTAAATTTATTCAATAAAATTTCCATTGGCTTCAACGACGGTCTCCAACGATTTCAGAATCTCCTGCATCCCTTCTGGACTGTCTCCTTGGTTAAGCTGGTGAATTCTGCCATAATCTTTGACTCCAGTTCATCTTACAAGAAGTTTTGTTGGTCTATCGCACAACTGCACCCCACGCATAATAATCAAGGGGGTTGCAATCTGGGGAGTCAGGTGGTCAGATGTAAGTGGTGATGTGGTCACAGAAATTGACATTGGGTCTTACAGCAGACACTCTCTTGATTCAGGATGGCACTTCCTCCTCGAAATATTTGATGTAGGCCTCCATGTTGAGTTTGTGGGAAGATGAATGGAGGCATAAAGTCGCTTTAATAACTCTAAACACCTTTGTAATCACGATTCGACTCATCTCTTTCCGAATTCTCTGCACTGTTATCAGATTGACATCCAAACACACAGAAATGTTCGTATTGCAATTTCCAGTGCGAATGCCATGGAGTACAGCATGCCATTTCCAAATTTATGGTGGTGTGAATTGAGTTATGGTGCTCTTTTTCTCAAAGACAGTGCGGTTGACAAAACAACGCGCATGCGTGAAATAAACATATAAAATGGCGATATGATTAACCCCGATAGTGATTACACTTCCAACCAAAATATGGCAAATTCTAAACAACACATACATACACAATACCTACTACGGCATTTTCTTTAATAAGAATTCTTGAATGTCCAGGCCGGTAGACGAAATAAAATACTGTTTAAAATAAACGGAACGTCTAATCAAATATTGGTATCCACTAAAAATAACGTTTAAATAATACAAAATGCCGGATTAATAAATAAAATCCATTAATTCTTCGGAAATTGGTTTGCTTACATTTAATACACACACGCATACACACACACACGCACACGCACATACATATATGTAAATATAATCAAATGAATAAATATAGGTAAATATACGAGCAAGCGTATATATATATATATACCCTATAGTGTAAGAAAAAACAATGCTCAATGTTTAATAACTGAGCTATGTGATATATATATATATATATATATATATATATATATATATATATATATATATATATATATAATAAGAATGTGTATTTTTATGAGTTTTATACGCAAGTGTGTATATTGTGCCTCTAGATTCATCAGGCATCATACATAAGAGTGTATATTTATAGGCCTTTCAGCTTATATTTATCTGTGGTTGTATGTAAGTACATGTTCTTTCGTCTTTACGCTTATTTATCGATATACGTACGTCTATTTTTCAGACTAAATGATTAATGAAGATTGATTATGATTCAACGTGTCTTCACATTTTATTTGTCTTACTGTCAGTCATTTACTTTTATTGTATTTTTATGAGCTCTCTTTTATTAACAAGGTTATAAACCAACTTTTTTTACCAATTGACAATATTTTTTAAAAGTACAGTACATGGATTGTTTTAACATGGTTCAAATGTAACCTATATATGCCTTTAATATCGTCCCTGGCTTACGAATCAAACACTGTAGCTGTATTAAGTTGATCGTCAAAACCACGAATCTCTCATTTATTTCCGCAATGCAGCCATTTTGTTCTCTTTGGGGTAGTTTGGATTTTATAAGCTAGAAGCAGAAGAATTATCATGTTGGCTAAATAAATAAATGTGAAAGTAAACAATTGTATAAAAATACTAGATAATATTGTATTATATTCTTAAATTATTATATTATTAGATATTAGAAAAGCCAAATGTGAAAAAGAAGAGGTTTGGTATGTTAAAAAAAACAAACTCTTACGGGGTCAGTAAGGAAATTCGGAGCAGAGTCTTACTGAACACGGTTTGTTGAAAATCCAAGAATTTATTGTGAGTTTTCTTTCTCCTTTAAATATGATTTTTTTTATCTCTATTTATAAAAGGCAGGATGTGTGTGTGTGTGTGTGTGTGTGTGTGTGTGTGTGTGTGTGTGTGTGTGTGTGTGTGTGTGTGTTTGTAACGAATGCACGGCCGCAATTTTCGACGGGTTTGCACCAAAATTTACATGCACATGCTCCAAGTTAGGGACTTTGCATTTCCCAACTTCCATCGATACTGGAAATAATCGATTTTTCATGCTTCTACTGCAATTTTCATGTAGTTTGCGGCCATTTTCTACTGGCCAGAGTGAGAGCCTATAGCTGGCTGCCACGAATAGGCAGAAGGATTCTATTGGCCAGCGTGAGAGCCAACAGCTGACTGACACGAATGTTAACTAGCATGCTAGCATGCAAAAAAAAATCGATAGCCGCATTCGTCACAAGTGGGAAAAATTTAAATCTGCATGGCACTTTACTCCAATTGTCTCATTCGCTTGCTTAAACTCAACGTTGATTCTGATTCCGCAGAACTGAGTTGGGTGTGAAAAAGTATTTGTTATTAACATTTTTTTTCATTCAGTTTTTCCAGTTACGAGTCCTTTTTTAAAGCTGATCGTTTTGTGTTCATTTTGTTTAATTCTTTTTTCGTCACAGATTTAATGTTTAGTATAGAACTTAGAAAAAATTCGCAGTGTGAGATAAGCAAGAAGTAAGGCATGTAGCAATATCAGCACGGCAAAGGGCACCCCTTTAAAGGCAAGTATGGGCAAAAATATTTTAAGTCAAGTGATAGCGATTGCTGTATGAGTCGTACGATTTTTGAATCAAGCACGGGCAACGCCGGGCCATGCTGCTAGTTCCTTATATAATTTGGAAAGTATCACTAGTATTAACAAGGGTGCAGACATTGCATGAGATAAACTCTTTGCATATCTTTCTTTAGGTTCTTAGGGTACCAGACAGGATAATTCGTTCACTGCGTTTTACTCCTGTTAGTCTGTGTTGTTAGAGTGCAAGGTTAGCTTGTTGAGCCTGAAAATTTATTGGGAGCAGGGGGTCGGTCTGGGGTCCTTGGGTTGAGAGGAGACTTGAGAATATTTAGCGGATCACTCACTGGGACAATTGAAGGCTAGAAGCAAGAAGGATCTGTTGACTTACTGAGGCCATTTTGAAGATTGAAAGCACGTCAGGGCAGGAAATGCTGTCTAGTTTCGTCTGAATTGTACGCCATTCAAAGTCTGCATAGGAAAGGAAGAAGGTGCAAACTGGGTTAGTAAATTAAACTAGTTCTTATAGCGTTTAGCCAGCACTTTTATTACTAATAAGAATGCAGGAATTGAATGCAATGAACACTTTATATTGATATTATAGACAATGCCACAAAAATTGGAACTTAAGAAAGGGAAGCTAGCTCAAGATCAACTGGTACGAAAAGTGAGTCCACTTCCAAGCATGTCTACTTTCAAGGTCAGATCAAGAAACAACATCTTAAAGAAACTGCCTAACACTAAATGCGGTGCCCATGGCTTTACAATCCGCACCACAACCCTAGCTATTTTCTGTTCCAAAGCAGAATATACCTCACCAATGTGGAGCAGACCATCACGTACATAATATATCTAAACCTGCCTTAAAAGCCTCTTGCTGTTCAGTCACTGGATATCTCAAGCCAACCAAAATAGAATACATCTACTTGCTTAATGGCATTGCCCATCCCCCTTACATCAAAAGTACATTCCACTCTCAACTTGAGAATTAGAAGCAGGAAACTGACCCCCTTCATCCATTCCACGACTGTGAACCAATGAAAAAGAGGCTCAAGTGAAGACACAGCTTCCTATATTCAGTCGAACCTCTGAGCAAAAGAGCTCCTAGTCAACGTCTGTCCCTGTGGTGCAGCCACCTTATCAACGTGGAACACCGGCTCTCTCTCTCTCTCTGTCCTACAGAATCCTTCCCCTTCTGGTCCTGCCTGAATTGTCTTCGAACAGCTGATGGTCATTGTAGTGCCAACCTTCAGAAATGGGGATATGACACCATTGATGATCCCAACTACAAATGCAGACGATCTTAAACTATGGAGCATCTTTTAGTTTGATCCAGTCTTGAAGATTCATGCACACGTAAGGACCATGAAACCATAGCACATTAGGCAAGGCTCTGTGCAACACAAGATGGGTGTGTTATAGCGATTCAATAAGAAGATGGTTTACAAAGTTGCCGTCTGATGGGTTCATCTATCCAGGCACATGTCAGAAAATCACTGATATTCAAACCCGGGTCTCTTGGTTCGAAAGCGAATAATCTAACCCCACGGCCAACACAATTGGGTATTTAATGGTGTCTAAAATTATATTTGGTCCATTTGACGAACAGTTTAATGTCGCCAAAGTAAAAGAGAAAAATTTAAAGCTTAACTCAGATAGAACTGGGTGTCCGAGTAGGCGAAACAAGCAAAGTCAGAGTTCGAATAAAAGACGAAGTATGCCTTGCCTTGTCTAGGATAAGACTCAAAGAAATGGTGGAAAATAGCAAGAAAATAACCAACGTACGAACCATCTGCTTTATACACGCGCATGCGCAAAGACACGCTCGTGGACCCGAGTGGCGAAGAGTTGGTAAAACAAGTTGTCTTTTCTTTTACATTACATTTTTTTTTGTATTTGAAATTAGTATCAGGTTCTCTTTTCTTTTTTGGCCATTCCTAAATATTTTGTCGATGGACATAATGGAAAAAGGAATTTTAGAACAGTTTCTGTCTAAACTTACGTAACTTCAGCAAACGGTTCGTAACCGCTGTTCATTCCATGAATCACATCACTGATTAAAGTTAAATAAATAAATAATAATAATAAACATAAAAAAAATTATGTAAATGAACGCGAAAAAAAAAACACGAAGGAAAGAGAAATAGTGAAAGAAACGCGTAAACAACATAGAAAAATGAATTCAGGTGCACACGCATCTACATTTTGAACCAAGAATCTAGAACGATGCACAAAATCATACAATATATATATATATATATATATATATATATATATATATATATATATATATATATATATATATATATATATTCTTTTTTCATATATATATATATATTATTTTCATATATATATATATATATATATATATATATATATATTATTCTTTTCATTTTTTCATTTCAGCTTTTGGAAGTAAAGTCTGATGATCCAGAACCCTGTTAAAGGGTTATGGTGAAATAGTTTATTACATGGAATCTTAACGTGGTCTGTTTTTTATTCAAACATATCTGCTCTGAATTTTACATTGAACTCTCTGGATATCATCCTCTTCGGGTCTACCCATACGGATTACCTAAGTTTGCATAAACTAAATATATATATATATATATATATATATATATATATATATATATATATATATATATATATATATTAATAATAATAATGATAATAAAGAAGAAAACCATAAATATTCATTTCGGTTATAATATATTTTGTGAATACCGAAATATTCATCGCTTCAGACAGAAATCTCTTAGTAAAAGGAGACAATACACCGGACGGATATATTAGATTGACAGGGGAAATGGAAAGCAAGATATGAAAGATGGAGGCGAAGGAGAAAAGTAACCGATGGACAGGCCCTTTTAAAAAGATAAGATAGAGGGAGGTTACTGAAAAGAAAGGGAGAAAAAAGTAATGAATGGGTAGTAGTAAGCCTAAACAGACTGACTCGGCCAAGAATTTTTCCCGTAAAGTTTGGAACATTGCACATTGGGTGTTACAGCAAATTGACCGATATGGCCCGTTGTTTTAAGCAGGACAAACCAACCGAATTCCAAATTAGTTAGTCTAATAACAGGCTCCTTAATAGAAATAATAAATAGAAATTACAATAATAATAATATCAAACATAAATGAAAGGATTTTAAATTCTAATAAATAAAAAAAATAAATTTAGAAAATTAAAAGTAAAAATAAAAATGAAATTAAAATAAAAAAACTGAGCAAATGTGATGTATGGATAAATGATACAAAAGCTGTTAATTTAGAAATGTAGGTTTGTTATACATCGGCAGTACAGTATTAGATTCAACTACATATGAAGAAGCACGCAAAAACATATCTAAAATGAATCTAAATAATAACAAAACTCTAATCTTGTATATATGCATGTGTCTTTTTCCGAGATGCAGCTTAAACGATACATAATGACACAGCCAATTTAGAAGCATATTGTACCGTGAACTCCTGCCAAGTTTAATCGCAAATTTCATTAAAATTAGACAAAGGATTTTCGAGCTCGAACGATTTTCCTTTTTTACGACATTTTAATATGAAATTCAGTATTTGTTTTCGATACACAATCTTATATCAAGCCGTGTATATAAACAAACACTTGCATATTACCTTCCATATTGAAAACACTTGCATATTACATTTTATATGTTTGAGAACTAATAAACATTCATGATACATTATAACAACATTATTAAATAAATTTAAATATGTATAACGCAACATATTTTATTACAATTCATTACTCTACATTAGAACTTTATAAACAGGTACATGAAACGTAAAGAGGTTATATGTAAATGGAGTTGATGGTAAATGAATAAATAGATGCACACTGATTTGCTGCCATTATGTATTTAACCCGAGGAAGAATACAAGTATGTGTAATAAAAAAATATACTTACTATTTTAAAAAAAAAGACTACACGTGTTTTAAGTTATTTTCCATATTGATATGACACTAAACAAAATGAAGCAACCAACTTTTCTTGTCTGGATTTTTTCTTGTTTAAGGTCTTAAGTTTCTGGCAAGGGAGTGGGGAGATCAGATAATTATCCAACTTAACTGAAAATAAATGGCACTATCATGGTTAAGTGAATGTAGGTTTATCGGTAAAGTTGTAAATAACCATTCCTAATGACTCCGGTTGCAATTGCAACTTCTTTTTCATATATATATATATATATATATATATATATATATATATATACAAGAATTAATCACAATAGAATTAATCACACATAGAATTAATCAGAAGTATCAATGCGATTATTGGCGACATCCGTCACTAGAAAACATAATATATGCATTAAAATCCTGTTCATCCATAGTGCGAGTTTTGATCCTTGAAGAAAAACTTGTTGTCTGTAGTTTTTCAGTTTATTCGATGTTAAAATGCTAGTACTTACGGACGGCCTTCCATCCATCATCAGGCATGTGTTTTTTTCTTATAAAATCAAAAACTTGAGACGATATATCTGTATGTCGACCGAAAGATGTTTTTTGAATATCTGCTATTATTGACGGTTGTAAGATCTCGAACGTGCAAAGACGCAACGCTAAGTTTTCAAAATTTTTAAGTGAGAATTTTATTTAAATATTTCTTGTGATGTGTTAAATCCACGTATTCTATTTGTACAAGTGTATTCAGTTTTTATGTCATGAACTAAGTATATAGTTCAATAATATAGTGTAATGTCATAATAGTAATTTTTTTATAGGAATTTTTATGTACTGCGGATCGATAGTTTTTTAATAAACATAAAACATTAGGCAGCATATGATTTACATACAAGAATTAATCACACATAGAATTAATCAGAAGTATCAATGCGATATATATATATATAACGGCTGTAACAGCAAAACTGTCCATTAGTTAGATTAATATTTGAACCGTTGTATCTTAGAAATGATTAAAGATATCTTACTGGAATTCTCCGAGGTTTTTATAACACTACTGGACTCCACTTTAAGCAATAAGAATGTATAATTACTCTCCAAGTTTAACAGAAGAATCGGGATGAAATCAGTCATAAACGAAAATGACATGTTCATCATTAATTAATTATAATTAATTATAGTTAAGCTTTGCTTCTCCTTATTCTCACTGCAGTAGGCCGGGGAGCATGAATAATTATTATGGTTTTGAATTCAGACATCTACTTCGCCAATCACAGCTAGAGAGCATAGTCTTCCCAAATGGCAGGAGGTGAGATGGATTAATACGTTTCCCAATGTAACGAAACCGCTTGGAATTCGAACTCGGCGATTCGATTTCTCATTCTCGTCTTATGGCCATGAAAAAAGTGAATATTCTGACGATTGGCCGGGAAAGTGATTAGCAAGCTACAGTTCAATCGTTGGCCTCTTGAAGGGTTGTTATCAAGCTGACTAAGGAAGCCCATTTACCATGCTTTTGAAATAACAGTATACGCGATATATATATATATATATATATATATATATATATATATATATATATATATATATATATATATATATATATATATATATATATGTGTTTGTGTATGTGTGTAAATACTTTCAGATGGAGTGTATTTGCAGAAGAGACAACATAAATAAAAAAAACAAAGAGGAAAAGATATACGTAGCCGGCGCGTTTCGTCCTCTGAGTGTATTTTTTCCTCTAGTGTCTTTTTATTCATATATATATATATATATATATATATATATATATAGTCATCCACAGACAGACTGTTTTGCTGTATCATAGCTCATCATCCGGTTGCCTCTAGCTAGATCGAAACCCGACTGAATTGGCGTCAGTCAGGGATTCTACTACGAATTAAAAGCGTATTAATTTCTAGATAAACACACAGTGAGTGAATTTAAGCGTATTAATTTCTAGATAAACACACAGTGACTGATCGAACTCGATTCGATTTACCGAAGAGTCTTGCATTATTAACAGTAATAGTCACTGTTTACAAACCCACACTTCCTCCCCAGAGAGCTCAACTGAAATAAATTTTTCAGGAGCATATATATATCATAATTAAGTAATTCATCGAGTCTAGAAGAAACCTGAACAGCATGTAGAAAGCACTGGACGGCCGTTTCGTCCTATATTTGGAACTCATCATCAGTGCTCATCCACTATATATATATATATATATATATATATATATATATATATATATATATATATATATATATATATATATATGTTACGATCTCGTTATTCTTCTGATCGAGCAGTATTGACAAAAAGTTAATTCCAAAACAGCAGCCGCCGTCGCTATAAACGCACCGCTCTTCATTAACGAATTGAGCCCGCTGGCTTCTGGCGTTTGTATACATTCGTATATAATGCATATAATACGTTAGAATTTCCTATTCTCTGCCGTGTCCCGATAGCTGAGGGGTAGGATCTCCGATTGATGCCAAGTCGGTCGGGTTTCGATCCCAGCTTGAAGTAATCGGATGGTGAGCTGTGATACAGCTAAACAGGCTTGTATGTAGTGCACATATTCAGGCCGGTATTCTAAAATAAATAAAAATACTGTTTAATAAATAAATGGAATGTCTATTCAAATACGAATATTCACTAAAAATAACGTTTAAGTAATAACAATTTGTCGGATTAATGAATAAAAGATCCATTTTTTACAGATTGTTTGGTTTACATTCGGATACGAAACTCAGCAGATACGTTTATTTCAAGGTACTGTTCAGCTTTGTTTGTTTATCGACGTACTCTGTAGCTAAGAGGCCCGAGCACGTTCTAATGAAATCTAGGTAAATGCAAATTCAAATCCTTCTTGAGAGCGTGTATTTTCTCAAATAAGATTTTTCGAATATTCTGAATATTTTCGGTAGACGAAAATAAATAAATATACTGTTTAATAAATGAACGGGGCGTCTACTCAAATACAAGTATCCATTAAAATAGCGTTTAAGTAATATATATATATATATATATATATATATATATATATATATATATATATGTATATATCAGCTTTCAAAACATCCAGGATCAGTTGAAGCAGGTATCTGCATTTATACTGGGAATACGACTTGCGAGTTAAGTTGAAAGCAGTTTAAGTAAATTCCCGACGAAATATCAGGAACATTATAGGGGAACAAAGACGAATTTATAAATGTACCCAGTACATGGCGCAATAACACAAAGAAAAATAGTCCACGAAATTAGCAGTTAGAATAAGCGTAGAAACATGATTAGGTGCTAAAAGTTTTAGGTGTTCAAACGGTTATTTAACAAATTTCCCAGTAAATCTGTGACGTATTTATTAGGATCGCTTGCCAAGAGCGGCAACATCTATTTTTAGATTAATTCATGTAACTGAATCGAGCGTCCATTTCTGGGAGTGCCACATTTTAGCACAAAGCTAGAGTTAACTGCGAAATGTCTGTCAATATTACAAGCCGACCTCAACTAATGACAGTTATTCAAGATAAAAGAAATATTTTAACAGAATGTTTTGCTAAATTGACAATATTTCACAAACATGACGCAAGTCCGACATTTTGCTGTCAACAAGTCGGGGAGGGATGTTCAAACCAGAGATCAAACATCGCGCAGAGGACTACAAAAGGATGCGTAGATTTGTGTGCAAGAGTTATTAGGAAATCAACCCCAGAAGTGTTATATTATGAGCAGCGCCCAACTTAGTACGGAATGTCCTATGAAGCTTTTATCTTAATGGAAGTGTTACTTTATCTATTTTTCATAAGCTGTTTACCTTATGGTATGTTTGACACAAAGTCATAATTAACGTGGAGACCCGCAGAAACAGATATTGCCCTCTTTCAGGGATTGACCCTGATCTCAATTTCATGAATCTAGTAATAAATCTTTTAAACAGAAATAAACGCAGAACATACGAGAGAAAAAAAAAAAAAGAGTATTGAACTTGATACGTGATGTCTGTCCTCCTATAGGTCAGCGGATGCTGGGCCATCTCTTCAGGGATAAAGAAGAGACTTAAAGCAGCAGAAATAGGGTTCTACAGAAAGATGGACCGAACATGGGAACAACAACGAGGTTTTTAGAGAATATGGGAACATAAAGGAAACTCATACTTAACATCAAGAAGAGGCAGTTGAAATTCCTGAGGAACGTAATGAGGAAAAAGGACTTGGAAAATCTGATACTCACAGGGCAGATTGAGGGAAAGAAGAACAGAGGAAACACTGCGTAACATACTTGATGTACTTGATCAAATGGATGGTAGAACAGAGTTTGGGAGAAATCACAAAAAGACAAAAAGTTATTAAGAGCTACAAGGAACAGGAAGCCATGGAAGGCCCTGATCGCCTAAGTCCTGAATGAACATGGTACATAAAAGAAGAAGACATGATGTTTATTGACGTATGCTTGTGCCACGACGCGAACTTGTCTCTAGCGATACTTGTAGATATTCTGGATAGTAGATATTCTGATAACATTTTCAAAATTATCTGACCATTTGTTTGTGGAGTGAGACTCATAACCGTACAATGTGTGCTTGAGCTATAGATGGTGACGTATATTTTAATAAGTTGCAACGAAAAAGTTCAATATAAACATGTTTCCTGTCAAGAAAACGCAAATGTGGTTCTTTTGGTAGAGCTGGATTGAGCGATGTTTGGTTTTAGAGGCAGAATAGAAATTTCTATCAACGGAATTTTGTAACAGTCTGTATCAGTGATCAAATGAACATTCGTATCCCCGTAGACCAGGTTCTGGACGGTTAGATAGTACAAACACTCGCCAAGGTCGTTACATTACAAGTGGAGCTGTAGCGGACTGCACGGCGTCAACAGCAAATGTAGTAACTACAAATGTTTTCATGGCAATTGTTCTGATGAGTTTTGTTTTTTGGTACCTTGACTTTCCGAATTTAAGCGCAGTACTAGATTAGCAGCTAGGTCTCATCATTTTATAGTTGAAATGTCTAGATGTATCCGAAAGTTTCTTCTCTCTCTTATAGAACTCTCTTCCTGCTTCTTGATTCCCAGTCAACGTCGATCTTGAAAAATACTAAATGCAATGTCAGTCGTTATCTTGTTTTCTTAATTCCTGTTCAGTTAGTGTTCTCTCTCCTTAATAATGTTTTTTTTTCTCATATTCTTTGACAGTCAGTAAACACTTGTGTTTCAGTGACTTTATTAACTTACTTGGGGGTGAAATGATTTTAAAAAAACACCAGTAGTGTAAACATAAACCATTGTGAAACGTTTATAATCAGTAGGACGATGTGGAGGAATTCAGTTTCATCACATCTCTAGTGCCACGATAGGGTTATCTGCGGAGATCGAATACTTCTGTCTTTTGTGATGAGAGCAGGTTCTGCCTTCATTTAATTTATCATCGTTCGAGCGTGTGAGATGAACCGGGCATCTTGCAGCGTGTATTCATCCATAACACGCGGGAACAGCCCATCGTATCTTAGGGTTAGGTGCTATAAACTACCAGTCACGCTCGACTTTGGTATTTGCGGTGGGAATATTAAACAACGCTATGCTCGTTCAGGCATTGTTAAAATCGTTCTGCTTCTATTTCTGAAACAAGAAGATGATGTCCTCGTCCAGAAGGATAATACCCACCCACATGATATATATGATAAGAGACCTGACTCATTCAGTTAACCAACTCTTGATGTTTCGCGTCAACAAGGATAAAAGGCGTGGAATTATATACCGCAGAATAATATTCATCCTCTGTACGATGGTATAGGTACGAAAATACAGGTCTTTGTTAACATACAAGGAATTTATAAAATGCATTAATATGGCATGTGAGGAATGCAGATACAACTCTTATTTTGGAAGCTCGGCAAATATTAATCATATGTCTGCTCATTTATTGTAATGAAGTTGTATTAAATGTACATTTACTCTTAAGTAAATTGAAGAAATATATTCAAGCAGTTGAAAATTCATTATTCCTTTAGTGTAAATTATTGAAAATATTCTTAGCGATTATTGTAAGCCGAGAGAGATCATGGAAATCTTCAGACTGATTCCCTTATCTTATTTGTGTTGTAAATTCCGTTAAAATTATTTAGAAAATTATTTACAAAGAAAACAAAAACAAAAAAAAAAACTAAAAAACAATTAAACCGAAAAGCCATAAAACAGAGAAAACAATACAGTGGGACAGTTTCTTGTTCTTACGCCATTTCTAGAATTTGACTTAACCGAATGAGGCATTGTTGACGCAATAGATAAAGAGGTAGTGTAGCTGCGACAATCACGATACCCAGACAGGATATAACGCCGGTTAAACACGGAAAGATTATAGAAGCCAAGTGCATGAAATATTATTTCTTCGAGATGTTAAGTGCTTTCGCTTTTTTTCGATCAACAGTATGCAAATTCTGAAAATATATCAACAGCCCATAAAATGCACCCCACCCTCTCAAAAAAACCTAATGAATTTCCATAAGCGATGCAATAATGGGAACGTCTGTAGCTGAAGGAAAGTAATTTCTAATTCTTCAAAGAACGGACTGTATAGCGTGCATTGCATTCTACGGAGATTTGTTGTTGATGGACACCTTGACTAGAGAATATTGCCAGTGAACCTTGGAAGACTGGTGTCGAATTGCCTCATCAGACGAGTCCTGTCTTCAGCATTTTGTGACAGACAGTTGAGTCTGTCTGTGTAGGAGACCATATAAAGTTATGAATCCAGCCTATGAGCAGCGTGCTATGCAAGATGGTGGTAACTCTTTAATAGTGTGGGGCGATTAATGAAACTGGAGATTCTCTTAGCAGCTATGGCGATTTTCTAAGCGTAGCATAGATGTGGCACAAGGCCGAACATGTTGAGCATCCAGTGAGAATCGAACTCAGTCGTAATTGATCTAGCGCGACAAACTTGTGTGAGTTTGAATCTTCGTCGCGACTTGTTATGGTCCAATGGTCCTTGTACCACGGTGATGGTCCAAGGTAGAACCAATAAAGAAGAACTCGAACACGGATATGGAATAACACAGATATATTACAAACAGGAATATATACAGAGAAGTAGAAGTGTTAGTATGAACAATCAGGTTTAGTAGGGAGAACAATGTAGTCTCGATCAGTATCACTATTCCAATGTCTTGTAGTAATTGTCCTAACGCGACTCTGTTTCGGACTGCCTCTGACTCGACTGACTGACTCCTGACGGACCTCACACCAGATTTCAGACTGAACGGTATTTAGTCACCCCACCACGAAGGCATCATGTGGCACAAGTCCGGTTTAACGTGGGATTTCCGAGCCCGTGGGCTCGGCCAAAAATATGCCTTTGAACCTGTATAAACGGTTTCAGGGTCGGTTTACCTCCCCGAAAGAGACTCCGCCCTTCGGCGTAGCCTCGATCGGGTTCCTCCACGCCCGAAGCAGAGAGTTCAACCGATCAGCCGGTCAGCCGGTCGCCCGACTTCGGACAGAACGGTATTTAGTCAAAGGCATCATGTGGCACAAGGCCGGTTTAACGTGGGATCTCCAAGCCCATTGGCTCGTCCAAAAATATGCCCTTTGAACCCGTATAAACGGGTTCAGGGTCGGTTTACCTCCCCGAAAGAGAATCTGCCCTTCGGCGTAGCCTCGTTCGGGTTCCTCCCCGCCCGAAGAGAGAGAGAGAGAGTTCAACCGATCAGCCGGTCCGCCGGTCGCCCGACTTCGGACTGAACGATATTCAGTCACCCTCCGACGAGGGCATCATGTGGCACAAGGCCGGTTTAACGTGGGATCTCCGAGCCCGTGGAATTTCCGAGCCCGTGGGCTCGGTCAAAAATATGCCCTTTGTACCCGTATGAACGGGTTCAGAGTCGGTTTACCTCCCCGAAAGAGACTCTGCCCTTCGGCGTAGCCTCGTTCGGGTTCCTCCCCGCCCGAAGGCAGAGAGTTCAACCGATCAGCCAGTCAGCCGGTCGCCCGACTTCGGACTGAACTCTCTGCTTCCTCTTGAGGCGCAGTATTTATTACGTATGGAATAGTCCATTATGTTATTATGGGTAAGGTCCCATAACAGATTGAAATCGGTCATCATATATTTTGTTCATCATTTTATTCGGTTTCCCTTGTAGATGTCTTTTAACAGAGAACTTGTTGGCCTCACATATTTTGCCATTCGATTGAGAAATTGATATCTTGTACTTTTCGACATTTCTTCGCTGCTAAAACGTCTGAAAATTTCGTAGCTTGAAAAAGACATTTTTTTAAAAAATAATTTCTTTTGACATGGAACACAGTACTGAGGGATAAAGACCTGAACTTGCCATTATCAGAGAATTACTAGATTAGCAATTAGGTCTCATCATTTTAATGTTTAAATTGTTATATGTAACTGTAAATTCCATTCAAAGGGTTTATTCTCTTACACTACTTGACTGTGGAATTCTTCCGGCTTCTTGCTTCCGGTTCATCCACGATTTTCAAAAATGTAAATGTTTCTATTGTCTCACTGTTCGTTACCGTTTTCTCATTTTCTTTCACACTCAGTAACCCCCTTGCATCTTAGTGGCATCATCGCCTGTCTTGGGAAGGAAAGGTAAAAAAAAAATTCCCGTATCTTCAACGGACTTCACAATTCGATGGTACCTATTTATTATTTTTACAATTTCCAGCACCGTTTTAACTTTTGAAAGATTCAGAGTTTATTTTTCTGTCAAGTCATTCTTGTGATCCATTTTATAACTTCAACCTCACGACGTTGCTATTAATCTTTAGATTATACAAATGACCACCATTTATATATATGCAGAAGGAACAGGCTTTCATCCTAACCGCACATATAGATGCTGCCGTTACTCAGCAAATAGACGTTTAAGTTCCGTATTTAAATGATATATCGATAAAACATAAGTGTACTAACAAGTGACTAAAAGTGAGACGCAGTGTAGATGGATATCACAGTGGAGGAATGGATAGCGGCTCGGATTGAGGAATTCCAGTCTAATCCATTACATTCATTTACGTGCTAATACACATGGGAAAGGTATTAATCCTCTTTTTCTCCCTCCAGCTATGGGTAAATAGAAGGACAGACTGGATGGCAACTGGTCTAGGAGATAGACAACTCTGAATTCAAATCCTGGGGAGAGTCATTTGGGGACTCTGTATTCGGCTCTTCAAAAAGTGTGGTTAGTTCTGCACAAAACCTTCACCACAGTAATCAAATCATATGGGCTGGTGTCTGAGCTGCTTGACCCTCATACGTCGAATACGACGGGAGCGTCCACCATATATATATATATATATATATATATATATATATATATATATATATATATATATATATATATACGTGATGCCATCCAAAATTTTGGTGAATTTGACAGTGAAAAGAATTACTTAATCATAATGCGTACTTTTATATTGGACGGCTTTGTAGATATTATTTCTAACAGATATTTGAAATAATGTACTTCTGGAAATTATTATTTAGATGTTAAAGAGATATACCGAATGGACGTAGGATAACATTTTGCGGCTTAGATTCACAAATAGTTCTAATTTAAGTGGTGATGAAATTGCAGATGTGATGGTAGTATTAATGGGAAATATTTGATATTCATTGACCAAGTTTCCTGTGCTATTGTCGGTTGAAATCTATAAAAATATTTCTATTAAAAACAATTTTTCAAGAAAAATACGTTCAGTAACTGTTTATCAATACTGATGAAATCTTTCTTCCTAACCTTTTCTTCGAAGTACTGTAGAAGGTCAATAATATCCTGTCTTTTGTAGCTCTTGAATTTTGACTTTTAGCTGTCATCCCTAAACCTAGTTCCGTCATCCATTCTCTCAGTTGTTTTCCCCTGTCCTTGGATTAAGGCCATATCACGTTGAAACAGCAGTTCCCGTACCACAACTGGAGTTAAGAAACGTCGCGCAAGGTGAGTGACTGCATGGGAATACCAGGTGCTGTAAGAATGGATGTGCAGGTGGTGTAACGGATAATTGGTCGGAATTGTTAATCGGACAGCCAAATTCCAGTTGTGTTTTTTTTATATCCACTTATGTGTAAGACTGAAACTTCTTTTATACCCAGCTAGGTGTTAATTAGTAAAACTTGTACTACTAAATCATTATTATACCCCCGCAAAAAATATTCTTACGATCTAAAAATATTTTTTGCCTTTAAATAAGCAGCAAAGAGTTGATAAGCGGTAGAAAAAGAAATCAATCAATGAATTAATCCTCTGTTTCTGACCTTCAATCTGTCGTGTCTGTATCAAATTTTCCAAGCCCACTTTCTTAATTAAGTACCCTAGAAATTTCTAGCGGACAATATTTCACAATTGAAGCTCATTTTGTTCCTGGAATATTCCGGTTTTTTCTCTAATGGTTTTACATTTATCAAAGTCAGCATCACAAACTCTCAGCTAGGGTGCGCCGTTAAGTGTACTTAGAAGTTTTTTTATTTAGTTTACCCTTGATGGTGGAGTTTATTTTAAAATTCATTTTACAAATTGACAGAATTAGATGTGAAAGGTAAAATGACTGTTGGTATACACTGTCTTATCTGGTTAAACATACAATATTTAATGTGTGAGAAACATGTACAAATAGATTCAAAGTGACTGAGAAGATTAAATGGCGATAAACAAAGAGAAGTAGTGGCGCCTAGTAGGCCCTTGTCACGTTTCGACTTCATGGACCCTGTTTGTCTGTTAATTTATTATCTTAAAGTCAAGAAAGTGCACGGCGAGTTGTCCGCAACGTTTCCTGTGCGAGAAATTTGTCATAGAAATTACCGTTCCAATTTCTATTTAGACTCTTATGTGGTCAGCTAATGTATGAAAAGAGAACATTATTCTTGAATATATTAAATGTCATTTGTGCGCATGCGTCACTAGTGTAATGCCTCCATTTTTCATGAAAGAAATTAAATTGGAACAACGAGCGAGAGAAAACAGTGGAAATTAAAATAGTATCATGATGATTTTGACAATTATGATTTTACACCTTCTTCTTCTTTTATGTACAGTGTCCCTTCAGGATATAGGCGATCATGGCTCTCCAAATTTCCGATGCTTTGTAGCCTTTAATAAATCTTCTTTTTGTGATCTCTCTTAAGCATTCCATTTATTGAAGCACGCTAGCTAGGTAATGCGCTGTTTTTCTCGCTCTTTCCTTCAATTTGTCATGTGAGTATCAAATTTTCCAAGCCATCTTACCTCATCATGTACTCTAGAAATTTCAACTGTCTCTTTCTGATATTATGCCCAAGTATCCCGTCATGTGATGAAAAGAACAACAACAAAAAGCAAAATAACCCCCCCCCAAAAAACACACACAAAAGAAACAAGAAACAAACAAAAAAACAAAACAAAAAACAAAGCAAAACAAATCTCATGGACAACGTTAACGTCTTTCTTGTGTGTAGTTGTGTGCGATAGAAAAAAAAGCTATTTAATCGTATTTGGTTTGGTTTAGTTTGTTTATCGGCACATTAACTCCTTATGGGCCATTTAAAGACGAAATTTTATTTTCTTGCGAGGTTTGGTAATTTCTTTTCAAAATTTAATTTGTTTTTACTATGAAAATTTATTACTGGTAATTTTTCGAATGTATTTTTATATTTTCATTTTTTGACCTCTTTTTGGGTGTTCACTATCTTCCCATAGCTGGGACCCTAACAGGTGCTATCACTGTCGGTCAGGGTGGACCTTGTAACAACAGCAATTAACAGGTAACTGTATTTGGTACAGAAGAGAAGCAAATAGCGTAAATATTATCTATTTATATAAAACATTATATTTAGTGGAT
This sequence comes from Acanthosepion pharaonis, assembly GCA_903632075.3. Taxonomy (NCBI): domain Eukaryota; kingdom Metazoa; phylum Mollusca; class Cephalopoda; order Sepiida; family Sepiidae; genus Acanthosepion; species Acanthosepion pharaonis. Next base: position 2,588,026 of record CAHIKZ030004961.1, on the reverse strand, counting down.
ACACATGTTGAATAGAATATTTTTTAAAATATTGTAAAACAAAACAAACAAAAATCAGGGACGGCTACTCAAACACGTGTAACCCTGAATATAAACTTTTATAGTAGTAGTAAGAATAGGCACATGGCCGAGTGGTTAGAACGTTTGATTTCTGAACATGAGACTCCGGTTCGAATTTCACCAGAGTCGATTTGTCAGGGATATGACTTCATTAAGTTATCGACCTTGGGGAGGCGTGCAGCACAATTGGGAAGCGTCTGACAAACCCTACCCACACGTTGAACCAAACCTTGTGCTTGAAATTGGGTAAACAGAACTATTCACAAGCCTTCAATGGCTGTCACTGACGTTTTGAGCCTACTGACTTTGTTCAGACTGGTAATCACGCCAAATTATGCAATCTCTCCCAGAAATTGCAACTAATGGTGAGCTCAGTATAAATCGCAGGTGGGCTCTGTAGGTGTTGAACAAAAACAGCTGTGTCTGAGCAGGCGTCTACAACAGGGATTGACTAGCCTTTCTAGCAGATGTATGTGTGAGAAGGCTATCATTATTACCACTAAACAATAATGCCGGATTAAAAAAAAGTAATTCTTTAGAACTCTTGACAATAAGATAAAAAACAGAAAAAAATCTATATGTCGTTTCCTGTCAGGACATGGCTCTCCACTGCTTTCTATTCTTTGCAGATTTTAACATTTGTCTTTTTCTTACCCTGTCACTCTCTGATCTACCATCCATTTAGACATGCTCGGGAAGTAGGTTACTGGCCGTTCCTCAGGCATTTAATATTCCCTGTGTGTGTCAAATTTTCCAAGCCCTGCTTTTTCACTATGTGTTCAAATTTTTCAACCATTTCCTTCTGATTCTAAGTATTATGGCTCATTTTTTTAATTAAAATTCAATTAAAACTTCCTCATTGTTCACATTCTCTTTCCATGGTATTTTCAATATTTTTCTATCGAACCACATGTCTGTTACTGCCCGTCTTTTCTTCATCTGTTAGGACATTGCCCAGTATTACATAGCAGTTGAGCAATCTTTTTCTTTCTAACGAAATCTTTCTGTTTCTTAATTCTTTGCTTAGTTTTAGGAAGTAATTTATACCTAATCAAAAAACCAAGAATTTGTTAATTGATGTTAATATTTTGTCTTTTATTTGTCTCTTCATGATAATACTATTTATGGAAGTAGTCAGATAATCTAGTATAGAAGCGGGAATCTATGAATATAAATGAAATATAAAGAAATATAACGAAAAGCAATATTATTTCGATGACATTTTTATTAGCAGAAGCAACGTCAATCGCGGAATGAAGTGCCAGCTTTATAGATAACCTAGGATTTATAGAACAGTTTTATAGGTTTGTCTACTGCAAAGATGTCAAAATGGATAAATAAGCTGTTGTGTTTATTCAAACAAGCTTCTTCGAGGCAAAAGCAACGTGAGTTTAGTTTCACAGAAAGGTTATACTTCATTTCTGGTCCTGCACTTTTAACTCACTGCCGTAGATCAACGATCTGGGTAAGAATAGCAAAATAAATACATAAAAACAACTGATGTCTCCCCCCCACCCTAATTCGTAGTACTACGCAGTTATCAATGACATATGCACAGTTTCGAACTTAATATTTGTAAATAAAAAAAGGAATAATTAGTTTAGAAGACAGAGATTGATTTGACACTGTATTCATATTATGAACAGGACCCCCTATAAATTCGTAAAGTTTTTCGATTTTGACAAATATCCTAAGTAGAGGAATGTTTTCGTTTTCTTATCTGTGTCGTGTCCATTCAAGACGTGGGAGATCATGGCTTCCTATAACTTTCTATTATTTCGTAGCGCTTACATTTGTCTTTTCACGATCTCCCGAAGTCTCTATTGTGCCATCCATATACACGTTGTTGTTAGGTAGGATAGTCGGTGTTTTCCACTGTCCCTCTGATCTTTAATATACCAAGTGAATGTCGAATTGTACAAGTTCTCTTTTCTCGTTATCTATTCGAGAAATTTCAGCTATCTCTTTCTGATTTTAAGCATAAGCGACCTTTTTCTTTTCCAGTTCCCTTAAAAATTCCTCGTTACTCACATACTCTGACCATTGTATAGACCTACTCAGCATCTTTCTGTAGAACCATATTTCTGTCGCCTCAAGACTCGTCATCATCAGTAAGAAAATTGTCTAGTATTCAATACTATTTAGGAATATTGATATTGCATAACAATTAAACAGTGTTTTCTTTGTTTCCAATGAATTCTTTTTGATTGCTTAACAATTGGAAGGCATTTTTTTTCTATTTCAATATGCCTTTGTATTTCGTTATCACATCTATTCAATACTAGTTTAAAAAATTCTTAAAAACATCCGCTTTTTTACGAGCGGACCAGTTAACTTGAGTAGTAACTTTACCTGCCAAATGTGAATGTATTTGTATCCCATTGACAGTATAACTAAAGCCTCTGCTGACTTGAATTGTATTTTCTTTTCTGCATTTGTTGCAAATATACAAAAAATAGGATCATTACTATTGGGGTGAGCACGGAATAAAACCCAGCATTATTAATATTATGCTGCAAATTGAACTGGAAATTATTAGAGCATATATTAAAAGATATTAAGAACATTATAATGATGGAGCGAATTCAAAATATATTATCATAGTGCAATTAAAACGAAATAAGCAAAGAAAAACAAAACGCTATACGCTTGTCTTTCTACACATTTGGACCTCGATCGTGTACTAAGAAGTGTTTGTAAAAAGATTAAAATATAATATATATATATATATATATATATATATATATATATATATATATATATATATATATATATATAGCATATCTTCATTCAAACATGTCTGGTTGAATAATATGGACATATATCTATTTTATTTTAATTCTTTCAAATTCATGAATCATTGTTTTAGTGCCGTTGCAACATTTAGTAAGAAAGGCGCCATAGTTTCGGTAATTTTTTATTTTCCAAAGTACAGCGTCTTTCTTACTCAGTTCTATAACAGAACTAAGAAAATGATCCATGAACCTAAGGGCTTAAAATTAAAATAAATATACATAACATGTCTATATTATTCCACCAGACATGCTTATATATATATATATATATATATATATATATATATATATATATATATATATATATATTAATGGCAAATAACATTCGGACCCAAAAATTCTTACAGCGGGAGGGCTGTAGGGACTAAACATATATAGTTTTCAGGACCTTTAAGTGAAATTCTGAATATACTTCATTAATAAGATATAAAATAGTTCTGAAAGGTTAAGCTTCACTGGTTTGCACTGATCAAAAGTTTTTTTATTTGTACAATAATAAAATTTTGGAAATTGTGTATCTTTCAAGATAGAGCATTTAGCGGTATTGCTCTAATAAAACTCTCGCTACGACTTGCCATTTTTTCTGCGTTATGGTAAGAAAATCAAAGATTCATTATAATATACAAGGTCGCTTGAAAATGTTTTTTAACTGAGGAAACCCAAACGCTAACAGTAATTTGGATTTCTCAGTCTTGAATTCTTTTACAGAATAAACCATTGCACATCAGCAGAAGCACAGAATTTTGTCCATATTAAAACGTAGGCACAAAGGCCCATATTCTCATAATAGCTTTGCGAATGAGTTGGATTCTCAATGGATGCTTGTTATGGGACCTTACCCATAATAACATGATGGAGTATTCCATACGTAATAAATACTGCGCCTTCAAGAGGAAGCTGAGAGTTCCGTCTGAAGTCTAGAGTTCCGTCCGAAGTCTGAGTTCAGTCTGAATTCTGGAATGAGATCCGTCAGAAGTTCGTCAGGTGTCAGTCAGTCAGAGCGAGTCAGTCAGTCGATTCAAGAGTCGAGTCAGAGGCAGTCCGAAACAGAGTCGCGTTCAGACAATTACTGCAAGACATTGGAATAGTGATACTGGTCGAGACTACATTGTTCTCTCTACTAAACCTGATTGTTCGTACTAACACTTTCTACTTCTCTGTATATATTCCTGTTTGTAATATATCTGTGTTATTCCATATCCGCCTTCGAGTTCTTCTTTATTGGTTCTACCTTGGACTATCACCGTGGTACAAGGAACCGGACCATAACAATGCTTTACTTTTCTTTTGTGCCAGACTAAAGATAAAATGTCGCTAAAAAAAACAAACAAAAAAACAAAGGAAATTTGCAAATCTTTCATAGAAACATTGTAGTGTTGCAGTCTATTAGATGTTTCGAGCACAAGTCAAATCCATCGCTTCTCTGGATCGATTTGACTATGTGACCCTGGTTTCAGATTTCACCATAGTCGAGTTGTTAGGGAGGTGACTTCATTAAGTTATCGATCTTGGAGAGGCGTGCAACCGCATTTGGAATCGCAACCATACCGCAAGTTGAGCCAAGCCTTGTGCGTGAAAATTGGCAGACAGAACTATTCAGAAGCCATCAATAATTCTGACTGAATTTTCCAGTGTTCTGATCTTCTCTGGATCCATTTGACTCGAGCGATTTCTACAACATATTTATCAGAGAAAAAAAGCAATAAAAATTTCCTTTAGCATAACTATTTTGTACGTAATACGTGGGCAATGACGAGAAAATGGAAGCAAAAAGGAAACTTATACATAACATCACGAAAAGACAGTTCAGGTTTCTGGGACACATAATGAGGAAGGAGGGCTTGGAAAATCTGATACTCACAGGACAGATTGAAAGCAAGAGCACAGTGAGAAACAGCACATAAAATACTTAAGCTTAAGTAAATGGATGGCGGAACAAGTTTAGGAGAAATAAAACAAAGACAAAATTTATTAAACACTACAAAAGACAGGAAATTGTGGAGAGCCATGATCGCCTACGTTCTGAGTGGACACAGCACATAAAGAAGATAAACTTTTCATTGTGGGTATTCGTGTAAAGTTATCGCTTAGGATAAAATGGCTATGTTTTATCATTCAAAATGAGATAGAAAATTTATTCGACAGAAGGACGGAGAGAAAGAAAAACCGCTGAATTTCAATGTAACTGTGAGACTAATTTAACACTTCATGTTTTGAATTTCTTGAGCGAATGGACTGCATAATTAGACAAGAAATCATAGCTTGTTTATTATCTGTTGACGAAAACGACAACAAAAAAAAAAAAAAAAAAAAAACAAACAATTCGAGTTGTCATCTCTTTGATTCGTCACAAGTTATAATTATGAAGGGAGCGGCCGTTCTTTTTTCCTCTTCAGTTTTTGAACCAGTCTTAATTAGAAGAACGCTGAAAAATACCATAGACAGAAAATGTGATCGGCGAAGTAAATTGCTGCGAATAATCAGAAAGAGATAGCCGAAAACTGGGACACATAGTGAGGAAATAGGGCCTGGAGAATTTGACATACACAGGACATATTGAAGGCAAGAGGTGGAAACAGCGAGTAATCTACTTAGCGAGTGAACAAGAACAAAGAGGGCGGGTAGCAAAAGTACAAGATTTAATTGGAATAACAAAAGAAAAGAAATTGTAGAGAGACATGATCGCACAGGTCTTGGAATAATATGATATAGAAATGAAGAAGTAATTAGTGGCGCAGATGAGATAAACTGACAATGAATGTTTTTAGTTATTATGGATTCATCTCAGTATTCTGTTTTCAGTAGCGCCATTGTCTAGATTGATTGACTGATTGGCTTTGTCTTCATGGCTTATCAACCATTTTAGGTTATATAAAGCCGAAACAGTGACAATTTTTGTATCCTAATATATATATATATATATATATATATATATATATATATATATATATATATATATATATAAAAAAACAAAAATTACATCAACATCTGAGGTGGTGAGGTAATTTTTTTGTTAAAATAAAAAAAATATATATTTTAATAATTTATATATCTGTTAAAATAAAAACATAGGACTCTCTATGGATCAGTTTTAATAATTTATATTACTAGGATCCTCCCGGATTATATACCAATGGATCGATTACCTGTATATATATATATATTTGATATATATATATATATATATATATATATATATTTGATATATATATATATATATATATATATATATATATATATATACTTGGGCTGAAGGGATATATATATGTATGTATATACACACATATATGCACATACACATATATATATGTATATATATATATATATATATATATATATATATATATATATATATATATATATATATATATATCATAACAGCCTGCCGCTAATAATATTCGTGCTCTTAAATCCATGTCATTTAAGCTAAAAAAATCTTCAGTTTAACTCGAGGAATACAGCTGCATTTCAATCCATTTTTGTTTTTTCATTTAGAGTCACAAAATTCGTTTACTTCTTAGATCGACTGTAACATCCATTTTTGACATTCCATTTAGAGTTTTATGATCGATTCGTTCACTTGTTAGATCGACTGTAACATCCATTTTAACTTTCCATTTATAGTTTTATGATCGATTCATCCACTTGTTAGATCGTCTGTAACATCCATTTTTGTCATTCAAAATATCCCATCATTTCTGTATCTGGTCGATTGAATTTGCCTTTACTTTTTTTCTAAGGGTTTTGCAGCTTCATTAGGTGTACTATGTTTTACCTGCATTTCTTCATTCACTTAAAACTCCAGTTTGTACATGTTGGCTTCCTTTATTACTGAATAATGTTTCTTACTTCTTTCATGTTATTTGGCACAGATCATCAGCCATTCTTCTGTAGTTTACAGGTATCTTTGAAAGGGATTGTTGTATTTTTGTAAGACAATTCTGGTTGAACTAATCCTCTGCCTCCTTCGGATCTGGGCACATACAGATGATTCACATCATCCTTTGGATAATGCATGCAGTGGCAAGTGATAAGCTATCTAGTTTTGGCGTTCATTCGCTTAATATCAGCTATGTTGAAACTATTTATCTAACCTATGTCGTCACTGAAAGATTTTACAGTATTGAGGAAACTCTTTAACTCATTATCGCCTTTGAGAAAGGCATCATCCATCAAGCAATTTTAGTTCATGTTTATGGGAGATTAAGGCAGACAAAACAGAAGTGGGCGATAGGGAGTCTTCTTGAAAGATTCCTCGTCTGATATTCAGGCGGGTAGAAGTGACAGTGCCTTTGGTGTGATTTAAGTATAATGTGGTTTTCCACATTCCCATGCAGTGTTTTATGAAATTTACTATCACAGAGGAGACTTTGCACAGTTCCAAAATTTTAAGGATCCAGGAGTTGGACACATTATCAAAGGCTTTACGGTAATCTACCCATGCTGTGCTGTGATTTCTATCTCTTTTTCTAAAATTTTCCAGAATCATTTTGTTTACCAATAGTTGATATTTGCAATTATATGAAACTCTCCTGCAGATATCCAGAGTTCAAGAGTTCATTATCTACTACATCCATTTAAGGATGTAACATAAGGAGATGGAAATGATATTGACTATAATAAGTTTTAACTTAGTAGAAGTCGCAATGACCACTACCAGATGAAAGATCAGATATGGACATATATTTACATCGGAGGTTATCAAGAAAAAAAGATAAAAAATAAAATTAAAAATTAAATAGTTAAACAGAAATAAAATTAATAAGTCGCCATCCAGTTTCGGTGGCTAAAGAGGTGCTGCCACCCCTGGTGACACCAGCAGCATTTGTCACCGGACAGGGTGTTGTTTTTCGGTGTAGACCTGTCAGTCTCTGTGACTTTTATGCAAAAAATAAATAAAAATGTAGCTTTAGTTCATTATTATCATTATTATTAGGGTTACTAAGTTTTCGCTCTGGTGGAATGAACATAATGGCAGGAGAGTTCCGTAGGTTTTATTATAAACTGTTTGATTAATTCCTCTTACTCACTTACCAACTAACGGAAAATTTCAAGGCGAAGAAGTTTACCATCATATGAGGCACGTTACAGTTGTCTGCCTTCACGTTGGCGGTATTTCATTTGTCTTGATGTGTTCATTACTAGTATAGCCGTTTTTTTCATTATAATACAAGTAATGTTTCTATAAAGACATAATTTTTTTAGATTTATAAATTTTTATAAATGAAAATTCTTTTAAAAATATAACTTGAAGAAGACAGAAATTCTGTTGAAATATTGTTTAACAAAGTCAAACACTGTTTTCTTTTCTTTTTCTTTTCTTAAATCGCGCTCTTCTCTGAACTGTTATCATTATTATTATTGTTATTTGCTTGTCCCTCTTTTAGTTCCTTAGCACGTACGTTACGCCCTGCCAGTTTCTCATATATAATGAACTATACCGTTTTGATTGAGTGGAAAGACAGAAAAGACATATCAGAAACGCTACTTTGTTTCAGTGAGAAAATGAAAAAAAAAAAGAAAGAATGGAAGATACAAGAGACGATAACACTCTCAGGTGCTTAACGTCTGTTTCAGTGAAATGGAAAACATTGTCAATTTCAAATCTTTTCATTTATACTCGCTTATTTTTTTAACGACCATCATTCATATTTGCGATTGTCTTTGCAATATTTTGTTAAAGTTGTTAATCTCAAATATTTAACGATGCGATAGGGGATTTTATACGGAAATTTTATTGTCGCAGAACTCGCCATAAGGTTATTCAATCATTAACATAAGATTTAAGATTCATAAAAAAAGTGAAATAGGAAAACCGTGATATTTTCACGGGTTATATTATTTAGATTATTTACTTTTTTCGGACTGTTGTCCTCATGTTTATTGCCATAAACACTTTGGTCGTTGTACGCTACGGCCTTCAGGTATATCATTTCGAACCGAATTCCTTATTTAGTTCACGGGAGGTAGATTGTTCTAATTCCACGTGTCCTACCTTTGAATATCACAGTTTCAGCCAATTCCCTTTTAGTAAATCAACTGTGGCCAGCTATTGAACTCACAACTTTTTGGGTCAAGTCTCTTTTAGGATCACTCAATATAGAAAAGAATTATTATCATTATTATTTGTGTATATTACGTTTCCTGCTTTGTATCGTGTAGAGCCGGGTCCAAACTATGGTCCTTAGGCTCTAGATGAGAATTGTCATTCAATTGAAAGCACATTTTCTAGTACATAGGATGTTCCTAGTAGGGCGATCTTCCGGGCAACTTTATATTGATTTTACCTGAGACACTGTGAATAAAATTGTCCATTCCTTTTCTGACAAGGACCAGAGTCCGATTACTATTGATACAGTCTCAGTTTTCATTCCGTACATCCTGTTAATCTCATTTTTCAGGTCCTGGCATTTGGACAATTTCTCCATAATTTACATGGTACTGTTACGTCAAAAAAGAATTTCTCAATTTCTTGTCTTTTATGATAACATCAGTTCTGTTGGCTTTTATTTCCTTGTCATTTTGAATTAGTATGTTCCAGAGGATAGTTACATCATTATTTTGGGCAACTGTGTCTGGTTGGTTCTCATATCATCTCTCAGTGATTTCGATTTTGTGCTCCTTGCATATCGTCCAGTGCACATATGTCGCTATTTGTTATGTCGGTGGGTATATTCATTTTTTGTCATCCTGAGATAATATGGTCGACAGTTTCATCATATTTTCCGCAGAACCTGCATTTCGGGTTAGTTTTATCCTTGGTTATGTGACAATGATAGGGTCTGGTTGCGATAATTAGGCCTTTTGTTTCAGATTTCAACCCCGTGCTCCTCAGCCACTGATGTGTTTTCTGTTGGTCCACATCTACTTCTTTCTTTCTTTTTAGGTTTTTGACCTGCAACGCCTTGTCCACTCAGTTTGTTTCGTAATTCCATTTGGTTAAGTTGTTTTGCTTTCTGTTTTACTCATTTGGCGTAGATTGTATTTGTTTCGTTTTTTTTGTTGGTAGGTTTTCAGGTATATTAAACTGTTTTTTGAAGAGTGCAACTTCTTTGTTGATTGAGTGGATTTGGTGTTTTACTATTTGTAGGAGAGAGGTCATTGGTTTTTATGAGGTATGCTTCCGATCCAATTGTTGTAGTTGTTAGTTCAAGTTGGATTAGACCTCAGTCTCCTAACGCTCTTGGTACGTACAGCCTATCAAGATCCGATTTCAGGTGGTGCACCTTAAATTGGGTAAACATTTTTCTGGTCTTTGCGTCCAATCTTTTAATGTCATTCCACTTCCATTTAAATATGTTGAAGGTGTATGGTACTACAAGTATAGCTAAGTTGTTGGCCCCATGAAGTTCCCTTTCTAGTATCAAACGCACACTCCTATAATATTTTTTTCGGATTTTTTCTTCATAATTGAATGTTGTATTCCGTCCCCTTCATTAATTCCTAAGTATTAGTATATACTGTCGATATATTTGTCGATTCTGAACTCCATCCTAATGTCTTCGCTGAAGGTTTTGACAATAGTGCGTAGGTTTTTTCTGCTGGTTGTCATCCTTGGCAAACGTTTTAAGATCATCAATATAGAATAGGTGATTCGGTTTACCATTATCTGGCTTGCATCCTCTGTGGCTACTGTTGCTGAGTAGGCAGCTGAATGGCGCTAATGCAAGGCAGAAGAGTTATGGTGACAATGAATCTCCTTGGAAGATCCCACTTTTGATGTTGAATGTCTTGATTTTAATGACCTGTTTGTATGATTTAGGTTTAGTACAGTCTTCCAGGTTTTTATGCTCTCCGTTATGAATTTGAGCATTGTGGGGTATAATCTCTATAATTTTATGTTATTCTCTATGCATGAGTTTGGTACACTGTCGCGCGCCTTCCTGTAGTCGATCCATGCTATCGATAATTTCCTTTTCCTTGTTTTCAACTCTTCCAATATTGTTTTATTGATAATTAGTCTTTGCACACGTAACTTCCTCTTTTACATCCCTTCTGTTCTGCTGGGAGTAAATTGTTTTTCTCAAGGAAGGTGTATATCCTCTCGTTTATAATAGAAGTGAGGATCTTGTACATTGTTAGTAGGCAAGTAATGGGCTTATAGTTGTTCGTATCTTCTGATTTTTGGGAGCAGGTATGTTACTCCCTACGTGAACCATTTGAGGCATTCTTCTGGGTTTATGATTATATCATTGTGTGCACCTCTTGCGATCTTGGTGGGTACTAGATATGTTTTTTATTAAAAAATTGGTTATTCGGTCTATGCCTGGTGCTTTCCAGTTTTTGTTTTTGTAGATGTCAGCGTTTGTTTCAGTAATATTAATATCCGACAATTTTTTGTACTCTATATGTGTGTGTTGTTCCTGATGTTGCTTGATCCATGTAGCTGTTTTATTGTGCATTTTGCAGTTTCCCCACATATGACATCAGAACTCCTCGACTTTTTGGATATTAGGTAGGTCAGTTATCTCTATTTAATTTTTCCCCAGTTCTCGCTTCGAAGATCTTGTTTTGCTAGAAGAATCTGGTGAGTCAATCTTATATATTATGTCAAGTCTTGTCGTCTGGAGCCTTTGTCTATTTCACTCAGAAGTGACAACTGCCCTCGCAGTTTATTTATTTCAGTTTCTATTTTTTCTTTCAAATTGGCATTTTTCTTTTAAGTATACGTTGTGTGCTTGCCTATTGTTTCTGCAATCGTTGCCGAGGCCGCGTACATGAGATGATTAATTTCTGTCAAGTTTTCTATTTTGTCCCTTATTTTTCTAGTTGCTTGGTTAGCGAAGTAGATGGTTTCTGTCACTTGACGGTTTTTTCTTACTTTTGGAATTGTTGTCCTTTCCTCGAAACACATTTCCTTTACGTTCTCCCATTTATATGGGATTTTTTTATCATCTCTGTTTCTCTCTCATATTCGTCGTCATCTTCCTCTAATTGCTTGTGTACCTCAGAGGGATTATTACAACTGGTTTCTATTTGTTCTTCTACATTAGGCTTGGGTTGTTGGCATTTAGCGATTCGATGTTAACATTTAATCTGTTTTTGATGTTTTCTCGGATGCTTTCAAGTTCTATGTCAGGAATTCTTTTTTCCTGATGATGTCACGCCTGGCATTGACTGGTTTGTTGGCATCGATGTTTAGTGTGTTTGAGGGATGTTTTCTCACCATATATTATAGTCGACTTTGGTTGTTGCTGTCGTTGTCAGATGTGTGGTGGCAGTGTAAAATGCTATCACAATAAAACCGGCCTTGTGCCATATTCGTTTCCCGTGGGTGAAATGATAAATACTCAGTGTAAAATGCTATCATTACTTCAATATTCTTTCCATAGACCATTTATTATCTTTTTGTAGGATTTTATTTTAATGATTATAGTGGGCCTCTATGAGAACTGTTCTCGGCGTGGTTTTCCTTAAGTTCTCTTTTTGTTAGTGTTTGTTCCATTTGCAGACTTTTAGATTCCAGTCTGGTTACCCACAGAGAATTGCGATGCTTGTTGACCCGCGTGACGACCTATGCGGTTTAGCTATATTTTTCGTTGTATCAGCATTATAGTTAGTTCGTATTTACTGGTTCCTGGACGCAAGAGCATATCCACGCCTTGGAGAGACATCACGTTCAGGAGGCCAGGTCTCCTTGTGATCTTTAAAATGTTTTTTGTTATTATTGCTATTACTAACAACAACGGCAAACTCTTCATTTATAAGCGTTTTGATCCCAAGGAGACACGACATGCTTCACAAGATTGCGACATAGCTTCAATTTTCAACGGAATTTTCTTTGATTTTTTTCTGTTTTTCTTTTTTATGTTAAATAATATGAAACTATATTCAAATTTCCCTAATCCTCTTATTGCACGAATATCTTTTACCCTTATCGATATATATATATACTAATAATATTTAAAGAAAAGTTTATTATGAGCGTTTTTATTGTGTAGCTTATAAAATAAAAAAATTGTGTATAAATTACTAATAAATAAATAACAAAAGACCATTAAAAATAACTGATATTATTATTATTATTATTTTTATTATTATTATTATTCAGGATTCTCAATTCTAATCTGTTTTGCAAGGAATTTCAAGACTCTTCTAGGCATTCTGATAATGATAGGGACAATTGTCGCATCATCCTCATCATTCACAATATTATATTTATTAGTCACTCACAAGTCTAATCTGACTTATTTTCTACGCGTTTAATTAATTAGTTTCGCTTTATACGCGTGCAACATGTCTGCTCTAAAAGAAAAATCGACACATTTTATTCATTATTATCATATCTTTGTCAGCAAGCCTCAATGCTTTGCTCCCAACATGCAGAATGTGTTAGTTTATTTTGTCGACATAAGCCTTTCATTCGTGTATTTAATCAGTTGATTTTATGGAGTCGTTTTTCTTTCACAGAAGGAGAAGTCTACTCAGACCTTTAAATGTTACCCAGGCATTAGACATCCAGGCTGTTGTAATTAATAAGTTTATTAATTGATTGATATTTTTTTGTTTGAATTTTTATTTACAATATCTGTTATGCGTAACTTACTGGGAATATCTAAAAGTATTTTAACATCGTTCTGGGAAGACATAGTTTGAGAGAACGCAGAATTCAAGAGAATGGAAAAGTGCAATAAAAAGTAAAGCGAAGAAAAGCATAAAAAAAACAATATTAAACGGGTTAACAACTGTAGATACCGTAATTAGCCAGACAGGAATAAACTTCTTTTATATACTTTCTCTCCATTGATCATCTGAGAGACCGATCTCAGCCTTCCATCAATATGGCTGATGCTAACATCCAGGAAAGTGACTCGTTGAGCCTTCTCGGGCAAATGTTCTCAGCTGACATAGAATGGAAAGAAAATCACAGGCGACAAAAAATAGAATTTTTTCCCCAGTAGAATGTTCGAGTCCTTTGCGGATTTCTTCTAAAAATAGAATCTTTCGTCAAATTAAATTGACATATATTTTAATGAATTTAGTTTAATTCCTGATTCTATATTTTTCATGAGATACTCGCATAAGAAAAATACTCCAACTTTCGCGGCATAGTTTGTCTACATTTATGAAGTGAAGGCAGAAATAGACAAGAAAACGTCAAACATCAGATGACAAAAAATGGTTTCTGAGTCCCCACCCCCCTCGCTCATCTTTCAGGTTAATAAATTAATCCTTTGAAAATAAATATTTAACATTTTTTAACCAATTGTTCGCGTTCCCGACGACAATAAAACACATGCTTTGTGATCCATTTGAAGAGTATATAAGAAAAGTTTCTGGATTAGACAAGATAGTAAGGAACAGCCACAGACGGCAACTGTTCACGACACAGCTTAAAAGAGATACTCTTACTCATTTATCTGTCTCCCTCTACAAGCCACTGACACTTACACTCTCCCTCATCAAGCTACGTGACACGCAAACTTCCCCCTCAAGCAACGTGACATTTACACTTCCCTCCTCACTTTCTGACTTTTTTTCACACATTCACCCGAAGAAATTTCATTTCTCTTCGTCTTAACAAACAACTCAAAGAATTTTAGCACACATACACACTGAAAAAAAAAATAGTTGTAAAAACACGAAAATAAAAATATTTTAAATTTAAAAATCTTTCTCGCTTTTTTCTTTGTCAGATCTGCAACACATTGTAAATAATATGACGATTGTTGCTACTGATCTATCTATCTATCTATCTATCTATCTATCTATCTATCTATCTATCTATCTATGTCAGTCTTTCCTATCTATCTATCTATGTTAGTCTGTTCGTATCTATCTATCTATCTCTTTCCTATCTATCTATCTATCTATCTATCTATCTATCTATCTATGTCAGTCTTTCCTATCTATCTATCTTTCCTATCTATATATCTATCTATCTATCTATCTCTATCTATCTATCTATCTATCTATCTATCTATCTTAGTCTGTTCCTATCTTATCTTTCCTATCTATCTATCTATCTCAGTCTTTCTATCCTCTATCCATCTTCCCATCTATCTATGTTATCTATCTATCTATCTATCTATCTATCTATCTATCTATCTCATGTCTTTCCTATCTATCTATCTATCTATCTATCTATCTATCTATCTATCTCAGTCTTTCCTATCTTAGTCTTTCCTATCTATCTATCTATCTATCTATCTATCTATCTATCTCAGTCTTTCCTATCTATCTATCTATCTATCTATCTATCTATCTATCTATATATATATATATATATATATATCATGTATATTTAGGCAGAAAGTATTTAATTAATTAATTTACACCTTATTATCCATTTTATTTTAATAAATTCAACAGACATTGGTAATGTTTCAACTATCAACCTTGTTGTTGCCCATTCGGATCAAAGTTATTAGTTCAGTAATGAAAAACGAATTCTTGTCAGTATCACAGATATAGATTGCCATTTATTATATACATCTGGTCGGAGGAGTCACTCAGTTGGTAGAACATTAATTTATTTGGAAACGAGGATTTTCTTTCCAAACAAATATTCAATTAGGAATCGTTTGTTAAATGTATGTTTGCAGATACTTATTAGTGCAAGGAGAGAATTACTCACGGCAAAAGGGAATTCTGCCTCTATTTTATTAATTTATCTTCCATAGTAAGAATTACAGTTTGTAATCATTTGGTGCACTTTGACGCTTATTATTAATATCCACACAAGAATATTTATGTGGCTAGAAAAAGTAATTTTACAAAATCATTCCTCCCAACACCACTCAAAACACACTTTTTTTCATTACATACTATTTCTTCATTGGAAACAAACAACGAATAGAATCTATTTTCAAGCAACTAATTGATATATATATATATATATATATATATATATATATATA
This sequence comes from Acanthosepion pharaonis, assembly GCA_903632075.3. Taxonomy (NCBI): domain Eukaryota; kingdom Metazoa; phylum Mollusca; class Cephalopoda; order Sepiida; family Sepiidae; genus Acanthosepion; species Acanthosepion pharaonis. The sequence goes on along the minus strand of CAHIKZ030004961.1, from coordinate 2,572,311 downwards.
TATATATATATATATGGGTTGGTGAATAATTACAGGCATTTTGTAGGCGGGTAATTTGTTAATAAAAATTGCAGATTCGTTTACTTTCTTTTTAATAAAAATATTATTTTAATTTCAGGTTATAAAAATGCGTGTCGATAATCATACTCATTTAAAATGTTATTGTTGAATTATTATGTTTCTTTTTTTCATAATAAATATTGTTTAAAAGCCTGATAATTATGCACCAACCCAATATAAATATATATATATATATATATATATATATATATATATGTGTGTGTGTGTGTGTATATATATATATATATATATATATATATATATATACACACACAACACACACACACACACACACACATATATATATATATATATATATATATATATATATATATATATATATGTACACGTAAAGTCGCTTTTGGTTTTATGTTTCTAGATCATTAGTCAGAATATCAACGCTAATTAGGCACAGCTATATAAAAGAATAAATGTATCATAAAAATTGTATCGAAATGGCTGTAAATAAATCCAAATATGCACTGACGTATGTGTTTAAGCCATGCCTTACATATATATATTTTTTATTTTTCAGTTCTAAAACCATAGATTCAATATCTGTGAGATAAAGTCCGATCAATCATAGACAAAATGGAACGATGCAATGATTAGATACAACTTTAGGGTAAAGCAAGGAAAAAAAGAATAAAAAAAAGAATGCACCAATGAACCTACTTTTCTCTACATTCATTCCGTACTGTAATGTAATATCTAATCTTCTATATGGCAGTGAATGTTGGACAATTACACACAGATAAAGAAAAGACTTAAAGCGACCAGTGTTGAGAATAAATATGAATGCCAATAAACTTTTAAGGAGAATATGAACTTCAAAGAACAGATTACTAACAATCAAAAAGAGACAGTTGAAACATTTGGAATAATTAATACTTAAAGCAGAGAAGCATTTATTTGAGATACTTGGAAAACTAGATCTATCTGGAAATATGTTGGAATAATCCAAAACTTATACTGGCAGTAAACCTCCTACATATACGGACAGAAAATGAATTGAGTACCTGATCAAAAATAGAAAGGGTGTGAGAAAACAATGCGTTTTCTCCCCAGATTTCTTCAACCTCGACAGAAACGCTATCCAGAGAACTGGTAACCCTACCAGGATTTATTATGTTAACAATATAAGATACGCAGATGACACTGTGTTGATAGCTAATTCGAAAAGAAATCTCCTAGATAAGATAGCAGAAGAAAGAAAGAAAAAAGATTAACCGTCAACTGCAAGAAGACAAAAAGTATGATCATCAACAACCGAGAAGGTTCCAGACGCGAATTATAAATCGGAGATATAAACATCAAGCCGGTGTAGAAGTTTAAACATTTGGGAAGATTTTTAATGGAGGAAGGAAAATACGATACCTTAATTCGAACATGAATTGGAATAGCGAAATAAGCATTCCAAAAGCTAAGCAGGGTGCCGAGAAAAGAAAAGATTCGTTAGAAACAAAGAAAATAGTGACTTTTTGCTAAGTGTTATCAATTCTCTCATATGACAGTGAATGCTGGCCAATTTCTCCACGGATAAGGATAAAACTGAAAATATAAATATGGTTCTACAGAAGGATACTGAGAATTCCATGAACAGAGCGAGTAAGCAACAATAAAGCTTAAAGCAAATGGCAAGAGAAAGAACACATACACAGAATCAGGAAAAGAAAATTCCCGGGACACATAATGGGGAAGGAAGACTTGGAAAGTTTAAATTTTACGGGGCATATTGAGGATAGGAGAGATAGGTGAAGGCAGGGAGCCAATTACCTGGTGAGCTTTTGGGAATTTATGGCGGAACACGAGGCCCTTTGCAAAGGAAGAGAAACTGCTAAGAGCCACAAGTGATAGTAAATTGTGGAAAGCTATGATCGTTTATGTCCTGAAGGAACACGGCACATAGAGGAACAAGAAATGGAAATCTACAGGGTTCGAATAAAGATGGCACCGTTTGAAGCCAATTTTAACCATCGATCCGAGAAAGCAGCTGGAAGTTTACAATTTCTTATACGCGTTTGGCACTAAGAATGACATCCATATGAAAGTCTTGACCTAACGAAGCTATTTAAGAACATGAATCTAGTTTTAGGATTAATGTTTAGGTCAGTGAAACAATATTGGGAATATAGTGGATAATTTTCAGACGTTATTTGAAACCCGTGTTTTATAGATTATGCAAAAGCGTTTGATAATCTACGTCACAAAGAACTGATGGAATTTCTTAGTAACCTGGGCTTATTTGTGAAGGATATTAAAATAATCCAGAACCTATAATGGCAGCAAACCCACTGAATACGCATAGAAAATGAATTCAGTAGATATACACAAATAGAAAGTGGGGTAAGACAAGGATGTGTCTTCACATAGGTATTATTCAACCTGTACGGTGAGGAGATTCTGGGAGAATTAGAAATTATTTGAAACCTGCGTTTTATAGATTATGCAAAAGCGTTTGATAATGTACATAGTGAAGAACTGTTGAAACTGCTTAATAACCTGGACATATTTAGAAACGATATTAACATAATCCATGCGATTCTGAGAGAATTAGAATTCCTACAGAGATTCATTATTGGCATCCACAATCTTAACAATATATGACATGCAGATGAGATAGTGAGGATAGCAGATACGGAAAGGAAACTACAATAACGCCTATAGAAGGTAATGAAGAAAAGCGAGAAGAATGGATTAAACATCAATTGCAAGAAAACAGAATGCATAGTTGTTAGCAAAAGGAACAGCACAAAATACAAATTACAAATATGAAATACCAAATTCAAAAAAGTATAAAAATTTAAATATATGCGTAGTGTTTAACAGAAGACGGAAATTACGAAACTGAAATCTGAAGGCGCATTGTTATAGGGAAATATAGTTTCCAAAAGCTAAGCAGTGTATTAAGAAACAGGAAAACTTTATTAGAAACAAAGAAAAGAGTATCGAAATGTTATGTAATATCACTCCTCCTATATGACAGTGAATACTGGTCAATCTCCTTGCAGATGAAGAAGACACTCGAATCAACAAAAATGTGGCTCTACATAAGGATGCTGAGGACACCATGGACCGAACTTGTGAGCAACGACGAAGTTTTAGAGAAAATGAAAACAAGAAAGAAACCTATACTTAACATCAGGAAGAGACAGTTGAAATCTCAAGGACATATAATGAGGAAAGAGGGCTTGGAAAATCTTATACTCACAGGACAAGAGGGCACAGAGAAGAAACAGCACATAATCTAGTTAGTGAGCTTGGGTAAATGGATGGCGGAACAAGATATTAGGAAAGATGACAAAAAGACAAAATTTATTAAGAGCTACAAAGGTCAGAAAGTTGGGGTGGGGGCTGTGGTCACCTACGCCTTGAAAGCACGCGGCACATAGAAAATTTTAATTGTTTTGCCATCATCAAACTTGTAAACCGTTCTATATCGATTCAATGTCCCGAATAAATAACCAGTCGAATTCATTACATTCACTTACGTGCTAATAGCCTTGGGAAAGGTATGAATCCTCTTTTTCTCCCCACTAGCTATGGGTAAATAGCAGAACAGAACGGGTTCTATAGCCTTGGATGGAAACTGGTCTAACGCAGTGAGAAATGGTAACCCACTGCGGGGAAAAATCTGCCACGTCAGTCATGTATCGAAAGATATATGATCGCCTAAGCGTGTATCATGCATGGAACACAGCTGATTCTCAACCTTCATGCCACAGCGGACTAGAGTGTCGCGAGATCATCTTAAGCGTGTCGCGAAATATTCTCATGGCAATATATGTTTGTGCGTGTGTGTGGAAGTAGCAATGGTACAGCGTTAGTATTTGAATAAATGAATAAGTATTAAACTTTTTATGCCTCATTAGCGTTATCAGTTTTATTGCAATTTTCTACTTATTTGTGTGAATTAGGCTTCACAACCCTAAATAACATAACAAATAAGAAGCAAGAAAGACTTTGCTCAACTGAAGAAAAAATGAACGTCTGCTTATCGCACATTCGACAAAACATTAAAGAAATAATCACCAGGAACAGGATTCACACTAAATAAGCAGCGCAAATAGTTGAATAGAAACACTGATATAAAGTAAGTTCATATTTGTGTTTCTATTTAAAAAAAAAAAAACTATGGTTTTATTTTGTAACATTTAAATCTATACCCTTTAAAAATTTTGCTATGTGTGCCATGATATTTTCATTTGCTCCTAGGTGTGTCGTGGCTTAAATAACTCGAGAAACACTGTATTAGGATGCTCGAAAGTTAATAACGTTTTTCAGTGCTATGAATAAGTCAAGCATTCAAAGCGGGAAAAAGGTTGGACTATGAAACTGCGTCGATAACTGAATTATCATGTGTTCTATTTGTCAGTGAACCGTTTATATTGTATGTAAAATCTATAAAGGATAGTATATTTTAAGATGTTTACTATATGAATTCCGAAAGAGTAGTACTGTTACTATCAACCGTAAGAAGACAGAATGTATGGTTGTCGGTAAAAGAAACGGTTCAAGGTGCGAGCTACGAATTGGGTGACCAAAATAAAGCAAATAATGACATTTAGATATCGGTGAAGTGTTTAAACAGACAATAGAAAATGTAACATGAATATCTGAAGGTACATTGGAACAGCGAAAGATGCCTTCTAAAAGCTAAACAAAGTATTAACAAAATGGTATTTTTCACTGGGAAACAATGAAAAGTGTGCTAGACTACTGCGTAATATCAATCTTCTTATATGGCAAAATGTATTGGATAATTTTCTCAAAAAGAGAATCCGGAAGACATAGTTGAAATTCCTTGGACATATAATGAGGAAAGAGGGTTTGAAGAATTTGACACTCACATGATTTATTTGAGGCACAAAGGGCAAGGTAAATAGCGATCTAACAATCTTTTGTAAACAGCTGACAGAAGAAAGAGTGGGAGGGATAGTAAAAATGCAATATTTGTTAAGAGCTACAAGGGATATGAAGAGGTGGAGAGACACTATCGCTCACGTCCTGAAGGTCCACAACATATAAAAGAAGAGGTAATGCTACAGATTATACCGATGCATTGTAGGTTTATACAGGTCAGTTGTAGTTTAAAAAGTGTAAATATGACGATTGGGACATATCCAACTCTCTCTGAATTAAAATCATTTAAAAGAGACACTTGAATTGAATCTAGGTTTAAACACCAGTTTTGGTACATTATTTACATTATTCGGGCTATTTGTCGCCATATTTATCACAAAGTTTCGGTCGTTGTACGCTCCGGACTTCTTCAGGTGGTTGGAATGTCGAACTGAACCCTTTCTTTCGCTCACTAGGGTAGACTGTTCTAGTTCCACGTGCCATGTTTGACGGATGTCAGTTATCAGTTATCTCCTGCTAATTTCCCTCAGTGGATAAAGGCGTTGGTTAGATCCAGTGACAGGACCCAAAGAGTGTGAGTTCAATACCCGGTTAAGGCAGTGGAGAACTTTCATATCACTAATATCGAACCATCTTCATTCCCTTCGTATTCCCTTGGTGAGCTGTAAGTTCTACGCAAGCATCAGCTTCTCACGAACTACTCTCCTGTGGAACCGACTCAAGCAGTTGATTCCTCGATCACTCCAATCTTAAACTCTGTACAGGTTAACCGTTATCTTCCACACATATCCGTATAAGCTGTGCCACTTACTTCGTAAACCTCTACCTCGAGTGGACGTCGAGTGGACCTCGAGTGGACATCTGGACTTGTACAGAAAGAACATCACTGTAAAAAAATATTTTTATAACCTAATCTGGTAAAACGTCATTACTTTCCGAACACACTTATATTTAAATAAACGAAACTTACATTTTATTTTTTTTATATCCTTTCCAGTAAAACGCCATTACTTTCCAAGCACACTTATATTTAAATAAACGTAATTTACATGTATTTTTTATATCATTTACAGTAAAACGTCATTACTTTCCAAACACACTTATATTTAAATGAACGTAACTTACTTTTATTTACTCTCCGAACACATAAATGTAATGAATTTATGTGGAAAAGCGTTACGTTTTTTTTTTTAATTTATTTTTATTGTCGCGACGTTTTCAATCGTACTCAGTGGAATAATAAAAATTTAAAGTCTGATATCAATGGAACAGCGCGGAGGAAAAATAGTCTGCCACAGGTAGACTAATTTTCAGACTTGTATTTCTTGTGAAATATAAATTAGCGGCAGAATGATTTCCACCAGCTAACTCATTGTGATGTATGGCATTTGTTATAGAATAGACCTGATGCAAAATTTCATTTAAAATCACGCTGGTTTATCTGGATAGTTTATCCAGAAAACTATTCTAAATACTACGAATAGACAAATTATGATCTAACTGGCTTATTTATTTATTTTTGTTATTCATTTCACCCCAAGCAAGGCAATAAAGTCGCTAAGACGTAAGGGGTTACTGAGAGAGAAAGAGGAAACATTAGTGAGGAGAAAGGACAATAAAAGAACAGCTTTCAGAAAACAGAATGTGGCAATCGACGCTGCATATAATTTTTTTAAGATCCTAGTTGGCAGGGAAGCAATGGATAAGACGAGATTTTCACAGGTGAGAAGTACGAGAAACGAAAGTATTAGACTAGAACGTTCAGCAGTTTCAACAGTACAAAGATGAGACCTAGTTGCTAATCTACTATTAGGCTTAAATTCACGCAGTCGATATACCAAGGAGACGGGCGATAATTATTTGTGAAAATAGAAAATGTGGCACAAGGACAAAATGGGGAGCGGAAAAGAAGGACGGGGTTCTTCTGCTTTAAATATAAAGTTAGCTAGCCACAATCACTGACCAAAACACGCCACAATATTCCTAACACCAAAACAACGCATTCTTATTTACTATTTTTACTCCAACAATAATAATACCTCAATGTCACTATGGAAAAAAAATCCTAGCGAGTCACTATATGTACAATTCATGTCTGTGGAATAAAACAATTTAAAAAATAACCACAATGTGTATTTCAAAAGGCGGAGAGCTCATCGGAGCAATTGCCATGAAAATATTTATAGAAAAGAGGGTGGAACAGCTAGACGGTGGGAAAATGACTGAAGTGGAGATGCCAGGTCAGCACCGATAACGTTATCACATCGAACATCTTGAGAAGAAACAGAAACCGAAAAAGTCTCCTGTTCATTAAAAAACGATGAAATTATTGAAAATATCCATTTCTTGGTTGTGTTTTTCTATCTATCTATCTATCTATCTATCCAT
>CAHIKZ030004961.1:2490000-2562500 GCA_903632075.3 Acanthosepion pharaonis | reverse complement strand
CTGTGAAGAGAGAGAGAGAGAGAGGAGGGATAGAGAGAAAAGATTATCACTTAAAAGTTATTATAGTGATTATTGAGTAGATGCTCCGTTTTATTTATTAACAGTATATTTAGTTATTTTTGTCTAGCGTGTTGATTATTCGATCCATAAATCTTATTCAATGGAAATATGCGCTCTATAGCAGAATTCAATTTGAGTCTTCCTTTGCTGGGGAAACCGGCGTCAGATCCGACGTGCTCGGATATATATATATATATATATATATATATATATATATATATATATATATATATATATATATATATATATGCTTGTTTTACAGGAGGTTGTCAGAGGCAGCTGGGTGAAGGAAAAATAAAGAATGAATGGAAATTGACAGAAAGAGGAACTACAGAGCGATTGACACATATATATATATATATATATATATATATATATATATATATATATATATATATATATATATATAGAGAGAGAGAGAGAGAGAGAGAGAGAGAAAGAGAGAACGAGAGGAGAGAAAGATTAATAATAGTCAAGAGAGAGAATGTGTGTGATAGAGAGATAGACAAATAGAGAGAGAGACAGAGAGAGAGAGAGACAGACAGACAGACAGACAGACAGAGTGAGGGAGAGTGAGCGTGTGTGAAATTGATTTAATGTTATCAAGTGAAAACTAACTGTTGAGCCAACAGCAAAGAAAATAACTGTTAAAAATCAGGGTCGTGTGAAGATCACATGAATCTGATGTATGCAGATAATCTCATTAAAAAGGAATTTCAATTCAAATGGAATGTCTGTGTATATACGCAAGCACACGTGTACTTCGGCATATACGCGAATACAAAATACTTAAAAATTTCTTATTTCTATGGAAACTGAGAGACTGGTGCGAAGGTGAATCAAATACAAACTGTCATAGAATTTTATCTTACTTTTCGACGGCAAATGAAATAGTTGTCATCCATCATACAAGACAGCATATTTCCCCTCAGGTTTATCGCCTAGCCATTAGTTAACGCTTTTTACTTTACATTTTATCTGACCAACCTTTCAAGTCTAATTACCGCCCACGCCTCCATAGTTTTCTCCCGCACAATATTTTTTTCTTTTTTATCTTCAGTGTACTGGTTGACACACAATTCTTTGCAATCTAATGAGCTCAAAAAGGGCCGGTGCACGAGCTCTATAAATAAGGCCGTTGGATTTTCGGCACTCGAAGTGTATGACATCAACTGGGCGTATCATCGTGCCACAATAGTTACCATGTTAGCCTCACCGTTTATTACCATTGTGTCGTGACTAGGAAGCGTTTTAACAGAGGACAGAAAGTGCGATACTGAAATCCGAAGGTGCATTGAGATAACAAAATGTGCCTTCTGAAAGCTAAGCAAAATATAATAAGATATTAAGAAAGAGAACATTTTCGTTAGAAACAAAGAAAAGGTTGCTGGGCTGTTATGTCATATCCGTCCATCCATACGGCAGTACATGATGGACAATCTCTTCACAGATGAAAAAGAGACCCATAACGACTCCAATCAAATTAAGAACTTCTGGGCATACAAATTGCAAATTGGAGATAACAAATTTACAAAGATTTAAATATCTAAGAAGTGTTTTAGCAGAAGACGGAAAGCACGAAACTGAAATACTAAGGCGCATTGGGATAGCGAAAGATGCTTTCCAAAAGCTAAGCAAGTATCAAGAAACAGAAAAAAACATTGCCATCACAGATGAAGAAGAGATCTGAAGCAACAGAAATGTTGTTCTACAGAAGGATGCTGATAATACCATAGACCGAACATGTGAGCAACGACGAAGTTTTAGAGAAAATAGAAACGAAAATAGGTCTTATACTTAACATCAGGAACAGATACGGGAAATTTTCAGGGCACATAATGAGGAAAGAGGACTTGGAAAATTTGATACTTACAGGACTTATTGAAGGCAAGAGGGACATAAAAAACAGTGTTTAATCTACCTAGAACTTGAGTAAATGGATGGCGGAATAGGGTTTAGGTGAGATAGCAAAAAGAGAAAAATTTATTAAGAGCTGAAAAGGAAAGGAAATTGTGAAGTGCCTTGATCGCCAATGTCCTGAAGGGACACAACGCACAGAATAAGAAGGAGTGAGTTCATCTCTTATAGGGTGCGCCTTACTTGTATTCTTGGGTTGAAACTACGCTAAATAAATAACGTGGAGGACTCGTTGTGGTGTCACAATCTTGAAGATCATTGCTTTTCTTGTGAGCCTTCTCCTCACTGCTTGACTCCGTTTTGGCTTCGTGTACAAACTAAATCGAACGTAGTAAATATCGGCTCATTTTTAAGTATCACAAGTCATGTAATTCATTAGAAATATAGAGAGATGCACCACGTGTATTGTAGTCATAGAAACAGGGGTGTGTCTAGGGCAAGATAACTTTGCAGAGCCTGTTGCTCTTCAGGTTACGTCTCCAGATTAGTTCTCCATAGTTGCAAGAGAGCAATGTCTGACCTACTATTTTACTTATAGCTAGAGGAGGATGTATTTATGCCTTTCACGAGAGCATTAGTGCGAAGTGAACGACTCATAATCGACTGGAATTTGGTACACTATCAACGACTCGTATTTTTTATAAGTATATGGGCAGATTATTGAACTTGGATTCTAAAAAAACAACTTCTGAACGACAAACAATATGGATGTTGCTCTTTTACATCCACTGCTGATGCTTTAAATTACACATAGAATCAGTGAAGCGGTCGATAATAAATTAATAAAATAATCACGAGAGTTATCACCTCAGATATTTCAAAGGCCTTTAACAAAGGTATAGCATAGAAGATTGATGCACAAATGTTCCAGCTATGGCATCTCTGGAATCGTCTCTTCAGGTATCAAGTCCTACCTATCAGGCAGGTCCCTGAAAGTCGCTGTTAATGGCTAGTCCTCTGAAACTCATAAGATCAATGCAAGCATATCGCAAGGTGCTCTCCTTTGTGCTAACCTCTTTCTACTTTACATTATCGATTTGCCTAAGAACGTTCTCAGATCGCTAGTAAATATACCAAAGTTTACGGGTGCATCTCCAAAGAGGAAGATTACCAGCGAGTATCATATGTTTCCTCTGACCAAGCCCTAACAAACCAATGTGGTGAAAAATGGCTTGTAACAGTCAATACTTCCAAAACGAAGTTAATAAAGTTTCATCATCACAGATAATTTTCTTCAGACTTGCCTTGAATACCCATTAGGACTCAAGTTCATCCCAGACATCAATGGCAATTAATCTATAGAATCCGGAGCTAAAGATGTTAAAAGAAATGTTGGTTCTTTTACAAGAATCTCACCCTTCTTGCCATGCTCTATCTCTGCAAGAGCCAGATCATGGCCCAAATTGGGTATTGCTGCTCTGTTTAAGCTGGAGAAGTCCCCCTTTTTGAAACTTAGAGGATTTCAAAGGCCTTGTTGGTGATTAATTATTATTCACAGTTCCGTTCACACAAACGAAATCTCGCAAACCAAATTCTACTTTGTTGCTATTTCTATAGTAAATATTCAGACCTTTACAACATACCACATAAACAGGGTTGAATCATTCTCATATCTTTGGCATTGTATTGGAAAGGAGGAAGTTTTACTTCGTAATCTTCTTCCCAAGGAGTTTTTGCTCCTGAGCTGATGCTTTTCTGATCACTACAATCTTTTCAAATTTAGGACCAACCGTTATCTATCATACATATGTTCATAATCTGTATTTCTGTCTTCTTTGCATCAAATTCTTTGAGAAAAACTATTCCTTAGGTGAATTTTGGGCCTTACATTGGATGAACAATAGCATAAAAATATATATTAACCACAATTGTATAAAAACCAGTGATATTGAAGCTGATATTGCGCAATTACTCTCAGCTAGAATCCAAAATGTTTAAAAAAGCTATATAGAATGAGTAAATATAATTCTTTTTTTTATATCGGCGGATAATTTATAGGTACTAATGAAATCAGGATGCCTATCAGATACTAGTTTAATGAGTTCGATCCTAATTTAGTGTCTGACTATTATAGCCTTGTGGCAGTCAAAGCTAAACTTAGTAAATAACTGATAAAACTAACACTGGTGTTATAAATGGGGTGTTTGTTCGGAAAGAGCAGTTTGAGTTTTTATTGTTAAGGAATTCCGATTACGTTGCGTGTCAAATGAAATTGCATTAAAACTTTGTAAGATCCACAATTATTCATCTATTTTTCGATTAGTGTTGCATGTAAACCTCACTCCCCGCCTGTTCTTATCCACTCACAAATGCACTGAATGAAACTTTTTTTTTGTTTATTTGTACCATTTATAAAAATCACATTATGATATTTACAACAATCTAAGTGTACGAGTTGACAACAATCAAGTTGACAAAAGTTGACCAAGTTGCCTATCACCGTCAGTTCATTTAATTACTTGCCATCGTGTTTTAACTGACGTGCTTATTTGCACGCGGTATATTACTCATACAGACCAATATATCTTCTACTTCTTCTTCTATATGCAGTGTCCCTTCAGGACGTAGGCGATCATAGCTCTGCACTTCCCCCTATCTCTTGTAGTTCTCAATAATTTTGTCCCTTTGCTATCTTCTCCCAGACGCTGTTCTGTCATCCATTTGCTTAAGCCTGCTAGGTACGTCTCGCATTGCTTTCCCGTGTTTCTCTTTCCCTCTATTCGACCTGTGAATATCAGATTCTCCAATCCCTCCTTTCTCATTACGAAAAATATATCCAAGATCTTTAATGTTTCTTCTTCTTTTTTATGTGCCGTATCTCTTCAGAACGTAGCCGATCATGGCTCTCCACAACTTCCTGTCCTTTGCAGCTCTTAATAAATTTCTTCTTTCTGTTATTTCTCGAAAAACCTGTTTTGCTATCCATTTACTCAAGCTTCCTAAGTATGTCATGCATTGTTTTCCTTTGTCTCTCTTGCCTTCAATCTATCCAGTGAATATCAGATCCTCCAAGCCGTACCTTGCTCATTATGTGCCCAGAAAGCTCAACTGTCTCTTCCTGATGTTAAGTATAAGTGTCCTTTTTGTTTCCATTTTCTCCAAAACTTCGTCGTTGCTCACATGTTCGGTCTATGGTATTATAAGCATCCTTCTGTAGAACCACATTGTTAATGCTTCAAGTCAATTCTTCTTCATCTATATGAGGAGATCGTCCAACACTCACTGCCATACAAGAGGACAGATATCACGTAACAGTTTAAAACTCTTTTCTTTTTTTCTAACGACATTTTTCTATTTCTTAATACTCTGCTTAGATTTTGGAAAGCATCTTTCCCTCTCTCAATACACCTTCGGGTTTCAGTGTCACACTTTCCGTCCTATGTTAAAACACAAACAGAAAAATTGTCAGTGATGTCTTTCTCTCGCCATCCCTCCTCTTTCTCTCTCTCTCGTCTCTCTCTCTCTCTCTCTCTCTCTCTCTCTATCTATCTATCTATGTGTGCGTGTGTGTGTGTGCTATATTGATCTAATTGTAGGTGAATTGCCCTAAATTCTGACAAATGACAAATCAACCTTAATATATGTGTGGACAGTGTAACAATTTAATGTTATTTATTGATTGATGGCGATACAATTTACCAAAGAACATGATAATTCGTAAACGATATTATCATTATATAGGTTCCTATATAATATTTTACTAATATCGATTAAAGTTTGTCTTACGCTTATATTATTTTGGTTGTTTGTGATATGTTGATCTAAATATGCGCGAATTGCAAAATTTTGACAAAGGACAAGTCAACCTCCGAGAGACTGTGTTACATTTGTGGCCAATGTAAGAATTTGTTGTTGTTGATTGTCAGTGTTGGAGATAAAGTCTATCAAAGGAGATAATTCATAAAGAACCTTGTTATCACATAGGATCCTCTCTCTCTCTCTCTCTCTCTCTCTCTCTATCTATCTATCTATCTATATCTATCTATCTATCTATCTATATATATATATATATATATATATATATATATATATATATATATATGTGTGTGTGTGTGTGTGTGTGTGTGTGTGAGCGCCTGTGTGTGTGTAGATTTAATAGGCCGGTTAAAAAGATTTGAGAAATAAAATGACAACAAAATTATACCAATGTTGACAATAAAATTGAAGATATTTATCATATATTAATAGGCCATTTGACTAAATTGAACCAAGAAGAGATTGGTTTTACAGCCGGGATTTTCGGATATGCCTGTGTCGTTTTTCAAGATGAGAAATAAACAAAGTGGGACTCACTCATCCGGGGAATTTTGTTGTTGCTGATTAGAGAGCTCCCTGTGGAAAATCAATCGCCTTTCATGGGGTAAAACTCTCTCTCTCTCTCTCTCTCTATATATATATATATATATATATATATATATATATATATATATATGGGCATCAGTCTTTCTTTTATACATGTTTCTTTGAACACGAAAGACAAGGAAAATTATATAAATGTTCATTCATTTTTCTAATGTTCTTGCATTTCTCTATAAAAGAGATTAAGACAGTGATAAAAATGTCTGTAATGATTATTGCCTTAAGCGTTTTCGGCCAATATATTAATTTTTTTCAAGGGGTTCGTTTTTTAATATATTTTCCAGTGTTACTCTTCTAAGTTGTATTACATAGAAGTAGTAGTAATAATAGTAGTAGTTGTAATTCTATACCGTACCGGATGGGAGTAGCAGTTATTCCATATTGGGCGTGTCTAAAAAATGTCGCCAACTCGTTTTTTTTTCCGGTCCCAAAGGAATTAAGAGTAAGATTTAGCTTAAACCGCTTTATATAGATGTCAATGAATTGTCCGAAAGCGCTTGGGGTAATAATTATTACAGACAGTTTTTACACGCTCTTAGTCGCCATAAAAGAAAAAAAAACACGTAAAAACATTAGATAAAGTGAATAAAAATCTTCATAAAAATGTTCGTTGTCTATCACAAGCTTTTAATTATGTATCTCTGTATGATGTCACATATTAATGTCAGTGCTTTCACTATTAAAACCGTTGTTGACAAGATTTTTAAGATATATTTGTATGAGCAATATATAATGCAAGTTTCACCTGATATTGGGTTGGTGCATAATTATCAGGCGTTTTTGTAGGCGAGTTATTTGTTAATGAAAATTGTTGTTTTGCTTACTTTTTTTTTTTTAATAAAGATATTATTTTATTTTCAGCTTATAAAAATGCGTGTCGATAATCACACTCTCCGGAATAGTCATTTAAAAATGTTATTGTTGAATTGTTATGTTTCTTTTTTCATAATAAATATTGTTTAAAAGACGCCTGATAATTATGCACCAACACACTAATATCTATCCTTATCAAATATAAATAATACAGTTTGGTGGGTGTCAGATTCTCTTCTATCAAGAGAACTAAGTGAAAATAAAACATTATTATTTACAATTTACAAGTCCGCAGAAATATATATTTGATTACCACAGTAGGCATTACAGGTGAATAAATTATTTTTGTTAATAAAGGCTTTTGATATTTTAGAACCTTTAATAGTCTTTTCACCATTAATTTTGTTCCATTTTCTACTCTTTCAATTTTATTACTTGCAGAAGGTTTTATTGTTTCCGTGTGATATTCTTTGTTTACATATTGTTTTCAATTTTTTATATACTGACTGTAACAGCAAAATTGTCTAAATCGTGTAACAGCATCATTGTCCATCCCACAAAATGTTTAATATCCAAAAAACAGTAAAATATCTGAATTTCTTTTTTCCAGGTTTTCGAATAAGACTGTTAGCCATCTGGACACCATTTGTCGTAAGAATCACTGAAAAATACTTAAGAGTTATTCAGCTAGAAAAAGAACAGGTTAAAATCTTTTTGTGTCATCATCACTGTCTTCAATGTTGAGAGGAAAAAGATAATTTATGCCTTTTATGGCTGCAACATTAATACTTTGGCTTCCATTTTTAAAGTTCATTCATAACCCACTAAAAAAAAAAAACGGTAAATAAGTTTAAAAAAGTGTGAAAAATACCGAGGAAAACTGGATAAAGAGGTCACAACAGGAAGAGAGATAACCATTTCAACGTAGAGGTAAAGAGATCAATTAGAAAAGATCTAACTCAATACATAAAACGTTTGGCACGCGACAGAGGAGTTTCAACTATTACAGTCTAAAGAGCATTGAAAAAAAAAACAGTTGAAAATGAAAGCGTATGTGAAACCTGTGAGGAGCCTTGTTACTCCAGGACAGAAAATTAGAAGGTTAGAAATGGCGAAGATGAACTTGAATAAGTTGGAAAATTATCCCGGAATATATATATATATATATATATATATATATATATATATATATGTATATATGTGTGTGTGTGTGTGTGTGTGTGTGTATGTATATATATATCTATGTGTGGGTGTGCGTGTATATATATATATATATATATATATATATATATATATATATATATATATCCTATATGATTAACTTGATTTCAATAATTTTTTCGTTTATGATTGATTTCTGATCCTAAAGTAATTATACAGTATTATTGCTCAAAGTATAGAATTTTCCTTGTGAATAAATTACTTTTTTTTTGATAATCGTGGCATATAAAAAATTGAGTTTAAATTTATTTCTGTGTATAACTAGTACCTATATATATATATATATATATATATATATATATATATATATATATATATATATATATATATATATATATATATATATATATATATATATATATATATATATATATTTCTTGAGGAATTTAAAAATGAAAAAATCCATTCAGAAATTTAGCAGAAATTATTTTTTTTTCATTGTTGTATATGTTATGGAGTGATTTCACCGTGGAGGCTTGTATTTGTAATAAGTCGGTCCTAAAATAGGTTCGACGTACAACACGTTAGGAACTTCATATAATAGGTATGACGCAGAGTAATCTAGTTGTGGTCGCTGATACTTTAGTATCCGACTAACGGTCGTACGGCATCGACTCACTGAGCGATATTCAGTTACCTCCCACGAGGGCATCATGTGACACAAGGCCGGTTTAACGTGGGATCTCTGAGCCCCTGGGCTCTGCCAAAAATATGCCCTTTTAAAACCCTTATAAACGGGTTCAGGGTCGGTTTACCTCCCCGAAAGAGACTCCACCCTTCGTCGTAGCCTCGTTCGGGTTCCTCCCCTCCCGAAGGCAGATAGTTCAACTGGTCAGCCGACTTCAGACTGAACTCAGACCAACTCACTGAGCGACGGTATTTAGTCACCCCCTACCACGAGGGCATCATGTGGCACAAGGCCAGTTTAACGTGGGATCTCCGAGCCCGTGGTCTCGGCCAAAAATATGCCCTTTTAAAACCCTTATAAACGGGTTCAGGGTCGGCTTAGCCTCGTTCCGCCCTTTCCTCCCTCCCCCCGAAGGCAGAGAGTTCAACCGGTCAGCCGGTCGTCCGTCTTCAGACTGAACTCAGACCGAATCCACTGAGCGACTCCTCGTTACTATTACTACTCCTACTTATTATAGGTGGGAGAGTCTATTAACTATAGAATAGGTGTGTTCCACAATAACAGTATAACTGCTCCCCGAGATATTATAGGCTATTAAGAAAAACTAATATATACATTTTACCTAGTTATTCAGCCATCAGAAAAGTAACTTTAGGAACCTTTATGAATCCTATAGTTAAGCAACATCATAACAATTTTCTTATGTATATTAAAAATAAGTTTAAGTTATTAAAGGAAAAAGACATTACAATATCTTTACTCCTAGATGAAATTCACCTAAAACCTTATTTTGATTATAAAGGTGGCAATGTTGTTGGCTTAACTGACAGTAGCAAGTGCTTTTACTTTTACGCTTAGCAGCGTATTCTTATGATACAAGGATGTTGTGCATAATATTCTTACTAAATGTCTTAAAGCTGAGAATTTATTAGACTAGTTAAACGTGTAATAATTTGTATAGAAGAAATAGGATTTAGTTTAATATCAATCATAACAGATAATAATGCAATAAATAAGAAAGTTATATCTTTCTTTTGTAGCCCAGCAAAACTTTTATTTCTATATTCATATCCAGTTATGAAATCTAGATCTCTTTTCTTCATATTCGATTCAGTTCATACACTAAAATACGTTAGAAACGACTGGCTTGGTCAAAAAGATGCAAGTAAATGCATGATGTTCCCAAAATTTTGTCATAATGGAAATCATGATTTAGATAATATCCAAAGTACCCCATTTTTTACTTTACAGATATTTCATGTCCTGGTATCTCAATCAATTTTGAAATATTGATATATATTGACCTCAAAGGGTCTTTCTCCTACTAATTTTGAAAAGCAAAAATATTTCATTAGTTTTACAAATTTTTTACCAATTCACTATTCAGGGACCGCTGACCTTAGGGAAACAGAAATGTTTGCTTAACTTTGTAGAAGTTGCAGAATACATAGACATATTTTATACTTGGTGGACAATACTGAATGCAAAAACACCATACAAAGGTTGGTGACTTAAAAGAAATATAAAGGTGGTTTAACAACAACAAAAAACAAAAACATATAAAGGTTGGTGGCTTAACAAAAAAAATATAAAGGTTGGTGGCTTAACAATAAATATGTTAATCCACTTCAAGTAAAAGATGAGAATTATATATTTCTTAATGTATTCTGCGACTGTTTAGAATCTTGGAATAACATTCCTGTAATAAATAGGCAGCTAACAAATGAAACCTTCATAGCTTTGTATTATAGTACTATTCAAATTAAAACCATGTTGAGTTTTTATTTTAAAAAAATAATTTTCAAAATTTTTTACACAATCAAAGTAAGTAGAACGCATTTTATAATCTTTAAATTTAATAGTAATGTACACCATTTATTTTAGGCTAGCAACAAATGTAAAACTTTAAATCATTTTCCCTTAGAAAATATTATTGAACAAAGTTTACTTTAAGGTAAAAATCGACGCTTGGTTTATTACTTTAGTAATGTAATATATAAAAAAAAAATTCTATGGCAATATAGTAATTTTATGGGATATTTTAATAGGATTTTTAATCTATTTATTGTTTATTTGTTCTTTTATTTATTTAAAAAATCGAACTACAATGTATCCAATTATGAAAGCCGAATAACATCTATCATATTTATTTCAATAAGGAAATTAAATTTCTGCATTAAATGACCCATGTGGAATTGATATGTCGTTAAAGAAACACATAAAATCAAATAAGAACTTTGAATTAAGCCTTATTTTAGTTCCCATCGGACGTAACTACTGCATTCGGGAAAACGTTGTCTAACGTTCCATTTTGTTTTGAACAGAATTCTGAAATGATGGATAATCCTTTAATTTTTTTAAACAATAATGTGTTGAAACATATATACTTGTTGTCTTCTTATCATCGGTTATGGACTGAATAAATAAACGTTTTGAAGACTTTAACCCGTATTATTGGTAATTTTTTTAATATTAAAAATAATTGCTGGTATTTTTACTATAAAAATGTATTTTCATACTTTCATGCGGTTTTTGTTTTTTGTTTGGAGGTTCACTATTCGCCCATAGCTGGGATGCTACCACTCCGGGTTAGTATGGACCTAGGAAAAACAGCAATTAAGAGGTGATTCCATGCTCCTCAAAACCTCCTGATCAGAGGCCTTGCTGCTGGATGTAGTTTATTTATAACTAGGACTATCAAAGTTCTTATACTGTGCCCTTTTCTTATATCAACAAAAGGAACGAATAACCTCAGTGCACAGCACAAAAAATTGTTATTCTAGATCTTTATGATAAGAAAAAATCAGACAGAATTTATCAAAGAAAAATGGAAGGAAAATAGGAGGGTTGGATCAATAAACTCCTGAGACTGGAAAAAAATGACTTTATCTTGAAATTATTTTTCTTTTTCTAAAGCTTGATGTAATACGAAATTACAAGCTAAGTAGATGTTATAGATTAGTCAAAACTCTCCGTGATTTCAACGACACTCTTTCACAGACAGAAAATTTTTAAATACTAAAAATCTAAGAATTGGTTTATGAAGATAACGATTTCTTTTTTTAAGATGAAAGCGTGCATTATAAAAACAGGTGACTTGTACTGAAACCTCCTCATCGTCTTTTCCTATATTCTAAGGAGTTCCTGATTATTGTTCTTTTATGCACCGTGCCTCTTTCAGTAAGTGGCCGATCATGGCTCTCCACAATTTTTCTATCCTTTGTAGCTCTAAGAAATGTGCTTTCGCTTTCTATCTCACCCCGTCCCAGTTCTGATATCCATATAAAGAATCTGGTTAGGTCTCGTTATTTAGAGATTCTTGATAAATTTCAAATGAGAATCAGCAATATTATTAGTCCTGGCCTGGTATCTCGGCTTCAGTCACTTTCCCACCGCCATAAAGTTGCTTCCATGTGCCCTTTTTATTAATACTTTCATGGTAATTGTTCCGATGAGCTCTTCGTTATGGTACTTAGAATTTATGTATTTAAGAACAGTACTGTATTAGCAACAAGGTCTCACCAATTTACAGTTGAATTAGCTAGATGTAACCGTAAGTCCTATGCTAAGAGTTTCTTTTATCGCACTTCTCGCTTGTGGAACTCTCTTCTAGCTCCATGCTTTCCAGCCAATTTTGATCTTCAAAAGTTTAAATGCAATGTCAATCGCTTTCTACTGTCCTTTTTGTTTTTACTCCTTCTATACACTGTAAACCTATGTGTCTTAGTGGCTTTACTGCTTTGCTTGGGGTGAAATCGATTAAAAAATGGTAGAATACTCGATGTTTCCTTCTGCCCATCTTGCTTTCAACAGGTCCTGCGTGTATCAAATTTTCCATGCCGTTTTCATTATCATGTTTTCCAGAAATTCCAGCTGACTCTTTCTGATTCTAATAGTTCTTTTTCTTTGAGTTTTCCTTAAATCTTCCTCGTTGTTCACATGCTCCGTTCATGGTATTCACTGCGTCTTTCTGTTGAACCACAACACTGTTGTCTCACCTGTTCTGTTCATCTATGAGGAAATTGTCCAGCGCTCACTGTCATATATGAGGATTTATCATTCTTTTCTTTGTTTCTAACGAAAATTTCCTGTTTCTTAATAATTTGCTTACTTTATGGAAGGCATCTTTCCCCATTCCAAACCGCCTTCGGATATGTGTGCTTCATTTTCCATGGCTTACGGCCATATCACGTTGAAACAACGGTTTCCGTACGATCACCGAAGTTAAGCATAGTCGAGCCTGGTCATTACCAAGATAGGTGACCGCTTGGGGATACCAGGTGCTGTTAGGTTAGATACGCAGGTAATATAATGGATAATGACTCAGTTTTTATAATCAGAGAGTCGAGTTCCAATTCCCGTTGGGTTTGTTATATTCACCTACGCGCAAATACACTCGAGAAAGGTATGAATCTACGTTTTCTCCAAGCCAAAACCATTATTATCTCAAAATTTCTGACACTCTAAAATTATTTCCTAGCTTTAAATAAAACTTGCAAAGGATTGGTAAGTCATAATAAATGAATGAATCAATTAATCATATATCCTCCCTTTATGTCCTTATAACAGTCTTATTATATTGATCCTCTACTTTGAGTGGCTCTTGGGTGTTGTATTAAGTAAACAGTAATATACAAAATAATAAATGACTGATATTTCTTATATAATGTTTACGAAATATATGGCCTAATTTAGATGGTTCCTACGTGGTGTTGCATATGTGTACAAAAAAGCAAGAATGCTGTTCATGAGTTTATGTCGTAAATGGTAATAGCAATATTAGCTGTTTCCCTATAAGGAAATATTTTGTCTTCCATTGATCGAGCAGCCAGTACAGCTGTCGGTTGTAATTTATAACATTTTTCTCTTTTTCGGGAAAATAGGTTCCTCCAAGAATTTTAAAGAATGTTCTCTACATGGGCATGTCCATAAAAATATAATATTGTGATAGAAAATGTTCTTACGTCATCGGAGGAAAAATAGCAGATTTAAAAATTACTAATTCTACCTTAAGGTTTAATACAAAGCTTTGCAATGAAAACTTCTTTTAAGCGCGTTTACATATATCCTTGAAATTTAAGTTTTTAAAGGCTAGAGGCAAAAGCTGATATTTTCTCACGAGAAACGTTGAAATCGTTAAGAATGTCAGTCGTGAGGAGCCGCCAAGAATTATTTATTAAACGAAGCCGATTTTAACATAAAGAACGAAAATTAACTTTGCATATCACCGCAACATAGAACTTATTTAATTTAGCGGAAGTAAATTAATTGAGAATATTATTTTAACCAAACTTTCGACACTGTATACTATATAATGTTTCAGTCTAAACTTTCACACACACACACACACACACACACGTGCACACAAAAATATGCACACACGCACACACGCACACACACATTTTATGTTTCAGTTCAAATTATAACGTAAACAATTTAATTAACAAATAGTAACTCCGCAGCTGTTTAACTTTTATCAGATCGTAAGGAAAAAAAGAAATTAGGGTTGCAAAAGCCGAAAATATTGACAGGAGACCGTCAGTTGGGATGTTTGATTTTGCTTCACTCATATCCCTGTTCGAATTCGGCATACTTTTTTTTTTTTTTAAATAGAGTTGATATACAATAAAATTAAATTAAGGGTTCGTTTATATTTTATCTGTTTAGTATTGTGTTTATTGTTTATGTGAGATTTAATGATTTTCATTGGTTTTGTGTGTGAATTTTGTGCACAAATAAAAGTTTAAATAAGCAATCATCTGGGAACCGGGAGCGGATTAATCCATTTTACACTGATTCCTATGGGGAAAATAGTTTCGGTTTACGAATATTTCGGGTCAAGAACAGCCATCACGAACGAATTAAATTCTTGAATCAAGTTATTTTATTAAGACTATTTGCATTTTTCGAATTTTGTTCTCATCTTTGTTGCCATATCCAGGGCATTTCGGCCGTTGTACGCTCCGGCTTACTTCAGGTGATGGGAATTTTGAACCGAACCCTTTATTTCGTCCACCGAGGTTCTAGTTCCACGTGACATGCCTCTTCCGGATATCTCACTTTAATTCAACTCTCCATTTTACGTAATTTATAGATTAGTTAAGTTCAGTTGGGTCTGCATACATTTGCATCGAACTGTTAACTTGAGGTCTAAATTTATCATTAGCATGGATGTTGAAGCAGAATCGAACCGAAAATAGTGCAAGAACAACGACTTTTTTTTAAAGACACGGGTACAATAAAGTCTTTCTTTATGATCCCAACAGAGCGAAATACTAATGCAGAAATATCTATACCTATGTTTCATAGATGAAGCAAAACGTTTGAAAAGTGCTGAACTGCAATGTAATATCAATCCAATTGGCAGTGAATGGTGGAAAATTTCTTCAAAGATGAGTGAGAAAACTGAAGTATGTTGAGAATACCATGGACGGAACATGATATGAACACCGAGGAAGTTTTAAGTTATACTTAGAATCAGAAAAAGATAGTTGAAATTTGTGGAAAACATAATAGGGAAAAGCGGCTTAGAAAATTTGACACCCATAGTACTTACTAAGAGCAAAAGGGACAGGGTCAGATTTAGATTTTATTAAGAATCTCTTAATACACGGCAGAAGCACAGGACCAGGTGAGACAGGAATATCACATTCTTGGATGAATGGTGAGTGAAGCTGAGATGCTGGCTTCTTCGGGTTCTGTCAAGAATCTCTAGATACAAGTTTTTTTTTTTTTCTCTTGTATCTAGAGATTTTGTTATAGGGAGAAATAATTCTGTGAATACTGATTCATTTAGCTTTATGGTAACCAATAAGAATGATATTTTGGAAGTATAGATAACAATAACAATTGAAAAGAAACGTGGAATGCTTGACGAAGTCGGTCAATCAACGTGTTGGAAACAGAAGGAAAAAAGAGCATAAAGAAAGAAGAAAACAAAAATAATGATATATGCACGGAAACTATAATATTAATGATGATGATGATGATGGCGCTGGTGATGATGATGGTGATGACGATGATACTGATGGTGATGATGATGGCGATGACGATGTTGATTGTGATGACGATGTGGATGGTGATGACCATGTTGATGCTGATGACGATGATGACTATTATAAGAATAAACTAACTAAATAATAACACATAGTAATAACACCGACAAAAACACTAACTTTTCACAGTCAAATGCTGTTTGATTGGTCGGATTCTTTATATTCTGTCAAGTCTGATATTTAACGTAACCTTTTCCTTAGTTTACCTTTGGTCCAAGAACGCCGGCACGAAATATCAAATCGAATGACTGATAGAAAAATAGTTATTTGTCATTGACCTCCAGAGTATCAACAATAAACAACTTGTGTTTACTTAATTAAACCGAAATCCAAAATGTTCAAAAAAAAAAAAAAAAAAAAAACCAATAAGAAAGAACAGAAAGTTTTAAACAACCAGTAAACGGATAAGAAAAGAAAGACACAAAATGGGGGAAAAATTCACTTAAGACACAAAGATTGATTTCGTTTTTTTACGAGAAACAAAAGGTAAGTAGTTGTTTTTTTTTATTGATTGATTTTTTACGGCTTATCAAACCTTTTTAGGTTATTTAAAGCTAAAAGTTATTTTGGATTTTTTGTGGGTCAAAAATTTACTTAGAACAACAAAAGACAGGTAGCTGTTTTTTTTATAGATTTTTTACAGCTTATCAACTCTTTATATAAGCCGTAATCTATTTGGAATTTTTTTTAATCATTTCATTCCAAGAAATGCGATAACGACATAAGGGGTTTCTAGCGAGGGTGAAAGAAAATGAGAAGATTTTAGGTGAAGGAACCGGAAACCCAACCTTAAAAAGGAAACAAGGAATAAACTTCTACTCCTGTTCAAAAGATGGTAAGAATAATTCCTTTTTTTCTGCGAGTGAATATAGCGTTTACAATTTTTTTTGGAGATAACGACTATTTAAGCAAAAGCTAGAGAGAGAGAAGAGGTGAATTCATATATAACACGTACTTTTTTATTGATTTATTTGGTTTGCTTATTGATTGATCTTTTATTTTTTAAGGTTTATCAACCCTTTGTGTGTTATTCAAAGCCGAAGCATATTTTTGATTGTAAGAATAAATCTTCCTTTTATTTTGAGGGCGAATATAGCATTAACAATTTTTCGGAGATAACAATTATTATTTAACCCAGAGCTAGGGGAGAATATATGAATTCATCCATTTCCCAAGGGTATTTACGCGTAAGTGAATGTAACGAACACGACTGGAATTCGAACTCGCCTCTCCAGTTTCTCATTCCGAGCCACTATCTAAAACTCTAGTCGCACATCCACAGGTAGTTGTAGAAATCAATCTCCGCTCACATTTTGAAAGGAAATTACACATAAATGAATAACATACTTTTCTGATATAGATATTTTTTACTTTTTTTACGGCGATGTTTACTCTGTATAAGGCCCGAGGGTCACTCGAGGTAGAGGGTTACAGTGTAAGATTCACCGCTTATGCGGATTTGTGTGGAAGTATTAACAGTAGACTTGAACGGGTTAAGATTGTAGTGATCGTGGAAGTAACATCTTCGTAATCGGTTCCACAAGGCAGTGGTGTGTGGGAAGAAGCTGCTTGCATCTCATCAGGGGAATACGAAGGGAAGGAGGGTGGTTCACTACACTGTCCTTGGTATAGCATGCTGTGGTGAAGGAGTGTCTAATAATTAAGGGGCTACCTCTGGAAACTGCAGATTAGGGAAAGCGGAGATTTAGAAAGTGGGGAGAGATTGGGTATTGGGTTATCAGATGCATGTACACATGAAGAAATGAAGTACCTGGAAAGAAATATTGACTCTGATAGAAGAAGAAAAAAAAATCTTCCAAGTGTGGGTGGCCCAAATGAATACGATTAGTACTCATAACAAAAAGAAAAAGAGCTCAAATGCTAAAATTGATAAGGAATTATGGTAGTGCTGTTTGTTGTCACAATAATGACAACATCAAGGTAAATTATACTTATAAGAAAAAGAAAGAAAAAAGCAAACCTTTGTTGTAAAAAGTTATGGGCTTATGATAAGAAGGAATGCAGGGGAAGAGACAAGTAATATAACTGGCTGGAAGGAAAAGAAAAAAAGATAAAAAGAAAGAAACAAACAAAGGAAGGAAGGAAGGAAGGAAGGAAGGAAGGAAGGAAGGAAGGGAGGGATAAAAAGAGTGGGAAGGAGTTGAGAAACAAAGTCGATGATCAAAGCAGAGGTAATGGGAAGAAGTTCTACAAAGGGAAAGTGACGAATTTCAAACAAAAAGATGGCGGTTTTGAGTTGCCTAGAAATTATGAAAGGAATGCTTGAAAAAAAAAACAAACAAACAAAAAACAAAAAAACAAACAAAAAAAAACAAATAAACAAACAAAAAGCAAAAACGAAATCGATTATGTGATTGGGTTGATGGCTGGAGACATTTCTGAAATCGTACACGGACTTTCGTATTGTTTGGCACAGAGCACGTTCCCAGGTGTGAGAGATTTTCGTCTTAGCAATCGGTCTCTTTAGTTGTTCTACAATCAAATATGTAATAAAATGTCTAGTAAATTTACCGACAAGCGTATAAAAATATTGAAGAAAAGTTGGTCCGGTTATGTGAAATGCCATTGGGTAACAGAAAAATTAAAAGCGGTTGACAATGAGAAGTAAAGTAGAACATATTTTGGTAGAAATCTGGATGGATAACCGGAAGGAAAAAATACGATGGTCTGAGAAAAGATTAAAGCAAAATGAAGATTAAGGACAGAAGGTTGAACGAAGATATTCCCAGATATTTGGAATAACTGGAAGAAATGACCCGAATTATTGGTCATGACCTGGTACCTCGGTTTTAGTGACTCTTTCTTTGCCTTTTCTACAAGTATTTTCATGATAATTGCTTGAATGAATGCCTTGCAATGGTACCTAGACTTAATTTAATCGCAGTACAAGATGAGCAGAGAGGTCTAATCAATTTATAATTGAATTGACTAGATGTTACCGTTAGTTCTATACTAACATTTATTATTCTCTCGCTTCTCGCTTATCGAATTCTCTTTCGGTTCCATGCTTTCCAGCCAACTTTTATCTTCAAAAATTTAAATGCAATGCCAACCAATGTCTACTGTCCTCAAGATTCTTCTTCTCTTGATCTCGATCCTTAATAATATTTCTTTTTTTACCTTATTATTTCCTTCTTAGTCACACTTTGTGTCGTAGTGGATTTACTGCTCTGCGTGGGGTAAAATGATTAAAAAAAAAAGAAAAGTAGGATTTGTAGTGTTTTACAATTTGCGAAAGACGAAAACAGCAGAAACCCGTTAGGGATTCCCAAAGAAAACACGAATATCAGTTAAAAAGCTTCTAGCACGCACGGAGCTGTCTCAAATCTGCTGATTCCTATCTCCTGCGTCTACGCTATCGTTATGAGAAAGGAACCTCTACATCACGAGAATGACTTGGGTAACGGAGGAAATTAAAGTCGGAAGATTGACCGGGGGAATTCCGTGATATATGGCAGGTTAACTTGAAAGAAATAGAGGAAGACCAGTGTAACGGCAGAAAAACTGGAAAAAAATTAAGATCCAAAATTTGACTGCGGAAATTCCCAGATATCTGGATGAGTAAATAGGAAGAAAATTGTCAGAGGAAAAATCTATGTAACGGAAGAAAAAAAAGTAAGCCAGGAGGTTGACCGAAAAGTGTTCCCAGATATGTTGATGTCTAAAAAGAAAAAAAAAATGCCGGTCAGAAAAGACTGTAAAAGGAATTAAGGAGTAGGAAGCTAGATGCAAAGATATGCTGACGAGTAAGTAAATATCTGGATGATATAAAAAAAGTAGAAAACAATCAGAAAAAAGGAAACGAGAAAAGTTAAAATGTGTTGAAAGTGAGAAGCGAGAGATAGAGAGAGAGAGAGAGAGAGAGAGAGAGAGAGGGGGAGGGTAGGGGGTGTGAGAATTAGAGTGGTCTCGTTGAAACAAATTCGCAGTCGTAAAATGAGATAAATATTCCTTAGCCCTTGGCTAAGTCGTAAATTGAGATGAGAATTTCGTAGTCTTTGACTAAATCGTAAATTGAGATGAGAATTTCGCAGATCCTTAACTAAATCGTAAAATAAGTTGAGGATTTCATAGCTCTTGACTATGTCGTGAAATGAGATAAGCTTTTTTTACTGTAAGGTTCACCATGTACAAGGTCCGGGGTCCACTCGCGGTAATGAGTTACGTTAAGAGGCAATTTGTGCAGATAGTAGAGGAAAATAAGGGTTAAACCTAGACTTGAACCGATTAAGATTGTAGGGGTCGGAGAAACATGCTCTTGGGAGTCTGTTACATGTCGTAGTTGTTCGCGGGAAAATCTGTTCGAATGGAATGGAATACGGAGGGAATGTAGGTGTTTTGCTACTATTTAACTGACATGGCGTGTCCTTGCCGTAAAAGTTTGACTTGGCGGGACCAGGGAATATAGATCGTCCAAACATTTTCCATAGAAGTAGCCATAGAACATCAAGAGTCTTGATGTGAGAGATTGGAGGGTGGAGAATAATTCATTACTCCCAAGGGCTAGGAGACGTTTTTGAAATCTATCAAGTGAGGTCTGGGAAGCTCTCGCCCAAATATGCCAGCAGTACTCCATTTTTGGCCTGATCTGGCTCTTGTAAAGGTAGAAAATAGTATGAAGAGTCAGGTAATTATTAAGAGTGGTACAGAAAGCAGAAAGACTGGCCACTAATAACTCCCTTCAACCACTTTCTAACTAACTGTTAGGATGGATTTTATGAGTGAGAAGACCCTTCAAGTGATTCCATAGCTGGAAAGCTAGCGGAGTAACCCTTCTGCCACACCTTATGAAAGGTATTTTAAATAGCTAATGATATGGCCCTCGACGCTTGTTTATCATCAAGAGCCTCACTAATTTTGTCAGTGATGGTACTTAGGCCGATCGAAACACGTACTGCTCGTCGTTGAAGAGGCTGTTCTTTTCTAGGTGCTCGACGACCTGGTTGATTAAGGCCTCAAAAGTCTTACCGCTAATTCTGAGGGACACTGATGGGTCTGTACTGGGAGGGGGAAGATCGCACGCCCGCGTTCTTAAACACTGGGCATACACTTGAAACCTTCCACAGGATTGGGAAGGAATTCTTCAAGCAGTGGTTGAATAATTTCGCTAGGATTTGCGGATAATTCCAGGTTTATATTCTTAAGAACAACAACTGGAATTTTGTCTGGGACAGTGGCTTTTTTTTAGGGTCAAGGCTTTTGATAAGTTTGAGACTTCTCGTGCTGGAATGATGATATTAGTGAAGTTGTTCTCAGTGCTACGTAGGCAGTTGGGGAAGTAAGCATTCCGTAGCCCCTGAAAAAAAAGAGAAGAATTTCAAATCAACGTTTCTTTTGGACTTTTGTGAACGTGTCGACGATTCATTAGACTGGCTTATCGAAACCACTAATCAACGAATTTCCTGAAATTCATCTCATGAGATATCTCAGTCCAGGGTATGATGATAAACTTCATCCACGTCTTGGGTAAGACGATAAACTACATCCAACAGCAAGGCCTCTGATCAGGAGGTGTTGAGAAGCATAGAACCACCTCTTAATTGCTTGTGTTCCCAGGCCTACCCTAACCTGGGGTGGCAGCGCCTGTTAGGGTCCCAGCTATGGGCAAATAGTTAACCCCCAAACTGGGGTCAAAACGCTATGAAAGTGTAAAAATAGGTTTTAATACCAGCAATGCATTTTTTGAAAAATTATTACCAGCAATGAATTTTTGAAGAAAAAATTATTACCAGCAATACATTATTACCCGCAATACATTTTTGTAAAAAAATATTACCAGCAATAAAAATTTTGTCGGCATTAAATAACCAATTAAGATTGATATGTCGTAAAAAAAAAAAAAAAAAAAAAAACAAAATAAAAAAAATCAAAACAAAAAAACAAAAAAAAACAAACCAAACCTCATGAGATATCCAGATAGAAGAGAATATGTAGAGAATAATAATCTTCATAGTAGTAAAAATTACATTAAAAGAAAGGAAGAAATTGAACCCAAGTATGGTGAACTTCAGTGAAGCATGGTATCAGGGAAAAGGGACAGTGGTAAACAATGAGGACTTACCTAAATGTCGGAGAATTGACAGAATACTCCCCACGCCGCCTTGCTGAGATAAAATAAATACTTTCCAAGAAAAAATAATTCTCAATTAAAGTCGATGAATATTGAACGAATTACTTTATATTCACATAGAAAAGAACATTGTGATCCTGATGGTTGCATGTAGTTGTCAATTATCGTAAAAGAACATATGAAAAACTTTTTAGTGAATTTATAAAAAAATCAGAACAATTAGTCATCTCTAAGGTGTGAAAATTTTAAGTCTTTGGCCAGCATGAACTACACATTTTAAAAATCATTTCAACCCTAAGCAAAGCAACAAATTCACTATGCCGAAAGAGGTTACTCAGTGTTAGAGAATATGAGAAAAATGAATAGAAAATACTATTAAGAAGAGATATTAAGAAAAGAACAAGAATTAAGAAGACAAAAGATAACAATTGACATTATATTTAACTTGTGAAGATAGAAGTTGACTGGGAAGCTAGAAGCTGGAAAAAAGTTCCACAAGTGATAAATACGAACTTGCATAAAACTTGCGGTTACATCTAAATGTAAAGCAATGAGATTTTGCTGCCAATTTAGCACTACGCTTAAATTCATAATTTCTAAATACCATAGAGGAAAGTTGGTCAGAAAGTTGGTCAGAACAATTACCATGAAAACATGTATAGAAAAGGTACATAGAAGCTACATTACGGAGGTGGGAAAGTGACTGAAACTGAGAGGCCAGGTCAGGACCAATAACATTGCAGATTTTATAAAGGATCTCTAAATGTGGCAGCAATATCCAATACATGGAGAAATGGTAGACTTATAAATATGTAAGACAGCTTTTGGAGAGAATGTTTTTAACTCGACGCAAACAACAGTGAACTTTTCCTAGCAGCAGACTTAGGAATTGATTCAATATAATCTTTCCATTTCCCTTGAGTGGAAAATGTTAGCCTGAGAAGGCGTAACAAGTCACTCTCCTGGAGGTTAGCATCAGCCATGCTTATAGAAGGGAGAAAGGCGTCTCTCAGATAATTGATACAGAGCAGTTTCGTTTTGAAAACGTTAGAATTAAGAAATCATTCTTTAACTCAGTTAAAGGCAGATTGTAGGCCATTTTTGAGATCAGCTACCAATTTATCCTTATCGGAAGATCAGACTTATTATTATGACAGGAGTAAATAGTTGTATCATTAGAATAGATATTGATGCCATCAGGAAGGTCATTGATGAAAATTAGGAACAAAGTAGATCCAAGGAATAGAGCCCTGGGGGACGCCTACATTACTACAGAAAGATATAGAAGGTCGTTCAGGAAAACTTTCATTTTGCGATTTGATAAGAAAGACTGAATTAGTTCAAAAGTTCGTCCAGCGATACGATAACCTTTCAATTTACGTAGAAGACCGGGTATGTCAAACCCTGTCGAACGTTTTCGAGATGTTCAGAGCAACAGCCTAAGCTTCACCATTCTTATCTAACGCCTGATTGGCTCTTTCCGCAATAATCGTTAAAAGATCAGCAGTTGACCTTGAGAAATGAAAGCCATATTCCTTATCTGAAAGAAAACGCTGCGATGTGAGATGCATGAACAATTCAAAATTTCGGGATGGATTACTGCATGAATAAAAAAAAAGGAAGTAACCCCTTCCACCATAATGGAGCTCGCTGCTTGCCAGAGGTTGGTGTGTGGGTATGTAACAGGGTGCCAAATCTGGTTGAAATTTTTAATGTGTGAGAATGCGTCATGACGATTGGAAGCAGGAAATAGGAATGATTAAACTGTGGTAAAACTCAAAGAAACACATTAAGCATCAAGACAGAACGAATTGAAAATAATAATCAGAAGCCATAAAATGAGATAAGTGAAGTGTCGCAGAAGATGTGAACATGAAATAAAGTAGAATTCATTAAGATTGAGTAAGACGACATCTTTGCCAACTTACTCAGGAATAGTATAAGATTCATGATTTTCTAAAAGATCCCAAATTCAAAAGAATAATTCTCGTTATGTTTATTTAACATACTACGAAATCCCTCACAGGTTTATATCTTATGTTAGGGACTTTGGAATGAATTCATTTCACCAGACGCCATGTCATAAATATCTTATTGAAAAGTATGCAATAAAGCAGTGCCAAAAGAGCTCAAATTTCATTATATAAAGGAACCAATAATCAATGTGAGAGACAGAGAAAAAGACCAGATGACAAGATAGGTAAAATCCAGTTTTAATACTTTCTTATCCCTCTAACTGATGTTAATGCTTTGAGGTCTCTTACTTATTTTAGTATTACTGCTAGAATAATTTTTCTGCTGAAAGATCGTCCATCACGCTACAGTGAAAAGTTAATAATTCCTTACTCTTTATATATAAATTATTCAATTCTTTATCATTAAACTCACTGTTAGATATCAACAGAATTTGTTTGTTTGTGCCTTGAAATTTGTTTTTTCAGCAAAGAAGTTACCACAGCTACAAAGATTTCACACCTGAAATCCCCACAGAATCAGAACCACCACTGGGTGAAATTCCCGTAGAATCTGGTTAACTCCCTCCTGCAGATGTCGAAATGCGACGGGTGTTAGTGGACACTGTTAAGTGATGACGTCAAGAATACTACGTTTTTGGTAGTGCTAGAACGGGGAAAAGCAGATCGACAAAGAAACGAGAACGAGGCAACAGCAGCGACAGTACAGCCATCGGGTTATTATCCTTACCCCACTTCTTGCGTTCATACAGCAAACTCCTTCAGTAACTTTCTACCTGGGGTCGTTTTTGAATCTGGTATTGTTTGAACGTTCATTATAAAAAACGCATATACTGACCTGTTTTCAATGGCCTTTGCTAGGAATTTAGAAAGTTAATTTCCCAGATCATACAATGCTGACAGAATGTTCCACGATTGTAACACTTTGTTATAATAAACTAAAACAGCCATAAGTGGTTGAAATATTTAGCAATCTCGACTTTGGCATAAGTTAGAAAATAATGCAGTCAGTGAAGATTGAACCCGCTTCTAACGCCCAGAGAAGCTATCGAGTCAGTAAAGCCCGATTAACTTTTTCGTTATTCTTATTTTAAATCTAAAAATATACTCCTTTCTTTGATCCAACGTCCGTTGGTATCAACAACATTCTGGAAAATTGTTCTCTAGTGGGTGGGGATCTTGTTTGTGTTTTACGCACATAGTCTATACTCTTTACGTTTTACCATCTTTATACAGGTTTTGAATTCACCATTTTCCTTTTGCTACACTGGTCGGCAGCAACGCCTAAGGAGACCAGTCTATCCTGCTATTTAACCCATAGACAAAGGGAAAAGATATAGATGCACAGCCTTCCCAAGTGTGTTCCTGCGAAAGTGAATGTAACAATGTAACAAACATGACCAGAATTCGAACCCGTTTCGACGATTTCTCATTTCGAGTCACTAACCATCTGCACATAAAAAAATCTGCACATAAAAAAATCGCTATCATTTGGATATAATTATTCATTTTTTAAGAATTCCCACTGAAGCATCAAAATCTCCTTTATTCAAAAACCGTGACATTTCAATGTGTTATTGGGAGTTGAAAAATGCGAACGATTATGTTGATTTACTATTGACATCGATCAATATGTGACCCGCATAGAAGCCATAACAATCAGGGATAGACAGAGAAATTATATAAGTAAATAGACACCATTACAGAAATAGGAAATGTGATCGTGTCTAGTCCTATTGATAATTGCTAAATCTATTATCAGAAATCCAAAGGGAGATAATTACATAATCACTTGCGGAGTGCGAGTTTTGATAGCTCTCAGCAAGGATTGTATTTCTGGTATTTCAAAAGGTGTTGTAAGCCAATATCAAGTCGTATCAGAAAGGAAACTAAATTTTCTTCAAGCTGACCTGAGTTATGAGAAGTCTACAGGAAATACATACTGATTTATGAAAAAAAAAAACAACAAAAAACAAACTTTAACGAAATAGACCCCACTGGTTCACCCATGCATCTAGGCTTCTACCAAAATTGAGCTACACTTAGTAAAGAACAGGAGGCATCGGCTAGGGGTGATAGTTAACGAGCTATTTTGGTTGACCAGCACTACTGATTAATGTGTTCGATCCTCACTGGATGCCCTAAAACTAAGCAAACTCAGTCAATAATATAATAGCTCCTTGTTTTGGGATAATGTTTAACGAGATGAAAATTATTTACTAAACGCCTATATTTGTGCCCTTGTACCAGACTAAGCTACTATTAATAAATAACATAATGTTTTGGTTGACCATTACCAGTAAGTAATCTCTATAAAAGGCAGGATGTGTGTGTGTGTGTAACGAATGCACGGCCGCAATTTTCGACAGATTTGCACCAAAATTTACATGCACAAGCTCCAAGTAAGCGAGAAGGCCAAAACCGACCTTGCATTTCCCAACTCCCATCGATAGTGGAAATAATCAATTTTTTCATGCTTCTACGGCAGTTTTCATGTAGTTTGCGGCCATTTGCTACTGGCCAGAGTGAGAGCCACGAATAGGCAGGAAGATTCTATTGGTCAGCGTGAGAGCTGACTGACACGAATGTTAACTAGCATGCTAGCATGCAAAAAAAAAAAAAAATAAATAAAAATCGATAGCTGCATTCGTCACAAGTGGGAAAAATTTAAATCTGCATGGCACTTTACTCCAATTGGCTCATTCGCTTGCTTAAACTCAACGTTGATTCTGATTCCGCAGAACTGGGTTCTTTTTTCATTCGGTTTTTCCAGTTACGAGTCCTTTTTAAAGCTGATCGTTTTGTGTTCATTTTGTTTAGTTCTTAATTCGTAACAAATTTAATGTTTAGTATAGAGCTTAGAAAAAATTTGCAGTGTGAGATAGGCAAGAAGTAAGGCAACATCATGACGGAAAAGGGCACTCCTTTAAAGGCAAGGAAGGACAAAAATATTTTAAGTCAAGTGATAGCGATTGCTGTTCGTACGATTTTTGAATCAAGCACGGGCAACGCCGGGCCACGCTCCTAGTTCTTAATAAAAGAATATTGAACTGTTATGTCATATCAGTCCGCCTGTATGATAGTGAATCCTGGACGATCTCTTCAGATGAATTAGAAACTTATAATATTTAATTAATATATATCTGTTTATGCGAGTGATACGCATTTATGCTTACTTTTCTAATAAATATTTCCAACGATGGAGATTTTATTTTAGACAATTAAAGTTAGAAGTAACGGCAGCCAAATAACTTCTGATGGCTCGTGTTTTTATCGAACGGATTTGTTCCTTGCTAACATTGTATATTTTCTATTTATCCTAGTTTAACTTGTCATACACATTTAAATAGCGGCAGAAGGTGGCCATCACTCAATGTGAAATCATTTGATACTATAAAAATCTGTAATAATTTCCAATTATTAATGAATTTTTTTAAATCGACACTTTTATTCTTATTACTATTAACGTTATAATTAGTGTGTACGTGTTTGATTAAATATCCCTGTTAGCTGTTAAAGAAACTGGTGTTCTTTTTTTCCACCAGTGTAGCCATTTTTAAACCAAGTGTACCTTACCGATTAGGTGACAGTATACCACCATAAAAAAATCAAGGTTCAAATACCTATTTAAGAAATACACATTTCTCATTTTCTTAAAATTATTTAGGAATGAATAATTAAATAAATGAAATTAGTCCTTACTCAGTAAAATCCAATCATATTTAAAATTTGATGTCAACTTTACATCTATTCCGACAAATCCCCCCTCAGCATAAATCTAGCACTAAATGATTTTTGAAGATACATATTTATAATATATGAAGATTGTTTTGTAATGGTGTCATGTTCTTGGTAGAAATTGAAAAGAAAAAGAAATGAAAAGTTTAATATTGTTTGCATAATAAAATGATACTTGTGAAAGAACGATGTGTTTGTTGTGTAAAATATTTTCACATGAAATAGTCATTACTTCAATGCAAACATATATTTGCAATATGAAGATGTCATTATGTCACGAGTATCACAATTTTATGCAACATTTAGTAATCTTTCATTTATTTTTACGCTTATGTTGAAATAATCCTCTTTATATATTTTGTAACAAACACACAAAAATCAGATCGTTATTATCAAGGTATGCAATTAATTTGCATTTCGGCTGACAATTGCATTATTTTCAAGTCAAAAATTTTTAACTGTATTTCCCTCACACAATATCCTTACGATGTGTCGTTTTTGCCTCTTTACTTTAATATACTCAAAGAAATAAGTGAGTTCATTATGGAATAGATTTTGTTACTGCGATTAAAACGAGTGATTTTACAATGGATAAAGGTACCTACTGCTTAGATGACTTGTTCTATTAGAGAAAGAACTCGTTTATAAGTGAGATATAATTTATGTGTTTTTTCCCTGAAAGATTTCTTGTGTGATTGTACAGTAAGATCACTAGAGGCAATATATTTCAGATTGATTCAAATATCTTCTTGAAAGAGATGTTCAAAGTTTTTCCGCGTTCATAAAAAATCGCCGTAGAAGTTTAGAGGTCGAAACTATTTAAACGATCATGCGTTAGCCAGCTGTTTTTTTTTAAACAGATATAGCTGTACGTAAAACTGCATACGGAAGTCTTTTTCATGTATCTTCCAAAAACTGCAATATGTTACAGATGAGCGGGTAATTTATTAGAGATGTCAGTGCAGTTATGGTCATTTTATAGTATCCTGGTGAGTCTAGAATATCACATACCGATGTAGAATAAAATTAGCTTATATGGGGTGCGATGGATAAATTGTCGTCTAAATTACGAAACCTGAAAACACTGACATATCATTTTAATAGATATATTTACCAAAATTACACAAAAATAACTTGATATACTAAAGAGTAGATTCATTCAATAAGATCGCCATTAGCTTCAACCACAGCCTCTAGACGACTTTGGAATCTCCGGTATCTTTCCTAGACGGTCTCATTAAGTTGGTGAATGCTACCATAATCCTTGCCTTCAGTACATATTTGGTGTTATAAGGAGTTTTGTTGGACTCTCGCTCAACTGTGCCCTACACATAATAATCAAGGCGGTTGCAGTCTGGGGAGTTAAGTGGCCAGTGGTTTATGTGCTCACACAAATTATCCGACAGCTATGACTGGGTACTCCTGCTTATCTGGCATGGTGTCAGACGTAGTATCTTCCATCAGCAAACCCACTTGATCCAGAACAGCTCTACCTCTACATGGCATTTGATGTAGGTCTTTACGTCGAGTCTGGGGTCCTCACGAAAAACTTCAGGGGTTCTTTTCTTATCAGAACGATCAGTGTGAGTTTTCCGAGCTGCCGTACCTCCGGAATCATCATTAGACTCAGCCAACTCTTTCCGAATCCTATGCATTGTCCTCACATTGATAGCTAAACACTTTGAAATGTTTGTATTGGAGCTTACGGTGCGAATGCCTAGCAGTACAGCATGCGTTTACAAATATCTGGCGGAGTGAATTACGTAATGATGCTCTTTTTTCTTACAGCTGACCCTAATATAAGGTGCAGTCGACAGAATCAAAACAATGAACACAAATACGGGAAATGAAAAAATATAAAGTGGCGACAATTTACCCATCGCACGCTGTACACGTGATCAATTGTGAACTCATATTCTAATCTTTGAATAATGTGCAGGTGGCGTAATAGATAGCGGTTTCAAATGCGAAATCAGTGTTCGAATTCCAGTCGGATATGTTACCTTCACTTATGTGCAAATACTCTTGGGTGAGGTATGAATACATTTTCTCCCCCATCTATTCGTTAAATAGTAGAACTTGTACCTGGGAAAATTATTGATGTTCTTACGAAAGTGTTAATGCAATATTCACTGACAAAAAATACAGAATTATTCTTATAACCCAACATATATTTCTGCTTAAAATAATCCATAAAACGTTGATAATCCATAAACAAAACAGAAGCTCAAGCCACATCAACTAACACATGAGCTCGTAAATTTATAAATCCACTTACATATCAAGACAAACTTTCAGGTATATATTCACAAACTGCAGTAGATGTTTTCTTAATCTATTCTTGTCTGACACAAAACGAAATGGAGTAAAGGAAGATTGTATTGTGCCAAGAAAGATAGTTGACCCGTTTTGAAAAAGCAGCATTGACAATCCTAATTTTTTGGCCTCCTAGAAAACTGGCAATTTGTACAAGCTGGGAATTGGCAGGGAACTCATTATTTTGCAGGCCGACACACAAATGAACCAGTATGACAAAGAAACTTGTGCATAACGGATCATGAATGAATACACGCAACCGAAAAGCTCATGATTAATGTCAGTGGTGTATTGACTCAAGAGTAAACGAAAGATCTGATTAGAATTTCGAATAGGAATTTTGACCAATCGTTGATAGACTTTCAGTATTTGAAGAATCGTCTTGCCAATCAGTTTGCTGTTTTCCATTTCCGGATGGCAGACAAGGGAACAACGTAACAAAAAGCGACTCACGTGACACCTGGACATTGGAGCGTTTCTTTCTTACTTTCTTTTTTTCTTTCTTTCTTTTTGTGATTACCATCACAGCTGACGTCATCATCATTGAATAAAGTTCTCTGACTGATAACCTTCATGGCGTGGTGCAAACATTTAACAGTACAAACATCACATCGTAGAAGAAAGAAAAGAAAAACAACAAAAAATAACAAATCGAAAGCAGTGTTTATTTATTTTTTCTCTTGTGGTTAATAAAATCGCTTACCGTCATTGACTGTTTGCTCACCGATCTCTCTCGTAGCTGCTTGAATATATGTTATTAAATGATAATAAATGTTTAGAAGCATATTCATTCGTAACCATGCCTCATCCGGCAAACACGTCTTATTTAAAATATTTACTGAGCATTAATAGCTTTTTCAGTGCTGTCGAGAAAAAAAAACACTTAAAAATCTGCATGAAGCAAAATTGAAACAAGAACAAAATATTAGTCGGAAAAAAAAACCCCATAATATCAGCTCCAGAGCCTGAATTTCCGACTTGCCATCTCCACGCAAAAAGACATTTTCATTCTTTCGTTTTTTAATTTAGATTTTCCTATTTAGACATTGTTCAGGATTTCTTTGATTTCCTTTAAAAGGCGTTTATGGGTGTGTGAATATGTCTCCTGTAAAATTTGACTTTCAGTAACCCGCGTTTCCTCGTATTAAATATAATACAGTCTAACCCGGATATAAGAGAGTTGTCAGGACCGGAGAAGAAGTCTCTTATATCCGGGTTTCTCTTATATCCGGGTTTCTCTTATATCCGGGTTTCTCTTATATCCGGGTTTCTCTTATATCCGGGTTGGGTCTAATTTATATACATTAACACAGGCTCTAATTTGGGAGCAGAGAAAATCTCTCTTATATCCGGGTTTCTCTTATATCCGGGTTGGGTCTAATTTATATACATTAACACAGGCTCTAATTTGGGAGCAGAGAAAATCTCTCTTATATCCGGGTTTCTCTTATATCCGGGTTGGGTCTAATTTATATACATTAACACAGGCTCTAATTTGGGAGCAGAGAAAATCTCTCTTATATCCGGGTTTCTCTTATATCCGGGTTGGGTCTAATTTATATGCATTAACACAGGCTCTAATTTGGGAGCAGAGAAAATCTCTCTTATATCCGGGTTTCTCTTATATCCGGGTTGGGTCTAATTTATATACATTAACACAGGCTCTAATTTGGGAGCAGAGAAAATCTCTCTTATATCCGGGTTTCTCTTATATCCGGGTCCCTTATATCCGGGTTACACTGTATTGGATCGTAACAGAGTAAAGTATGTTTCTGTTCAAATAAATGACAATTGGATTTAAAAGCAAGTCATTGTTAGTTTATCTCTATATTTCTGAGATGAGGTATTATGTACACTATTTACATTGTTCGGACTATCGTCCTCATCTTTGTTGTCATATTTATCACAACATTTCACTGTACCATGTGTCCTCAAGGATACATGGTATAGTGTAGAAAGGCATTAGTTAGATTCAATGACAGGACCCAATGAGTGTGAGTTCAATACCTGCTTAAGGCAGTGGAGAACTTGAAGAGAGGAATTAACTGAAGATAACTTATAACTGACATCTATTGGACATGGGACGTGGAACTCGGACAACTTACCCCAGCGAGCGAAATAAAGGGTTCAGTTCGACATTCAAACCACCTGAAGAAGGCCGGGGCGTACAACGGCCGAAACGTTGTGATAAATATGGCAACAAAGATGAGGATGATAGTCCGAACAATGTAAATTGTTAGTTTAGTCTGTTAACTGGGAGCTTGAAAAGAGAAGGAATTTTATTTGTCTTCTCAACTCTCCAAGACCCACATTAAGCATTAGTATAGCCTTGATACACTAGTAACCAACAAGAGGAAAACCTTTTTGTTGTTTTTCCCATGTTTTAAATTTAAATTGTTATAATTTGTGGAAAAGAGGATCTTGTTCATCACTTGTGCCATCCCAGGTCACCAGACCATACCCAATGCGATTTTTATGTGAAGGTGAATATAAAAAAGAGTGTTTGTTCTACCTCTATCTGCTACTCTTGAAGATTTCAGCCATCGATTTGTCGAAGCTGTGAAGTTAATATCCACAGATCAATTGATATGAGTGTGGCAAGAAGTTGAATATCGTTTCGATGTTTGTTGCGTAACAAATAGTGCTCATGTTGAGTGCATACAAGTTGAACAAACTTAAAATAATAAACTTTGAACCTTTTCCTATCCATTGCAGAATGTGTTTTTCTCACTTAACATGTGATTTTATTTAATTTTTGAAATATTCTCTTTCTTTTTTAATAACCTTGTATATACAGAGTCCGCAAAAAAATGTATACACAATTCAGGAAGGGAAAAACATGTATAGATATTGTAATACTAAATTTATTCAGACATCACGAAATTAATACAAGTTACCTTTGGAGTCTGCAATCACAAGAGATGATCAAAATGATAGTCTTTAGCTTCCAGACATTTATTTGTACAGTGAACTACTGCTTGGGTAAATTTGGCCAAAGTGTTCAATAGGATTGCTGCAGATGCATTATCAATTTCTTGTCTAAGACCTCCAATGTAGTCTGTTTTCCGCGATACACAACATCATTTAGAGTCCATCATAGGTAAAAAATACGAAAGACGAGATGTTCCTTTCCTGAAGTGTTTATACGAACTGTGCATATATATAGATAGACGTAGATCGGAGTTGAAATATATGTTCAAAATAAAATCAGACATTGAGGGATTAAATAAGGATTTAGGTTTACTTGGAGAATATAATCTCCACAGCGAACCCTTTAACTAGCAACAACCACATTACTCGGAAGAGTGAGTGCCACTTCTTTGTTTATCCCCCGTCTCGTTGAAAAAGTACACAGGCGTGTCCGAAAATTCCGACCTTAATATCTCTTTGTGCTTCGGTTTAGTCAGAATAAATAAATATGATAGATTAATAAATATCATAAATATCATCAATATTATTGCCAATGATGTTATCTTTTGTTGGATTTGTTTTCCTCAAATTTCATTGACCGGCCTATAATACACACACACACACACACACACACACACACACACACACACACACACATATATATATATATATATATAAACCCAACACTCGCGGCATGACGATTACCTGTGGCTTCTGATTGTTGACTTCAATGTTCACTTATATATATATATATATATATATATATATATATATATATATATATATATAGAAATATAATCTTAAGGTGTGCTATATTTATGGGATAAAGTGCTCAATGTCAGAGATAGAGCGTGTGTAAATATAAATGTCAACATTGAAGTCAACACTTAGAGGCGACAGTCTCTTTCATGCTAGACGCAATCGTCAGGCCATCATTTAAACATCAACAAATAACGTCTTCAATATAATTTCCATTATTTGTGGTGCAAAGGCTGGTGCGCTTCGATGCAACAACTCCACATTGACATCAATCTTAGAACATTATCTCCTTATACGTTCAGACAAGTCTGTTGCAACTGTGATTTTCATTCAGTAGACCTTCTTTTAGCATACCCCAGAAAAAGAAGTTAATTCTTTCTTTCGACAAAACCATTTTGAAGAAAAAGGTAAAAAAAATATCGCTAATTAGATATCCTATATTTCTAAACTTTCGGGTCACCCTATATATTAGAACTAAAAATGTAATTAGCAAGGAAAATTCGAGCGAATAATTATGTCAAACGCTTCAGTAAAATACCATTGCAAGCAAGATTCAAAAAGATATTGGTTTCAAAACTTTAATAAAATGCTAGCATGACCGCAGGGAAGATTTACAGAATAACAACAAAAGGTATCGCAAGCAAACGCTTCAAATAAATATTAACATTATAAAAAATTACCAAATTTTCAAAATTAACACCGATAATTATCTCGTAACGTTTATTACTCTTTAATTATTATTCTGTATTTCCGTTGTCAGAAATAAATGATTAATGAAAATTATTCCCAGATTAACACGTGTGCAAATTTAAAAGCATCTATAAGTATTCGAGCATGTATATATTTCCTCGAAATCGCTGTTGACTAAATGTCTTTTTAGTTTTTCAAATAAAAATCAACAAATGATTCCTATAACAGAAACTGACTGAAAAGAAAAAAAATTCTTTACAGGATGCGATGAATAAATTGTCGCCTAAATAACGCAGAAATGAAAATAATACTGATATCTCATGTTAATAG
The DNA here is from genome assembly GCA_903632075.3 of Acanthosepion pharaonis. Classification (NCBI taxonomy): domain Eukaryota; kingdom Metazoa; phylum Mollusca; class Cephalopoda; order Sepiida; family Sepiidae; genus Acanthosepion; species Acanthosepion pharaonis. Next base: position 2,527,640 of record CAHIKZ030004961.1, on the reverse strand, counting down.
CTATATTTACCAAAATTACACAAAAATATCTTGAAATACTAGAGACTAAATTTATTCATTGAAAATCGCCATTGGCTCCAGAGAACTGCGGAATCTCTTGCAACCTTTTTAGAGGGTCTCCTTGTTTAATTTGGTGAATGCTACCATAATCATTACCTTCAGTTCATCTTTGGTGTTACAAAGAGTTTTCTTGGTCTCTCACCCAACTGTACCTCACATATAACAGTCAAGAAGTTTGTAGTCTGGGGAACTAGATGGCCAGATGTAAGGAGTGATGTAGACGCAGAAATTCTCTGACAGTCATGATTGGGTTCCCCTGTTTGTGTGGCATGGTACAGGGTTCTTTTGCTAGACAACAAGGGTCTTCCAGCAGCTACTCTCTTTACCCAGGGCAGAAATTCCTTTTCAAGGCACTTGATATAGGCCTCCGTGTTGAGTCTGTGGCCATCGCCAACAAATTTGCCAGTTCTTTTCTTATCAGAACGATCAGAGTGAGTTTTCGGAGCTGCCGTACCTTCGGAATCAACATTAGACTCATTCAACGCTTTTTGAATCTTCTGCACTGTCCTCAGATTGACACCTAAAATATTCGTAATGGAGCAGTATAGCATGCGTTTCCGAATTTCTTTCAAATTGCGTCATGGTGCTCTTTTTCCCGCAGACGGTGTCCAGCTGACCCTAATATTGTGCAGTCAACAAAATCAAAAACAAACAACGCGCATGCGCGAAATTAAAAATATAAAATGTCGACAATTTACCCATCGCACCCTGTATTCTCTCTGTAAGTTCTGTAACATCCTTTAATATCATTACCGCAGCATCATAAAATTTGAAATGTAACATGAACATGAACATATACAGCCCTTTACACACATATATCTTCTCTTTTTTTTCATATTATAAGAGATTCCAGGAGTTGGAAAATACATAAAAAGTTTGAGAAGAGTAGATAGCATTGAAGAGCTAAGGAAATTTAATTTGTTGAGTAATATCATATTTGCCTAGAGAATTTTAGAGGGCACGCTTAAAAGCTTTTAAGATTAAGCAACCACTTAAAGACGTAGCTTTTGTTCTACAAATTTAGAAATAGCGTTTCGTTTTGTTTTGAATTTCAAAACATTCACACAAAAAGAAAAAAAAGCTATGTTCATGCATAAAATACAGGGAGCAATAAATTCCAAATAATATGCTTCGGTAATATCCATTTCCGAACATTATAAATGTTATTTTGGGAAACGGTATCATGCATACTGCGATAATGGCGTCGTTCTACAAAACGATGACGAGAACATCATAGAGAGATGATGTGAGTAACGAATTTTTTTTTAAAGAAAAATGTTAACTGAAAAGACATTGCGGTGGGGGATTATAAGTTAACGATATTGATATTGATATATTTGAACGAAGTAGCTAAGTGGTTTTGGCTACTATAACCAAGTAGAATACGGTAGCAGTAATCGACTAAGTAAGAAGTGTAGATCAATGGCGTAGTCCAATGGCCGTCGTTATAAACTTAGCTCTCAGACTAAGTTTCTTGATTCTCCTACCTACACGTCCGTCGGTATTTATGGCGGACACCAGCCAATCATATTCCAGTGAGGGGGGACACAGGTGTACGTATATTCCATTATATCAGATATTAATGTAATAAAATAAATATGAATATAAACGATAACACGATACCTAATCTCTCATATTTAATATTAAATTCTATTTCATTCGGGTACTTCACCAATTAATACTAGCCAGTGCGTGCACGCAGTCCCGTGGCTCCTCATCCGAAACGAGAACCTTACATTCTCGCCTGCTATATCGAAGAGACTGTCCAACTCCTCTTTCCTCATTTTTATAAACTATTTAGAAAGGGTCTCCGCTGATACTCTCTATCCCTTCTTGCCCTCAATAAATCCTGTGGGTGAGACAGTCTCCAATCTCTCTTTACTGGCTTCAGATATCTCATTTCAATTTTGCTATACATAGAAAAGATTATGGAGTTCACAATGCAGCTATGATCTCGACTGCGTCGAGGAGATAGGTGGATGGATAGTTAGGTGTCTTTAGATAAACCAGGGGCAGAGATGACCGGAACTGACCTCTCAGACAGCGATTGTAGATTCACCTGACCAGCTTAGCTTCACCTGGTTTTTAAATGTAGGAAAGGTTCGTATTACAGAAGACATATAATCACCCACCCCACGCAAAGAGGAGTTGAACAGTCTGTTAGATATAGCATGCGAGAATGTAAGGTCCTCGTTTCGGATGGGAGGCAACGGGACTGTTGTAGTGATAATGAGAGTTGTTTTTTTTACCATTGGCGCTATTGTTTGGTTTTTTGAGCCTAGTTAAAAAGCCTAGGTTATTCATGCTAATTTTCAAAGTCGGACCGGCTTTTCAATTTAGAAAATTGGTGCAACACAGTCTGTCTCCTCACATCACTTATATCTAAGTTTAGTTAATATCAAGTCCTCACATCAGTTATCTAAATTTAGTTAATATCAAGTATCTAACACAACTGAACAACCCAAGAGGCGAACTTACGAACCGGGAATAGCAAATGGATGCAAATACGAACATTTAAATATCTGGGAAGTTTTTTTAACAGGGGACAGAAAATATGACACTGAAGTCCGAAGAGAGTATTAGAATGGCAAAAGATGCCTTCCTAAGACTAAGCAAAGTATTATAAAACAAAATAAATTCGTTAGAAACAAATAAAAGAGTGCTGAACTGCTCTCTGGTATCAGCCATCCTATATGGCAGCGAATGCTGGACAATTTCCTCACAGAGAAGAGGAGATGGAGGCAACAGAAATGTAGTTCTACAGAAGGATGTTGAGAATACCACGGTCTGAACATATGAGTAACAAGGAGGTTTCAAGAAAAATGGTAAAAAAAGGTACTAATACTTAAAACCAGAAAGAGACACACGAAGCATATATGGGACATAATAAGGACACACGGCCTGGAGAATTTGATAGAGGTTAAAAACGAGTAACGTAACTAGCAGGGTTGTGCCAATGGAATGACAAAACAGGTAGTGAAAGTGAAAAAAAAGTGAGACCATACTAACAGCTACAAGGGATAGGAAATTGTGGTGAGCCATGAATACCTACGCCCTGAAGGCTAGAACAAGATAAAGGTCATTGAAATCCCTACTCATAAACGGATACAGTTTCATGTTATTCAAGTATTAGACTCGATGATAGCGCTATAACCATGGAGCCATACAACTAGCTGGCACTCAGAAAACAGAGCCGAACTCATAGATAACGACTTTTCAGTGTAAACCTTGATTAATACCAATTAATATAAGAGTTGGAAGTTATAATTTCTACCGTCATTTACCATTTCCTGCTGTTCCATGAACAATAATCTAAGTAGTTTTGAAGTGCTATATTCCTTTTCTTCAAATATAGACATTTGAGATTATAACGATCTCATAGAATACTTTTAATAATTAGTTTACTTTTCAAACATTTAAGTAGTTCTTACGGATGGTTCATAATTTATTATTGCAGTGTAATGAAAGGTGGTCGAATTACTATTCAACAATGAAAAATGTCCCCAGCTATAAACAAACATTCATATTTAGTAATCTTTGGATCTAATAAATCGGAAACATTAATCCGAATGTATCGATCACGCACTTCATGATAAAAAAACAAAACAATTTTGCCATCAGCATGACCAAGATTATACTGATTGCATCCCTTACCGAGAAGTAAGACCCCACAAAGGAGGATATATGCCAAATGCATCATGGAGCAGATAAACCGAAATTTATACGTAGCAACAGCACAGTGACATCACAGCGTAACAAGGTTTTGAGAGCGACATCAGAAAGTACTACAGCTCAGTAGCTGTCTGGCCATTTATACACGAGGTGATTAATAATCGACATATTTTCAGAATAGGATCGTTGAGCTGTTGTTGAGGAGAGCCTTCGCACAGACCAAGGAAATCTTTGAATAGATTGAATACCCTAAAAACATGGTCTACGGCCTTGTAAAGCTTTATGAAGCCTCAGACGACAAGGACAATTTCAGGGCAGAACATAAGAAGCGCTCTGGCACCATCAGGACGCGAGAGTTCGTCGTCGACGTTGCCGAGGATATCAAGGAGAACCCCAGCAAAAGCATGTGAAAATCGCCAAGGAAATGGGATTAGGATAATTTTCTAAGCGTAGCATAGATGTGGCATAAGGTTGAAATTATGGCGTACCCAGTGAGGATCGAAATTACTATTCAGTCGTAATTGTTCTAGCTAACCATTACATCACGTCAAAGTGTGCCCTCTTTGCTCATTATGTTTCCAATAAAAGTCAACTGTCTCTTTCTAATTCTAACCGTCTTTTTGTTTATGGATATACACAAGTATGAACCAGATCAATGTTTGCCCATACACTGATGTATTCGATATTGAATAACCCAGTAAGGGTTGACATGTCTTAAAAATGATCAAACTCACCGAAAGCAAAAATGTATTAATGGATAGCACTTGGGCTATATCGATCATTATAAACGATATTTAATAATGCTGACCCTTTTACAATAATTAGTAATAAACAGCATCTAATAAGTGAGTATCGCTAAGGGAGGTTCATTAAAGAACTTATCTTGATCAATGTAAAACCTCTCCCGGTTGAATTCTGACCCCGCTTCGCCAATGATTGGTTTCCCAGTTTAATTCGTATTGTTGGTTTAGTCCTATTTTGTTTTTTGCGTTCCAATTAATTTTTCTTTCTCGATTCAGCTTATACGGAAAACGGATGAGACGCTACATAAGAATACATGATCGACGTTATCTGCATCACCGACAATCGCATGACATCATTTCGGACGATTAGTCACAAGGGGAATTCCTTTCTTGTTGAGTTTCCAAGTACTTTATTTCACTTTTGCAACTTTGAGTAGGTTAAATGTGACTCAAATCTTCTGGCAGGGAGGTTGTGATCTTTGCGTCAAATTCCATTTCGATGGAACCGCATCTTAGAAGTCATATGTCTTCTTTATCGAATTCTCAACGTGACTAGGCCGGGTTTCTAAGATCCGCAGAGTTAAGCAACAATTGCGAGGCTCTATGAGATTTAAAAAATATCCTATGCAAGATAGTTAAGCCACTAAGACACACAGGGTTTATTGAGTGTGAAAGAATAAGAAACAAAAATTATTAAGGAGCGAGAGCAATAGAAGTGTAATCAAGAGGGCAGTACAAAAACGATTGGCATTACATTTAAAGTTTTGAAGATCAAACTTGACTGGGAAGGGAGTTTCACAAGTGAGAAGTGCGAGAAAAGAAATTGTTAGCTTACAACTTACGGTTACATCTAGCCAATTCAACTGATAATTGATGAGATCTTGCTGCCAATCTAATACTGTGCTTAAATTCATAAAGTGTCGGTACCACAGCGAAGAATTCATTCGAACAATTAACATGAAAGTATTTATAGAAAAGGCACAGAGAAGCAACTTTACAGCGATGGGAAAGTGACTGAAGCCGAGAGGCCAGATTAGGACCTGTAATATTGCTGATTCTGCTTGTAGATATGTACCAGGAGCACCGGACCATATATGGAAGCGATATTCAAGGTATAGACAAATGATAGACTTAAGTCGGACTTTTAACGTTTATTCTTCTCTGCGGATCCTTTGTCGACTCATTTTCTACTGATTCCTAATTTTTTAAAAGTATTGATATATAGATGGACATTTCTCCCTACATAAACGTAGATCAACTAATCGGACTATGAGTCTAGTTTTGACTCATTTCATTTGACTTATTTTGTTTAGAATAGGACCAATTTCCTACTATTCTACATAAAGCAAGTGAAATGAAGAGGGAAGAAATGCAATAAAATATTAATAATTCTTGACAATGCTTTATTTAATACAATCGCAAGATAAAATTACTGTTTACTAATTGCCGTCCCGTCGACTGACTTTTTGATCAGTTGCTGTAAAAATCTATCGAAATGGAGATGAAATAAATACCAGTCAATAATTAATAATAGTTGAAAAGACTTTAAGCGAAAAATATATTATTATTGGTGCAAATCGAACAATCGAAATAAAGATAAAAGAAATGATAATCAAAAATTAATAATGATTGTTACTCCTTCATTCTCAATATATTTCTAATCAAATGAAATCTTACGGCCATATCACGTTAATCACTGAAGTTAAGCAACGTCGGGGGCTATTATTTTACTTTATCTTTTATAAGAATTCCTCTGGTCTAAATATTTAATCACCGTCATGCAGTTTTCTACTAATGATTTGTAAAATCCAAACGATCATAAAAGACGAAAGAAATGATTTCAAACAAAACCGCATCAAACAGTTCGTACAGTTGGAAGTCGTATTAGCTCTACTTCAACTTTTTGAGACTTACGGCCATATCACATTGAAACACCTGTTCTCGTACTATCACCGAAGTTAAGCAACGTCGAGTTTGGTAAGCACCTAAATGAGTGACTGCATGTGAATTCCAGGTGCTGTAAGGTTGCATATGCAGCTGGATCACGGTTAGGCATTGGAAATAGGGCAGCAGATTTCCAATTCTATTTTGGTTGTATTTATTTACATTGGAAAAGGTATGAATCCACCTCTTCTCCTCTATCTATGGGTTAATTAGTAAGACTTGTATCAGTAAAATCATTAAAAAATGCTTACAATCCAAAATATTTTTATGGCTTAAAAAAAATGGAAAAGCTTGGTAAGCCGTAAAAAATCAATGAATTCCTGATCACGAAAATTTTAGCTTTTTCAAATCTAGAGTTAACCGTTATCTGCGCTTACTTCCATCCATACAACAACATCACTAAGTAACTTGAATGGCTGTTGGGCCTTTTATTAGAAGGTTATTTATGTGCGTAAATTAGTAATTTAATAAGCTATGAGTTAATTAATACGACTTGTATCAGTAATTTATTATCTCCAAAAAACAAAATCTTAAAACCTAAAAATATTTTCTCGCTTTAAATAACCTGCAAAGTGTTGATAAACCGTAAAAAACAAGTAAATCAACCAGATTTTCGATTCGCAAGACTCGCTGAATGTCCATGAAACAACTGTGAACAGAGACACAATATAAATATAAAACCTCACGATACATGAAAATGAAATATTAGCTTTTAGTTTTAAATCGTTTGGTTTCGTTTGGCTTGTTGAACGGCATATGAAATACTTATGTGTCCTTGGGAGCTTTGGTAATTTGATTTTTTTTTTCTAAAATTTATTCCTGTTCATTTTTTCCTGTTAATTTTAATATTTTTTTTATTATGAAAATATAATGCTTGTAATTTTTCCTAATGCAATTTTATATTTTTATGTTTTGACAAGAGTTTGAGTGCTCACTATTTATCCGTCGGTTGAAATTTATAGAATCATTCTCATAAAACAGTTTTTCAGGAAAGTATTTTTTTTTCAAGTCCATTATCAGTCTTGCCCTTTCTAGTATCAATGAAGCCTTCCTTCTTCAACAATTGTGGGGAACATTAACATATTGATGATGGCATTGTATTCTTTTCAAGTTACATTTTAGTTGTTGCTGTTTTTGAATGTCTTCAAGTAATGTATTTTCTGTTGTTTGGCAAAGTTCTTAGCTTCTGATTTTGTAACACTAGTCCACGAGGTTCGAAAAGATTGGTCTTCGCTAAGATCTACAGGCTTCGTTCGCTCGAAGCCATTTTTAATCATTGATCTGTGAAAACGATTGTATACAGTTGACAGTGTCGACATTTCTTAACGATTTGGGCGCTATCTATGGCATCACTATTAAAATCTCGATCTGAAGAGGCTGTTGAAGAATATTCCTCGGCATTATTATGTTAATATTTTGGTTTTGTAGCAAATTGTGGTATTGGGGGCAACTATATCTAGCGCAGTTTATATTATACTCAATTTCTTTCTCTCCTATACTGAATTTGTATTAACTGATCTATTTACCGAGGTATTTGACGTGTTTGGCATTTACTAACACTATATATCCTGAATTTTGTATGATCGATTCAGGGTACATGTCGTTATCAATTCAAATTCGGAATCAAAGAATACTTTTCAATTCTTAAGTCTGTTTATCATTAAACTATACTCACATAGAATCGAATGCATATCAGTTTTCTTACTATAATGTTCATCCTGTACAAGACTCAAAAGCCACTCGATTGCGAGGGTTAAAGAGTAAGAGGCACAGTTCATGGGGAGATGCGGGAAAGATAACGATTAACCCTAGACTTGATCCAGTTAATATTCTAGTGTTTGTGGAAGCATCTTTTTGAGAGTCGTTTACAAAATGCAGCGATTGTTTGAGTGGAATTCACATCTCACCAATGGAATACGAAGAGAATGTTCATTACAACAGACATGACAGGTCTTCGTGGTGAAAAATGATATATTAAAATTTCGAATAATAATTTCTATCTGTACTTAATATTATTTTCTCTACAGTGGGCTATGATAAGATTTTAGCTACCCTTAATGACAGCAATTTTGGCTTGTGCAATAACGTGTCGTCTTTTTTTTTTTCAGACAATACCGTTTTAGTATCAAGCTATTCTAATATATGAACGATAGTTGACTTATATCTTGCAATGAAAGTTCGCGGAAGTAAAGAAATTGGTGAATTTCAACGAGAGCAAATAATAGGATGGCATCAGTGTGGCAAGTCAAATAAAGAAATTTGCTAATTTTTTCCAGGTTAATCATCAAACGGTTAATAATATTGTCAAGAAATTTAATGAAGAAGGCCATTGTCGTGTGGAACAATGTTCAGGAAGACCAAACATCGTTTCTGAGCAAAGGAAAGGGGCGGTGAAGAAGGAAGTCATCAGAAACTGTCGTCAGAGCGTCAAAGTTGTCGTTGAAATGTCGCCACATGCGATGAGAAAGATTCTGAAAGAGCTAGGCTATCAAAGAAGAGTTTCAAGGAAGAAGCCCTTAATTTCAGAGGTTAACAGGAACAGGCGTATGGATTGGGCGAGAGAATTCTAGGGCAAAATTATGAATTTTGTCAGTTTGTAATTTGGTCAGATGAAAGTAAATTCTGCCAATATTCGAATTCGAGACAGGTTTATGTTTGGAGAAATCAAAACAGGACTTGGAACACTGTATTTCAGCCGGCGACCATGAAACAGGGAGGGATTGCAGTAATGGTGTGGGGAGCCGTCTGATCTGGAGGGAAATCTGAGCTAATTTTTGTTGATGAGCGGTTGAATGGTCCAAAATACTGTCAAATATTAGTGGAAGGAATATTCCCACTATTTGAAAACAATCAGATTGACAAAAATGCCTAACTTTTTCAAGAAGATAGAGCGCCATATCATGCGAGTAAAGGAGCAAAGACCTGGAAGGAATCAAGTCACTGTCATGGGTAGCTCAAAGTCTTGACATGAATCCAATAGACCACGTTTGGGAGCACCTTGACCGAAAACTTCGAGAGCGTGAAATAAAAATCACGTTAGTGCCAACCCTTAAAGAAACATTGCTAATGGAGTTGCAAAATATGACTCAGAGGATCGTTGATAACTTGATTAAATCCATGAAAAATCGAATACGAGCCTTGAAAATAACAAAGGGAGGACGTACTCTACGCTAGTTCCAAATACTGCTTATTTATGTTGAGTAGGGATTACGTAATTAAATTTTGAAATTGGATGTAGTTTATTTCTCCTGGCTAAAAACATTTCTTAGGTCACTGTATGATTCTTTTCTACTTGTTCTAAAATCTATTTTTCTCCTCAGCCTCCACGCCACATCGTTCGCCTTCTCTTTTTCCTTCTTAAGTTCTTTATCGACACAAAATCTACATTCCGCACCCTTTCTTCAGTCCACCTTGTTTATCTCCTTTTCCTATTCTTCATCTTCCTTACCTTCTCTTAGTTATCATCGCCTTTTCCTGTTCTTTAAAGACAATATCGTTTAACTACCAACATGAATCTATCGTCACTTACTTGAATATCTGGCTTTAGATTTATGTATGCTTCCATAGATTTAGAGACTATTTCTTTCAGAAAGCGATTGTTGCATTTGCTTCACCGAGTAACATAATTTATAGAACTCTTATCAAAACTTGAAATAGTAAAAAAAAGATCTTTTCTGATCTCGTTTATATCTCATTTTTCTCATCGAAAAATTGACAATCAGAAAGTTTAGCTCACTAACATTATAAAACAAATGACTTCTGAACCCAAATTCTATGTGCGATGGGAGCTTTTAAATGTTCTTTTCTGATAGTATCTTTAATAGCGAATTGCCGTTGAAACGGTAAATCGATAATAAAATATCACTTATAGAGAAATTACAGGAAAGAGATAATACGAACATTTTTATATCGAAACTGGTAGAGCTACTTTTGGAATGAACGTATATTTTAATATAGTTATCTAATGATATATTAGTTATTTGCTTCTATGTTTTACAAACATAGAAGCAAATATTTTATGTTTTACAAATAGATCACATAAATTTTTCAAACAAAGTTTGTGGCGTTAGAAATATTCAAAGTCAAAATCGTTTTTAAAGAAAATGATGCAAGAGTAATAAATACGTCCAAAATACAACGTTCAAAAACTATTTACAGACGGGTTTATACGTCGATCATCATTCTTTTTAAAGCATTTCAGGGCTTGAAACGAATTCAATTGTCAACTCATACGTCTTGTAGAGGTGTTAGCTACTACTCGGGTACTTAGAGGTGCCTAGTTATCTTAGTTACTACATTAAAAACATCGCCAGCAAATGAAACGTTTTTCCCAAAATAATTGATGAAGGAGTTAAGAGTATTTGCAAATATGTTAATTCATTCGTAACTGTAAATTTTACGTTTCGCTGTTACACACCAACGGATAGTACAAAAATATGATATATTCAACCCTAAAAAGAGTCTAGAAGAAGCCTCAACAGAAAGCACTGGACGGCCGTTTCGTTCCATTTTTGGCACTCATCTGCAGTGCGCCTTCACTACCGAGAATCGAACCCGGCCCGCAAGATTCATGCCTAATGGACGAACGTGCCTCAGTGACGGAGAAGAAACAAACCAGACTCGATATAGCGCCATCTCTTCACAAATTCTGTTGTCTGACTCATCCGAGTCTACTTATACAGGGTGACCCAAAAAATGGGAACTTTTTAACAATCCAATAAAACCAAGAGTGATGGAAGAAAAATATTTTATTCATAGTAACCTTAAAACCTTGCCATTTAAGAAACAATGATGGAATTTTCATTTTTTTTAAATTACGTCTTGTAGATGGCGTCCTCCTGTACGAATGCATTCTTGAAATCTGCTGTTAAGATTCCTCATTGACTGCTGCAACATATCAGCTGGGATACTGTGAATTTCATCTTGAATTCTAAATGGCGAAATGTTTACTTGCTGAAGGTCAGTGTCTCGCAGTGTTGCCACTTGCTCATGTCTGGCAATACACACTTCAAAAATTCCCATTTTTTGGGGTCACCCTGTACCAACGGACTGTGCCCCCATGAGTCACGGCTTCCATCTCTAAGCTGCTCCGTTGGTCCAGTGGGTAAGACGCCTGCGTTATATCATAACGATTGCGCACTGCTGATGAGTCCCAAAAAATAGGATGAAACGGCCGTCCAGTGGATTCTGTTGAGGATTCTTTTAGACTCGATGGATTAATATATATATATATATATATATATATATATATATATATATATATATATATATATATATATATATAAGAAATAAGATATGCTTCAATTTGATCATTTTCGTTTTCTATAAGAATAGATCAGTTACAGCAAAATTTACGATTTTCTCAAAGGTAAAAAAAAAAATTTTATGGGAAAAGTAAGATATTTAAATTAAAATTTAAGTTGATGTGTTTAATTTCTCTAGAAATACATCGAAATGATCCACTTGTCCTTATCAAAAGTGGATAAGTTGTATTCTCGGAATGCTTCTTCAGAATGCTAAATAAAAATCGTTATTTATATGATTTAAAAAGAAGGTGGATGGAAAAGTGGGTAAAAAGTAATGAAAAACGAAACGTGCACAGAAAACGTATTGTATTTGTTATACAAACATCTCAATAATAAATATCTCAATAATAAATATCTCAATAATAAATATCTCAATAATAAATATCTCAATAATAAATATATCAACCCCTCAAATAATCAAAATGTTTATCCTCGTCATTCACACACATCTTTTTAATTGTAAAACATTTATTATTATTAATTATAAATAAAAAATTATAATAAATGTATTACTATAACATTATGAAAATAAAAATATCAAAAATGAATTTAATGAATAAAATGAATTCTAAAATTAAATGTATTCGAGAACCACGTTTATAATATTGAAAATGCTTGTATTGTACTGTCTACCTAATTTTGCAACGTTCTTTATTTAAACCAACAAGTAATTTTTAAAAGGCAAATAAACAATTATGAGTTTCATTTAAAGGCAATTAAGCAATTATCCGTTACATTTAAAGACAATTAAGTAATTATGAGTTACGTTTAAAGGCAATTAAGCAATTATCAGTTATATTTAAAATAGTTTACTATATGTAAGTAAATGTATAATTTCAGCAATAATTCAGATATGTTTCCATTAAGGCATAAGTTCTAAATTTAGACAGTCAGTCATTTATGTACCATGCGTGATACAAACTTAGGCGATCATGTATCTTTTGATACATGACTGACGAGGCAGATAACTGAGGGGAGAATAAGAGGATTCATACCTTTCCCAAGGGTATTAACACGTAAATGAATGTAATGGATTCGACTGGAATTCGAACTCGGCTCTCCGATTCCTCAATCCGAGCCGCTAATGGATGTTATTGACGTAGTAAATAAACAGCGCTAGAAATGCCTACTTTTATTCCGATAACAATTTGTGGTTCTACAGTCGGATGATGAGAATACCATCGACTGAACATATGAGTAACAACTAAGTTTTAAGAAGCACAGAAACCAAAAGGACCCAATCAGAGAGAATTGATATTTCTGGAACGCGAGCTTGGAGAATTTAGTACGCACAGGATAGGCTAAAGGCAAGAGGGAGAGAGAGGGAATAATGTGTACGATACTTAATGGGTTTTAGTGAGTGCATAACAGAGGGGGTTCAAAGTGTCATGGTAAAAAAACTAAACATTGATGAGGAGTGAAGGTAGTTAAAATAATAGCGATATCCAGGGAAAAACTCTCCATGAAGATCCAAGATTGCCGAATTCTTTTCCACTCTGCAATGTTGCAATTCTATGGCTGTTCTACCGCTATTTTCATGGAAATGTTCTGACGAGATACCTGCTTTTGGTTCACCCGTTCAGACCTTTACATCTAAGACCTTCACATGCTACGTCCATTAGAAAGAAGCATCTCCATGTCCCATTCGGAAATCTTCATCCAAAGAACTGCTACTTTGTGTAACAGACTCCCGAGAGAAGGCTTCCCTGATCGTTATATTGTTAACCTTTTCAAGTCTCGGGTTAACCGTTATCTTTCCTACATATCCTTGTAAAATGCACTTCTTCCTCCTTTTACGCTCATACAACAACCTCATTCAGAAACCCTCTGCCTTGTGTGACTCTTGGGCTTTAGATTGTGTCAACAATTAGCAATAAAATAAAATAAACATATATTTAAAGTTTTCTTTGTTAAGCAAAGTCTACTTCATGTTGCACACGTCAAGAAACGATCTCATAAAAAGATGCCTTTCAGAAACATCCAATTAAACATCATTTCAACGTCACGTGTTTCATATTTTCTTCAGTAATATTTAATTTATACATGTCAATATTCCCATTTTTTCTGTCCGCTATTTCTCAGTGAAATATATGCGATAATTAATTGAAATCGAACATAGGCTATTAGAGATTCTTAATTCGAGGTCGGCTCAATATATTCAACGAAAATGAATTCAAATTAATTAGCAGCTAGAACCTCACCATTGCCTGATTACTGTTTTGCTTACATACATTCTATTACCAAACATCTAATTTACACATACTTTTATATATGGATATATTATCCATGTTGTTGCGTGTATGACAAGGTATAAGCGAGCGTGAAGACATATATTCTGGTTATTACAACATTTTATTAAAGAATTATAGTTCTTCAATAGCTGCAAATTTTCTTTTTTGTTCGAGATTGCAAGAAGATATTTTTGAAAATAAAACATTGGTGTCTTTATTTTATGGAACCTTACTTTCTGTCAATATCAATAACTTCATCGAATTCAAATATTTTAAAAAATATATATAATTTACTTATAATTTTTATGAAGCTCTAAAGCCGGCGAACTGTTTAATTAAAAGTATGAATTGATTGTTCTTATATATGTCATATTTTGTTTTAATCATTTAAACCCCAATCAGGACGAAAATACTTCCTGTACGCAGGGTGGGAGTTACAGGGAGTGAAAGTAAGAGAAAAGAGTATCTGAACGATTGAAGAAAGGACAGAAGAAGAACTGGATTCAAGAAGACAGAAGATGGCGATTGATGCTGCATTTAAATTTTTGAAGATTGTAGTTATCAGAGAAGAAAGTAAACGGAATGGAGTTCCCCAGGCGGGAAGTGCGAGAAAAGAAACTGTTGGTGTAGAAGTGGCGACTGCATTTAGTGTACAATATTTTATGCTGTAACTAAGTAATATTTGTTTCGATTAGATTAATTTCACATTAAATTTGCTAATTTTTCTCAAATAACGTTTCCGAAATACATATTTTATTTTTGCAATATTCTTAAATCTTAGAATTAACTTCTGTTTATAAATGTGTCAAAATAGTCAATTTTTATCGATTTTACTGAAAAAAAATCGATTCCGATCAATATAATTTCTTTTTGAAATACACCATAGAGTATTTGCTTACTGGAAAGTAAGTAAATTTTAAATTCTTTAGCTTTCAATTAAGGCTAAAATGAAAACTTCAAGAAAGCTTTTTCATTTTTAAAAATTAATATCAAACCTTACGTATACCAAATTAGTGGAGGTAGCTAGATAAATATAATGGCAAATAAGGTTCTCTATGCTTGGGTGCAATAGTCTAAAACAGTTGTTCCCATATTTTTTGGACAATGCACCCTTTCCACCATAAGTAAGAATGACATTCAACCATTTTCAAGATTGCCAAACTCAAGAGATGCAACCCAAATAATATGCATATATTATTGAAAATCATTGTTTTCCATATTTACAAAGATATCATAGGGGAGTTTTGCAAATTGAATAGCAACAGAATATGTTAGTGGATTTATAAAACTGAATATATGTACAGTAATTTGTGTTAATTCGTAACTACTTATTAAATAAATAAAATAAAGCATACTTCAATGAAGAAAAAAGTTCAAGAGAATTTCAGGATATTGTAATCAAATAAACAACAAAACTTCAATAAAACGTTAGGGGATTTCAATCGATTTTATACTTGTGAAGTTTACAGTCAATGAGAAACTTGTGAAAGAAAAAGAAGAAAAAAAAAAAAAAGAAAGATTTTCCTCCACTCATTGAAACCCTGAAATTCTCCCATGGTTGAGAAGCCTTGTCTAATAGAGGGAATATTTTGAATTCATCAATCTTTCTCAAGAAGACATAATAATTCACAGATAACAAAGATAAAGGAATTTGTAGAGAGAGATATGGTTGTTCAGACTTGTCCTCATCATTATTGTCATATTTTTGGCGTTTTGGTCGTTGTATACTCCGGTCTTCTTCAAGTGATATTTACTGGAATATCGAACCGGAGCCTTTATTTAGTTCTCGAGGAGTAAATTGTTTTAATTCCACGTCTCATGCTTTTGGATATCTCAGTTATAGTTAATTCCCCTTTTCTAAGATCTTGTTCTTTCTACCGTATTAAGTCATTTTTTAGATCAATCAACCAACGCTTTTATTCACTGGGCCATGTGTGGAATATGGCAATAAAGATGAGGACAACACAAAGTAATTAGTGTAAATAATTATTTTTACAATTTATGAGTAAACATCAGTATAAAAATGAATTTACAAGGGTATATAAATACATTATACCAAAATGAAATTACTTACATGTTACATTGCAAGCTATTGGTTTGGTTTGTTTTACGTCATATCAACCTCAATAGGTTATTTAATGCCGACAAAATTGCTATTGCTGGTAATTTTTTTTTCAAAAATATATCGCTGGTAATTTTTTTTTCAAAAATATATCGCTGGTAATTTTTTTTTTTTAAAATATATCGCTGGTAATTTTTTTTGCAAAAATATATCGCTGGTAATTATTTTTTTTCAAAAATATATCGATGGTAATTTTTTTTGCAAAAATGTATAGCTGGTAATAATGTATTACAGGTAATAATTTTTTCTTTCAAAAATTTATTGTTGGTAATAATTTTTTACAAAGTTTTTCTGGTATTAAAACATATTTTTACACTTTCATAATGTTTTGACCCCAATTTGGGGGTTAACTATTTTCCCATACCTGGGACCCTAACGGGCGCTACCACACCGGGTCAAGGTTGACTTGGGAACACCAGCAATTAAGAGGTGGTTCCACGCTCCTCAAAACCTCCTGATCAGTGGCCTTGGACATATTTTATCGTCTTACACAGGACGCGGATGTAGTTTATCGTCATACCCAGGACGGCATTGCAAGCTATATTAATGTAGATAAATCAAAGCGCTCTTAACAATATATATGTTAAACTCTTTCACGTTCGAACCGTTTCCTCCTGACCATCAGCCAACGGTCAAATCAATCTGAAGACGTCGCTTCTTGTTCGATCACCGCTTAGGAACACCGTGTAGTATAAGCAACCTACAATCTAAATTAACAGTTACGTAATATCAGTCCTCTTATATGACGGTGAATGCTCGACATTCTCTTCACAGGTTAAGAAGAGATTTGAAGAAACAGAAATGTCGTTCTACAGGAGGATGCTGAGAATACACTGGATCGGATATGTGAGCAACGACGAAGTGTTAAAGAAAATGCAAAATACTCAACATCAGGAAGAGACAGTTAAAATTTTCAGGGTACATAATGAAAAAAGAGGGCGTGGTAAATTTGATACTCACAGGACAGACTGAAGATAAGAAAGGCAGAAGTAAAAAACGCATAACTCACCTAGAGAGCTCGTGTAAATGGATGGCAAAACAGGATTTATGAGAAATAGCACCCCCCCCCACCACCACCAAAAAAAATATTAAGAGCTGCAAAGGAGAGGATATTGAGTAGAGCCATGATCGTCAACGTGCTGAAGAGACACGACGGATAGAAAAAGAAGAATCCATGAAGGGCTGATAAACCGTAAAAAATAAAAAATAAATCAATCCCAACAATTTTCAAAATAAGACTAGCGATATTGGAGGCACGGTGGATAATGGATAGCAGCTCGGATTGAGGAATCAAAGAGCCGAGTTCAAATTCCTGTTGAATCTATTACATTCACTTACGTGCTAATACCCTTGGGAAAGGTATGAATCCTCTTCTTCTCCTCCTAGCTATGGGTAAATAGCAAGACAGACCGGGTTCTATAGCCTTGGATGGCAACTGGTGTACCACAGAAATAAATGACGACCTACTGCGGGGAAAAATTTTGCCTCGTCAGTGATGTATCGAAAGATACATGATCGCCTTTGCGTGTATCACGTATGGCACATAACTGACTGACTGTTTCCTATACATATGCCTCCCCACCACGTATCTTCCTCGTATATGTGTGTGTGCGCGCGCTCTCGCGCGTGTATGTATAGTGAGGTCAACGTACCGAGCAGCGACAGTCTGTTGCATGCTTGAACGCAATCTTCAAGCCATTTAGATTGTATTCAAGTAGGAAACAGCCTTCCATATCCACTTTTATATTTTCCCTGATATTGACCGCTTTCACCCATAAATATAGCATACTTTAAAACTACATTTTTATCAGAAATTTTAAGTCGATTAATTTTATTGATCATTTTTTTCCAAATTACGAATAATCCTTTTCAAACATGGAGGGTATTTAATCAAGAATTCTCTAAAGTTCATTTCTTTACTTTTTCTTTCCGAAATGAACTTTTGCACAGATCTTAAGGAAATTTCGTCCTGTATATATATATATATATATATATATATATATATATATATATATATATATATATAGTCAGGCAAAAGGGTAAGAAGGAAGCCCTTACCAATACTGGAAAGAGCAATAACTGTGGAGGTGAGAACACTATTTTCTTGATAATTTACTTTTAATAGAAAGATTTTATAAATTTGAAATGGCGAATGTTTTCATATAAGAATTTAAGATCTCTAAGGCTAAAAATGGCTTTGAGTAAGTGTAGCCTGAACGTCTTGGCAAGGGCCATCCTTCTTTGAACATTGTGAATTGGCGCTAAAGAATTAGAAAGAAAAACTGTACCAAGTAACAGAAATCACATCACTTGAGGACTTTCAACTGCAGCAGCAGGCGAAAGGGATATCACGTGTAACGCAAAGAGAAAACAATGGGATAATTAAGATATTGACTTTCCGCACAACTTAAATAAAAGGTTAGGAAGGAAACCCCCATAAATACTGGAAGGAGCCATAACAGCTACTGTACTTGATAAACTTATTTTGCTGAAAAAATATTCGAAGAGAAAGATTTTATAAATTTCAACCGACAGTAGTACTGTCTGTTCGGAGAATAAATGCCAAATTTGTCCTTATAAGGAAACGCGTAATATCTATCTATCTATCTATCTATCTATCTATGTGTGCATATGTGCGCGGGTATTCATGCCTGTATAAATGTCTACGTTTCTTGCGATTTATATAATTTTGCGTGGTTTTTCTGTGCGATTTCGACTCAAACATAATGAATCGTAATACATTTAAAATATCAGTCAGTGGATCCAAACTTCAGATACCTTCTTAATCAAACCTCACCTGGCATTTGGTCGATTTTCACTTCAACAAAAGAAATGTTAAGACCAGATGTTATAACCCCCTCTCTCTCACACAGGCGTGTGTGTATAGTATAATACTCAAATTGCTATATATATATATATATATATATATATATATATATATATATATATATATATATATAAAGAAAAACATACCACTTTGAGGATCCATTATAATAATTTATTTCACCAGAGGCCCTTTTAAAGGACTCTGGATCATCAGATAGCACTTCAAAAGATTTTCATGACTTAACTCTCTCTCTCTCTCCCTCTCTCTCTCTCTCTCTCTCTCTCTCTCTCTCTATATATATATATATATATATATATATATATACTTACAGGGTGGCAAAAAAGTGACTATGCAGTTACTTACAATGTCAATTAAAATAAAGCAATTAATCAACAGTCCAGAAATTTATTATGAAAATGCTTATGGTCAATTTTGGTTAATAACAATGAAATGCTATGGCAAACAATAATAACTAATTTACTGATACTGTTCGAATTGCAAGCCACATGCTTCAATGTTTTGCTTTTTTATTATAAGCAACTACATAGTGACTTTATTGCCGGCCTGTATATATATATATATATATATATATATATATATATATATATATAAAATATTTTATTTATTCAAAAATCATAACAAACATGTTATAAAATGACCACACAAATAGCCATTTTGTTTCAACACTTCTGGCGTCTTCTCAAGTGATGTTGTTAAAGAGTTTTAAAAATGTTAAATGGAGCATTTTTAAAACTGTTTATTCTACAAAATGGTTATTTTTGTAGTGATTTTTTATAACATCTTTATATTTTAATTTTTGAATAAATAATATTTGCTCTACTCTGTATTTAGCGCTCTTTTAGACGACGCGTTTCGTCCTGTCTTTATCAAGACAAATCTAAGGATTTTATTTTGCAACAATATTTATAAACAAAAGTAAAAATGTTATTTTTAATTTTTTTTTTTACATTTTCATGACGTTTATTAATATTCATCAGTTTAACTGAAAAGTCTTTGTAAATTATGGCGGTGCTAAATGACGTAATTTAATTTCTAATAAACGAAAGTGAGTAAATCATGTTGATTTATTTTAATGCAATTAATATTTAAATTATTTCATTATTTAAATGATTTTGGCTTCTGATCATATCCATAATATTTATCGATGGGGTTGCAATTATTTTAAGATTGGCTAAATTGCTTTGTATAGTAGATAGTATTATGTGTCTGTTTTATCGAGTTTATTGGCATCGTTATTGATGTAAATAATGATAATATCTATGTTTTGTATGCCTTTTTTTTAGCATTGTGGATGAAATGAGGACATTGGAGATTTTTGAAAGTATTTTCAATGTATATTTCTTCATCAGGTAAGTATTGAGAGCTACAGTTTCTTTGTGCTTTTAAATAGAATCCTAATAATTATTCCAGATTTTATCTTGTTGCAGTGGTGGGGATATACATTAACAAGGCCAGTCTCGTTCGTAGATTTTCTGTAAACCCAACTGAAAATCGTAGTTTTATGTAATATGATATCTGGGAAAACTAAAATGTTGTTAGATTCAGATTTAGAGGTAAAATCCATTGTGGTTTTGACGTTATTAATTTTGTTGACAAGATCGAGTAAAACTATGTTTTGTGGATATATTAATAGATAATTATCTATGCATCTAAAATGAGAAGAAATTTGTGGTAAAATATTTTTGAAAGGAACACTTTCCTAAAATTCAAAAAATAGACAAGCCAAAATGTCCCTAAGAGGAGACCCCATCGGTAAACCAAATTTTTGTCTATGTGTAGTGTAACGGTTATTTGCGCGGAAAGTGGTGTGTTCAAAATTTCGACTCGTCATTTGCGTTTAGTTTGGGACAAATGCTCTTGCGAAAGCCATGAATCCATTTTTTCTTCCCTCGGCTATGGATTAAATACCACAGTAGACTGAGCTTTCTAGCCTTGGTTGATAGTCAGTTTCGGAGAAAGACAAATATGAATTTGAAACCGTAAAGAAAGTAACGGAAATGACTACATTGTAAAGGGTGTTCCATTAACTTGGACCGATTTTAAATGTGAATTAAGTTTAAACGTCTAATGATTTTTTTTCTTTTTCTTTCAGATTTAACAACTTAAGCTTATTGGCAATTTCAACCATAGAAAGATTCACAATCAAACAATGTGTTAAAATTATCAAAGCCTATTACGAAAATGAACGTTCAAACAGAAATAGATTTCGCGCATTTTGCAATTTTTTTGATCAACATAATCGACCAACCGAGAGTGCAATTGGAAATGTAACGTTGTTGTGGAGAGGTTCAATTCCTGCGCGCGATGTCGAATAGAGGTGTCTGGATTTTCGGCGACATTCTTGTGCACTACAGCAATGTTTTCAGCTGAACGGCGTAAACGAGCACGCAATGGTGTGTACACATATGCCATCGACCCAGTTTGTTTGAATTTACGAATATTTTTTCAATTCTTTGAAACGTTGCCACGTTGTCTGATTGTTAATCTTTCCATGGTTGAAATTGCCAAAGACTTAAGTTCTTTAATCTGAAAGAAAAAGAAAAAAAAATTCATTCGACGCTCAAACTTAATTTACATTTAAAATCGGTCCAAGTTATTGGAACGGCATTTATTTCCCAATAAGTCATGCAAATTTACAGATATTAAAGAAAAGAATCCGTGGAAGAGACATGATCGCCTACCTTCAGGTGACGTTCCATCATCACTGAGTGTATCCTGAATTTTTACCTATCGTGATGAGCAAGTGTTTTCTCAGGGAGATCCCGTGTCTTGACCGCCTGTTGTTCTTTTAGCTCAACCCAGACCTCAAGTAGAACCCGTAAATATGATCCATCGCTAAAGATACGGTAAGTTCTTTGTACCGCTCCAGTAACTACCTGACTCCTTCGACTCTTCTCTACCTTTACAAGAGCCACATTAGATCGAAAATTGAGTACTGATCCCATATATGGGCAGGATCTGCCCAGTCTTCACTTTCCAGTCTCGATAAAGTCGAAAAGTTTCTCCCCGGCCTTGTGGATGATGAATTATTTTCCACTCTACAATTCCTTTCCCACAGACGAAATGTCGCAAGACTCTCGATGCCTTATCGCTATTTCCATGGAAAGTGTTCAACCGAACTCTCTCCTTCGTCCCACCAGTTCTAACCGGCTAAGACCGACCATTCTACGTGAATTGCAGCAAAGCACTCTCATTCTCATAGTATTCCATTAGGAAAATGCAGGTTCTACTCGTGCAGCTTATCCCCAAGAACCGCTGCTTTGTGGCAACGGCTCCCAAGAGTATGCTCCCTCAATCACTTCAATCTTAGACTGTACAAATCTAGGGTTAACCGTTATTTTCCCCGCATATCTACATAACCTGTGCCTGTTATTCTGTAATCTTCTACCTCGAGAGGCTCTTGGGCCTTGTAAATGTTGAACGTCAGCGAAAAATATCCTGAAGAAACCTATCATTAAAAATATACAGTCGACAAGCGGAAGGAAATGAATAAAACTATGGGAAGCTTTCTTGATCGTTTGTGAGAACAAATGTATATATATATATCATCATTAAATAGTGATTAAAATGAATTTCTACTTGCGCAATACAACTAAAGAAGATTAATATTTCAGAGACATCTTTTGTTCATTATATGGAAATCGAGAAATTTTTCCAGGGAATAAATACAACCCAGCGAAATTATCTCATTAAAATATTTTACCATTAATGTATTAAGTAATTATATTCAGAAAATGGCAAGAATAAAATTCTTGCAAAAGATATCCGTTGATTGCAAGAATCAATAAAACAGCTTGAGGCGTTTACCTTAAAATCTTCTTCGAGGAACACAAAACGGGTCGAGTTTTCTTGCTGAATGTCTTTCTTAAGAGAAGTCGATATGATTATGGATTTAATTAATTTTTGCAACTTTTTTTTTTTGCCGTTGGTGTCATTAACAGATGCTGCAGATTGAGTAAAGACAACTGCAGGCGAATTGGTTTTAGGGAAAATATTGTCACAAACCATTTCTTTTTTTTGTTTACCAGTAGATTTCGGTTTGTCAATTTAAAGACGTTTCAACACTTGTTAGGTTATTTAATGTTGAACATGAGTTTCAAAAGAAGACCCCTCCCAAAAAATCGCCCCCAAAATTCTCCTTTATGTATCGTGTCCCCTCAGTACCTTGGTGAACATGGCTTTCCGCAACTTCCTGTCCCTTGTAACTCTTAATAAACTTTGTCTTTCTGTTATTTCTCCTATATATATATATATATATATATGTGTGTGTGTGTGTGTGTGTATGTGTGTGTGTGTGTGTGCGGGCAAAATATAGAAAAATAGGAAAAAACCGTTAGGTTAATAATCCAAAGTTCTTTAGTATTATTGTTTTTATTTAAAAAAAAACCCCAATAATACTAATATACTAAAAAACAATAATACTAATATACTAATTTTTAAAAACAAGGATTTTGACATTCATCGAGTGATTTGTAGGTTAATGCACCTTTAAAATTTTGTTAGTGTTGTGGTAGGATCCACCTAATTTACATAGTGGAGTACCGACCATATAAATATGGTTGGTACCGGGAAGAGAGGGAGGAATCAAGAGATTCAACCAGAGACTCTGCCCGACTGCGACTCAGTCAACACATTCTCCAGGAACGGTTTTACCAGGAATATACAAAAGACTATATGTAAATATTGTGTACACTTTCTTGTTTCAATACATTTTGTTCTAAGTACATTTTGTGTTGTATTATTATTCCATGCATTATTCAAGTTTCAACAGTTAGCGAAGTGATTTCGCCATTTTATATCATTAGCTTTAGTAATCTACTTTTTGTATGAATGATTCATTGTAATATAAATTGAACTGCACCACATATTTGATATATATATATATATATATATATATATATATGATTCGTTAAGCTGATTGTTCTGAATTTTTATGCAACTCTGCTTTATTTGTGATACTCAGTCTTTCTCTTTCTGTTTCATATCTGTTTAGCCTGACTGCATTCGTTATTTATTCCTTTGTCTAGTCTCTTATATTCTTTACCGCGTTTTTGGAAAAATAGGTAGGTGTAGATAGGTCCGGTTAGCACTAGAATAAAAAAGGTAGACAGATGTTCCGTCTAGACTAGAATTTTAAAAGGTAACCTAAGAGGTAGACATTAGCCGGGCTCATACATGTGTCTGTAAATATTCATCCCGAATGTAGCTTCTGCTTCGGTGGTATAGACTTAAACAGAAAGACAGAGCCGAGTTCATACCTTGGGAAAGGTATGAATTCAGCTATGGGGAAATACTGTACTGTACCTGTACTGATGCGGCATTCACCCTGGGCGGATTGAGCCGGCTTCTTCCTATTATGAGAAGAAGATTCTTGGGATAAATTACAGAAGTAGGGTACCCAGGCCTACTCGGATAACGTTCTTGCTTGCCGCGGGGTTCCCACAGACGCAGAGACAGGAACGACCAGAAGCCGCCGGTTACCGATGCAGACGCTCCTTGGATTTTCACCAGAGCCCTTGTTAGCCGGCGTGCCAGACCTGTCCGCCTTGGGTGGCCCTACCAGGAACATAGCTCTGACACTACCGTTTTACACCCCCCCACCGACTGTGAGGTAAGGGTTGGACTTTGGGGGCTTACAGTACCAGGTGTTCCCAAGTGGTCCCCCATCTAAGTACTGACCTGGCTCTACGCTGCTTAACTTCGGTGATCGTACGAGAACCGGTGTTTCAGCGTGATTTGACCGTAAGCTATGGGGAAATAGGACAGACTGGGTCCTATACCCGTGTGTGGCGACCTGTCTAGTAGAAGGACAATTTTGATTTAAAACCTGAGGAGGGTAGAATAGGAAATATATATATATATATATATATATATATATATATATATATATATATATATATATATATATATATATAGGGCTACAGGAATGTAGGCCGCCCATGGCTAGATACAAAGACAAGCTAAAGAGAAACGTGTCGGCTGTCAATATACCTCATAACACCATCGAGCGCTTAGCCTTGGAGCGGGTATAATGTAGATCAACGTCAATCGTCTTCAAGAAGCGAGATCTAAAAGGTCAGTCAATCTAACAGTGATCTCATCCCACAATCCTTACTCTTACTCCATATGCGACCTCCTTTGTAAATCACTAGCGGGTCTTATGTGCCACTTAAGATTATCTCACAAAATTTCATAACTGAATTAATTATGTTGTCAAATCCTCATACGTCAAAACCGACGGGACAGTCCATTTTATACACACACACACACACACACACACACACACACACACACACACACACACACACACATATATATATATATATATTAGGAGATAGGAGGCATATATATATGTGTGTGTGTGTGCGTGTAGGGGCGAGAATATGATATATATGTATATATGTATCAGAACAAGGTGGAGATATTCTCAGTAACGTGTGGCAAACGTTAAACAAACATTATCGGTTAAAAGTAATGTTCTTATTGATAGCATTATATACGTGTAGAGGGGTGCAGATCCAGGCTAAAACGCAGGTTATACTTATCCACTATGTGCATAATAAAATTATCTTCTACACGTAATCGAACAATTGTAAATTATATTGCGTTATTCAATAACGACTCTGAGAAAGAATACATTAAAAACATAATTTTTCAATTCCTTGAAACTTTGCCACGTTGATTGATTGTTATGAGAGAAAAATAAGTGGCGTCTTTTAATGAAAATATTATTTTTATTGATAAATTCAGTTTTAATATCAAACCATCAGATGAGTGGACACCACACTGGCAAAACTTCGCTATCTATCTATCTATCTATCTATCTATCTATCTATCTGCTTGTGTATGTGTGTGTGTGAAATTATTTTCAAACAGGGTGAATCTTTTATGGAACAAGATGAATATAACGACACAAGAGGAGGAAACAAATAGTTTTTCCTCTTGTCTCTTTTTATTCATATACATATATATATATATATATATGATGAAATAGAGTTTTAAGGTAAGCTATATTTATGTGTTAAAGTGCTCAATACCGAGGACAGAGCATATGTAAATATAAAAGTGGTCATTGAAGTCAGCAGCGAGAGGCAAGTGTCTGTTTAATGCTAAACGCAATGGTCAGTTAGGGCACCTCGGCGTGGTGCAATGGCTAGCAAACTTGTCTCACTAGAACAATTATGACTGAGCAGTGATCTCGATCCTCACTGGGTGCCCCAAACATTCGGCCTTTTGTCACATCTAAGTTATGCTTGGAAAATCTCTCTCTCTCTCTTTCTCTCTCTCTCTCTCTCTCTCTATATATATATATATATATATATGCTAAACGCAGTCGTCAGTCAATATGTATATAAATGTGTGTAGGGTACCTCGGCGTGGTGTAATGGTTAGCAAGATTGTCTTGTTAAAGCAGTTAGGACTGAATAGGAAGTTTGATCCTCACTTGGGGTTGCATACTTCCGGCCTTGTGCAACATCTAAGCTACGCATAGAAAATCATTATATGAGTGCGTGTTTGTGCGCGTTGGCACAGACTATGTGTCTGTTTTTTTTTAAGCTTTTTTATTTATTTTGGAGAATTCATTTTACATCTTAATTTATCGGAATATTTGGTTAGTACACCGAAGGACTTGTTTCTTCTTTTTTCTCATCGTTCTTATCTACCTACCTACCTACCTATCTATCTATCTATCTATCTATCTATCTATCTATCTATCTATCTATCTATCTACGGGTGATATGAGGTAGAGAGATACGTTGTAGTTTATATGGATAGGAAAGGAAGGTAACGGTTAACTTTAGATTTGAATAGGTTAAGATTGTATTGACCGAGGAAACTTCTACTCGGGGGTCTGTAGTTCGCGCGCAAAAATTGTTTGAGTGGAACATACTTCTCACCGATGGAATACGGAAGGAATGTAGGGGGGATTCCTCCAACGTAAGTGACATGGCGTGTCCTAGCTGTGAAGGCTAGACCTAGTGGAACTAAGGAATGTAGTTTGTCCGAGCACTTTCGGTGGAAGTAGCGATAGAGCAGTAGGAGATCCCGATTGTGAGAGAGAGAGAGAGAGAGAGAGAGAGATTAGTGGGAAATAATTCTTCTCTAACCAAGACTCTGAGACGCTTTTGAAATCTATCAAGACTGAAAAGTGACTGAAAACTGCAGCGGTATATATATATATATATATATATATATATATATATATATATATATATATATATATGTATGTATATACATATATATATATATATATATATATTTCGACGTATGAGGATCTGTCAGCTTATTGATTTAGTTATTAAAGTTTGTGCGATAAACTTAAGTGGCATTTATTAGTGATTTACAAAGGAGGCCACATATGGAGCAAGTGTGAGAATTGTGAGATGAGATCATTGTTAGATTGACTGACCTTTTAGATCTTGCTCTCTCTTTTTGATGATTCAGACAAGCAGATTGAAAATTGCCGAGTCCACTAAAACACGTTGATCTCCATCAATATATATATATATATATATATATATGAAATATAAAAATTATTTCCTACATGTAATTTAGATTACATTATCCAATGAAACTTTTTTCTTCCTTTTTTACGACATGTTCTTACCTATATATATCTATATCTAACGATCTGTTGGCTGAGGCTTCAGAATATGCTGACTGCACCTCTTGAGAAGGGTAAGTCCCCACCCACTGAGGCGTCCTGAGTATGACAATAAACTACATTTGGCAGCAAGAGGAGTTTTTAAGGATCATGGAACCAATTCTTAATTGGTGGTGTTCCGAGGTCCACCCTGACCCGGGGTGGTAGCACCTGTTAGGGTCCCAGCTATGGGTAAATAGTTAATCCCCAAACTAGGGTCAAAACACTATGAAAATGTAAAAATAAGTTTTTATTGTGAAAATACAACCAATAAATTTAAAAAATTATTACAAGCAATTCATTTAAAAATATATTTGACTCTCGACAAAAATTCTCTTCCCAACAATACTTCAATGAAACCTGATCTACAAACTGATTTCTTACAAAAAATACATATTCTATTCATAGGAACCTATCCTGAAATTCTTATCGGTATTAAATAACCCATTGAGGTTGATATGCCGTAAAACAAAATAAACCACTCTAAACCATCTATAGAAATACATGGGTAAATTGTCGGCATTTTATATTTTTCATTTTGCGCATGCCTATATTTTTCACAACTGGCGAAATAATAGATTTGAAAGAATGTGCAGTGATGCCCACAAAACAATTTTTATTTTAATGTCATACAATAATACATAAAACGACAAAAAAAAAAAAAATTAACATAAGACAAAATTATTGGCCCTCTTGCCTTAATAATCAATTGTGTAAATATTATTCTTGATTATTTTTTTTATAGTACTTTACAAGATTACTAAACACAATGGTAGGTATTTTGCTCGATACTTGGCTGGCAATTGCTTTTTAGTTTTACTTTTTCTTCAAATATGCCCATATATTTTCAGACGTGACCGATTTACTTTTTCTTCAAATATGCCCATATATTTTCAGAAGTGACCGATTTACTTTTTCTTCAAATATGCCCATATATTTTCAGGACATTGTGCGGGGAAAGCTAATACCAGACTTTTGCTGTCATCTCAGTATTCCGAAACAATTAGTACTGTGTGTCCCAGGTCAATGACATATTGGACGCCCCAAAGACAGCTTTCGTGCACTTTGCTTTATATTATTCTTAAGAATAACTAATTACTGCACTTTATCCATGATGCCCATTATTGTCACTAGTTCTCCTGGTCCAGAAGCAGCCGACCATCCTCAGAGTAGAATGGTTATTTTGGTTTGTGAGCTTTACTCGCTTTCCTTCATACATAACGGGAGTTTGTGACCAAATAATTCTAGTTTGGTTTCATCTGACCATGAAACAGACTTCCAATATTTACTCTTATATTCTAGATGGCTTCTAGCAGAAGCGAATCTGCATTTTAGGTGTTTCGCCTTCAGCAAGGACGCTTTCCTTGGGTGACAAGCTCGAAATCTTGCTCAATAAAAGTATGTAGTGACTGTTTTCGTCGATAATTCAACCCTGATGTATTACATCATTAACAATGTCATTTGTCATTAAGTGAGGATTCTTCGAGGCATCATTTTCAGAATTTCCCTTTTCATTCTCTCAGAAATTAACCGTTTTCTGTCAGTCCTTAACTTTCAACACAATGCGTCTAGTTGCTCTTGCTGATAATGCTACGAACTGCTGATATAGGAACATTTAAACGCTTGTATATCGATCACCTTCTTTGTACGCATTAACCCTCATCATTGCCAAGTCCAGCCATCTCCGCCATGATTACCGAACGAATGAGTTCTTGCGGCACGTGACACTCTTTAGAATGTTATAAAATCAGGTCAATACTATTTCATTTTCCAAGGGTGTTTGTATCAAATTAACAAAAACATTAACAAAACCATTACAATTGCCATAGAGCAATATTATTTCATAATTTACATAAATTGGGGGGGCGAATAATTTTGAACTGCACCGATTTTTAGAAAAATCTATAATTATGAATATAATAGACCAAACTTCTAAAAACTTCACGAATATTCAAAACTAAATACGGAATAAACTATTTATGATAAATTCAGTAAGTACTTGCAAATATTCGTATTTCCTTAAACAAATATGCAATATTCACTGATGGCGAATAATTCTGTCCACAACAGTCTGTATATATATATATATATATATATATATATATATATATATATATATATATATATATATAATAAAAAGGGAGAGAGGAGGTAAATATGTGAGCGTATGAAGAAATGATGACAATGGTATTTGGCATACGTCATGGAGATTATTTTATTTCTGTTTCCGAGTCATAAAGAAATCCGAAGAAAGATTTCAATGATTCTTTGTAGTATTTCCTTTACGTGATTCTTCTGCTTACAAACATTTTTTTGAAAGCAACGTAAATAACTTGACAAGCACATTCCTCCTTTTCATCTCCTCTGAACGATTTTCTTCCGTCCAATCTCGATGTCATCGAGACTTTTCCAAATGTTAGTTAAAAACCCGAGTAGATTACCAGAGCTGCAAAAATCGTATCGAGTTTATTCGCTTTATTTGTTTCGTTTTTATCCCTAAACTCAACTAAACTAATACAAATTCGTAATTTCGTCACTGGATTGAATAGTCACGATAATTTCTTTACTTTTCCTAAACTTAACTACTTTTAATATCTTTTAGGCTTAACCACCTGTTGCTGATGCGGACATCTTCCATGTTTCCTTCTGAAATTTTTGCGATGAGGAGTTATCATTATTTACATTCAGACTATTGTATTTATCTTAGTTTTTATTAACACATAGTTTCAACCACTTACCTTCTTCAGGTGATTATCGATCCGGGTAACTTTCAAGGAATTTCGTACGTAATCTACGTAAATAGAAGATTGTTTTTCTTCCGCTGTCCATGTCTAGGGATATCTCGTCTTGTTTTTTCTCGCACTGTTTTCACCGTGTCTAAGTTTGCACTACCAGGCCCGGGGATTGAACTCACAATCGCTATACCACCAAATTCCCGAACCAACACCTTGGGCCACTAGAGTCCTTGATCGACAGACACCGGAAGAAGGCCAGAGGACCCAATGGCCGAAACATATTAATAACAACAGAAATATGGACATTGTTCCAAATAATCCATTTTGCACATTTACGAATCTACCATTCGTCCGTGCATTGAATACTGTTGCCATATTTGGTCTGGTGTCTCTACTGTACATTTCGAGATTCATGCCAAAATCCAAAGAAACGTCTGTCAGATATTCGATCCAGATCAGGCCTCTCGACTTCAGTCAATTTCTCACTGACGTGACGTGGCTTTTCTCTGTCTTTTCTACAAATATTTCGATGACAACTGCTCTGGTGAGTTTTATTCCTTCGTGCCGCGAATACAAGAATTTATGCGTGCTACTAGATTGGCAACTAGGTCCCACCGTTTTATTGATGAAATAACTAAATACAACAGCTACTTCTATTCCAACAGTTTCTTTTCTTTTCTTGCATTTCCCACCTACGAAACTCCCTTCCGTTTAATTGCTTCGCTGATAACTACAATTTCCTGTCTTGAACCGCGTTCATCTTTTGTCCTTTCTCCAATCCTCCCTATTCCCCAGATTTTCTCTTCCACTTTCACTCCCTTCGTACTAGTGGCATTTCTGCCTTACTTACAGTAAAAAAAAAAAACTTATATTGTTGACAATAGTTCAAATGTCACAAATACCAAAGTTCAAATGACAATAGTTCAAATGTCAAACAATTATACCTGTCACCAGATGTTATATCCACACTTTTAGCTTTAATCTTAATAGAATCGTAACACTTTGGCTTATGTATGCTACTTCCATGGAGTCAAATCACCGTCATTTCCTTCGTATTCCAAATGTAAAGAGAGAATTCTAACTAGTCAGCTCTTTTCCAAGAAGTGTTACTCTGCTGAACAGACTCTTTTGTGGATGCTTCCATGAACACTACAATGTCAACCTCTTCAAGTTAAGGATCAATCATTATCTCTCCTCATTATTCTCCTAATATTCCCTTTTCAACCACCGCCTCTTTCATTTATATTACACACACCATTTATCATAAACTTGAGCGTCTCTTGAGCCTTGTATTTGGTGAAGTTTAGTATGAATAATGAATTGCTCAACAGCCTAATTATATAGTATTTTGAAGCTACCAGTGTTTCTCGTTTCGTGCGCATCTTTAGACGTGGTATCATCTACAAATCTCAGTCCGACGAAATCTTAACAGATGAAACGCGTCACAAAAACTTTTTTTCCAATTTGTCATACTATTTTTCTGAAAATTGTATTTTGCATATTTTTCGAATATATAATGTAACCCGGATATAAGAGAGTTGTCGGGACCGGAGAAGAAGTCTCTTATATCCGGGTTTCTCTTATATCCGGGTTTGGTCTATTTTGTTTAGGTAAGTATGGCTTTAATTTGGGACCAGAGAAAATCTCTCTTATATCCGGGTTTCTCTTATATCCAGGTCTCTTATATCCGAGTTACACCGTATTGCATTGGTTTGATACTAAATTTCATTCGTGACACACATACCTGTTAAACTCAGTACAATGGATGTCATTCGTTCTTGATATCAACTTAATCTCAATATTAAAGTTTTAATTGAATTCTTCGGAAATTAATAGCCGGGTTTAGAATAAATCTGTTAATTGTGTTCTAATATATTATTATAATAGTTGCATAGAAATATATTACGCATTCCTAATTATTAAAGCATACATTTTGTAAATCCTATATTAGTCTATTTCAGAAACTATCATAAAACATTATATAGCCCTAATTTTGTACATAATAAAAGGGATGTCTTTATATTTTTTGCTTAAAGTTCAAGCTTGGTCATAATACTTTCTAAACTCCAGCCAACTTTAACAGAGCACAGGGTGAAGGATCCACTTGTGACTGAACAGTATAACGCTGGTTTTTTGAGGTTTCGCAGTGAGTATACGAGTCTTGAAGATCAAGGACGGAGAGGACGTCCATCTGCAATTTACAATCAACAAATGAAATCATCTGAACAAAACTCACGTCAAAATGTCAGAGAGATATTCCAGATAATGGATGTTAGCATTTCAACAATATCTGACCATGTCAAGAACATTGGCAAACTGAAGCAACTCGATAAATGCGTTCCACGTGACCTCAGTGGAAGTCAAAAAAGTTCGGCGCTTTGAAGTCTGTTCGATGCTGTATCTGCGAAACGATCGCCTCAATGGCATTATCATAACGAAGCAGACAAACACTTTCCAAAACTGAAATTACATCAACAAAAGATGGCTTTCTGGTGGTTTTCCATTGGTGTTATTCATTACAGATTTCTGGGATCTAACCAAAGCATCACTGTGTAAATTTATTGCCAGCACCTGGGTGAAATGTTTTGATTAATCGACGTGGTACAATTCTGCTTCATAAAAATGCTCGGTCAAATGTTGTCAGGATGGCAATACAGAATCTCACCCAATTGGGATACGAACATTTGCCATATCCACCATATACTACTGCTTTTTTCTCGACCACTCACTACCAATTTTTCAAACATCTTTTTCAAAATATTTCAAGCTAAAAGATATTCCGTTGCAAAGAAGATGCAAAAACTACATTCAGAAATTTCTTGGCGTCCAAACTTTACAGTTGTTTCGTAAAGACATCAATAAATTTGTATTTCTATTGCAGACATATACAGATGTTCAGTGTTCTTATTTTAACTGATTCAAATCTTGTTTAAATACATGAATTTAGGAATAAAAGTTGATTCTAAGGTCATTTTGCATATGAAAAACTCAGTTTAAGCTGTCGAAACTAAGTGATGTAGCAGTTTACCTAAAACCTGCTGAGTGACAAAATGTTTCCCATTATTTAAAAGTTTTGTGATCAAACAGTAGCTTCCATTAAAACACACCCACCATTAAATGGGGAAGATACTTCAGAAAAAGTTAATTTCATTAAAAAAGTTTTTAAATTCTGGAAAATTGTCAATGCCAAAGAAATATATGGTGACACCAAGAAAAATAATCCACTGAAAATGGTGATATCAGATTTAGATGATGAACATCTGTTATTTTTTTCTAATTTGAGAAAAATGACAAAAAGAATGGGAAGAAATCAAGAGAAATGAATGAAAACAATAAGAAATACTTGTTTAGTCATTGAACATACAATGGCTTCATTGATGTTTATAGATATTTGCTAAGTGGTGCGTTTAATTTTGTTATACTTGAATTTATTACAAACTAGAAAATGAATTTGGAAATTTAAGACAAATTCTGAAAGTGCCTATTTTATAACAGTTCAAAATGTTATTGAAAACATTAAACTACCTTGACCCAGGCTATAATTGCTAAAAATGTGGACATTTGCTGGATTAAATGGGATGCCAAACTTATCTGACCTTGAAACTAGGACTCCTAAACATATTAAAAGGTCACTTTTGTATGTAGCAGGCTATGTTACAAGATTGTCCCACAGAAGAGGAAATATTTAATAATACTAGTTTTTGTTTGAAGAAATAGAATTTGAAGAAATTTTTTAAGAAATAGATTGTGGTAATTTAAAAATTACAGTTTTTATAATTTTATAAATAATGCATATTAAGGTCATTATAGCCTGAAGCAATTTTTTTCGATGAATAATGAATTTTTACAAGAATTGTTTTCATTTTTTAAAAATTATAATTTATTTAAAAATCCTGTTTAAATACATTATTTTAGGAATAAAAGTTGATTCTAAAATCGAACATTATTTTCCGAACAATAGTAGCTAAATTGTGAATATAATATTTTCACATTAGATGGTAGGACTCGCAATTCACACAGATCCAACCGCACATATTGTTTACCTAAAACCTACCAGTCTTAATGTAAATAAAGTTTAATATTTGTTTGCATATTCCTTGCTTTAAAGATGTGCATCAATCCTCCTACTCATTTGCATCACCAAACTGTTGCATTATTCAATTGTGATGCCTTTCCAGATTTTTAATGCAGCCTTTTTCAGTTCTTGTTTGTTTCGGGCGGTGCTTACATATATTGAATTCTAGTTTTAACTTTTTATACTGATTTGGATGTGACAACAGTTACATCTATACTGGATAAACTGAAATTACTGCTCGACCTACTTCGCTAAATCAGTATTAAAAATTAAGTAAACTTGTTTATTGAGATTTTCTATACACGATATTTTAAATTGATTTTGTACGTGTATTGACGTAATAAGATAAAAACAGGCCCATCGGAATGACCGAATAACTATAGTCAGGTAGAGAAAAGGTGAAATGGTATTGACGTTTTATAAGATGTCACAATATTTTGATTGGCATCCTACAAGGTAAGAGCTTACGAATTAGAAGGGGCAGACTGAGAAAGAAATAGGCTGAGAGGATTGGAAGATCCTCTGATCCGTTGATCTGTTGTTCATGTCTTCAATGACTCTGCGGCGACAGCCCGTCATGGGATTGATGTTGATGATGTTGATGCGGATGATGATGATATGCCTGTTTAACAAAAGGTGTTGTTCAAAATTTTAAGTGGATGTTGTTCCTTTTCCATAAAGCTTGCGGACAATTGTCCTCATCACATCATTTCAGTCGTTTTATTTTCTGGTTTTCCCAAAGTTCACATTGAAACGATTCATAAATTCCAGTTTAGAAATGATCTATAATCATGTTTTTATTTTTATTTTCAAATTTAATTTCTCACGCAGGTCTTGTGATATTCTGTGAAGCATTATGGGGGCAGTGTCTTGCCTTGGCCTTGTATGGTTACTTCTTGAACACGATCATTCATATTTATTGAGGGTGTAACGCATGATATCTGCAGAATGAATTCAGAAGTCGACAGAAACATTTCGTCTGCCAATTTACAGAGAAATTCATCCACACTAATCGGGAGGAATTTTATCATGCAGAAAAATTTTATCATACCCAAAACATGCTGCCAATACAACAAAGGACTTTACCAGATAAAAAAAAACGTGAACAGTTTTAGACTGGCCAAGTCAATCACCGGGCCGAAACCCAGTCGAGCGTGCATTTCATCATTTGAAGAGGAGACTGAAGGAAAACACACCGCCCGAAACAAACAAGAACTGAAAAAGGCTGCATTAAAAATCTGGAAAGGCATCACAATTGAATAATGCAACAGTTTGGTGATGCAAATGAGTAGGAGGATTGATGCACATCTTTAAAGCAAGGAATATGCAAACAAATATTAAACTTTATTTACACTAAGACTATATGTTCCTTTACTTTTGCTCACCTAAAAATGTGGTGATCTGATAAAAAACATGGTATGTCATAAGCTGTTTAACACATCTAAATGTAAATACTAGGAAATTAAAGCAGATTTTCTGAACTCTTGTCTCATGTTCATCTTAAACTTCAGTGAACAACCCCCAACCCCCCTCCCAAAAAACAACAACAAAGGAATTATATATATATATATATATATATTAAGAAAATCTGACAAAGGAGAAAAATATTTCGTGGTGATCGGCGACTAAAGTGATGTCGATGTAACTACGCATGTGTACGATGAGAGAGGGGGCGGTGTGATTTAAACTTTTAAATTTAATTTTCTTTAAAAATATGTCTGGGTATATAATATAGCCAATTTAATTTACTTTCTTTTTCTTTTTGTTTATGTTTTTATCACTGTTTAAAAAAGTTAAGTATTTTACGTTGTGATAATCGAAGGTCTCCCAAGAATGGCGAAATATTGTAAGAAACTGGACGCAAATTTGCTGTCAATGATCTAAAGATTAAAGCGCTTTCTATACACTTTCTCTTCAGTAAATTACTTTCTCTTTTAATTAAAGCAGCATTTTTAAATCGAAATTATGGCCAGACTTATTACCGTGAGAACCTAATAAATTTAGTGTATTGCGTTATAAAATTTCCTTATTGTGTTCAAATAATCTTTTATGTGGTTTCTCCTATGTATTATTTGTGGCAATTATTATAAGTGATAGAGCAAATACCTCTTTCAGGTTTTAGCTTTTTATTTGTATTTTTGTATTAATTAAGTTTTTTTTTATTGTCCTAGAAGTATATATCACATGACTTTTCAATTCTTTTCCAAAGATTTGATTTTGAAATTTTAGACACGTCTTCGGAAGAACGAGATTGTGAATGGTTATGAAGGAATGCAGTCGTTACTGACACAGAGAATCATTCTACTGATATTTTATTTTCTCTATATCCTCCAGAAATATCATGTCCAATCCTGTCTTATGTTAACACAACACTTTGTTTGTAATGTGCAATAGATTCTGTACATATGAAAAAAAAAGAGATCTGCATGTATCATGTAGCATTGTAATATAGATATTTTCTAAAGTCAGTCTAGTCGAACACGAGAGTATACTTCATAATGTATGTTTACGCGAACAGCCTGCTGTTTTTGTCGTTTCCATTTATATATTTGTTATTTCATTTTTATCAGTTGACTGTCTTGAATATTAAACAACTTGGAAAGCACCAGGAATGGAAACGAAAATGAAAAGAATAAAAAAAAATCTTTATATTAAATAATCTGAGATTTTTTAAATGTTCGTAACTTAAAAAAAAAACAGCTAAAAACAGCAAGAAGCAAAATACCAGACAAGCGGTACTTATTATTTAGACTATTTATATTCGGACTATTGTCCTCATCTTTGTTGTTGCTGTCACGTTTCGGCTGTTGTGCCTTGCGACCTTCCTTAGGTGTATATCGATCTGGGTAACCTCCAGGGTGTTCTGAACTTTAAACTAATCAATGTGCGTTGAGGGTGTAGAGTGTTCTCGATCCACATCTAGGGATATGTTATACCAAAGGATACCTCGTCTAGGTATTATTTTTAGTGCTAGTCCGTTATCGCTCGCCCTGTTTCCACTGGGTCTAAGTACAAACAGCACGGCCCAGGGATTCAACACGCATTTGCGATGTCAGCAAATTCACGAACCAGTGCGTTCATTCACTAACCAATTGACCTGAAAGGTTGTGCTAATAACAACAAAGATGAGGACAACAGTTCGAATGTAATGATAGTTCCTCATCCCAGAAATTCAGTCGGAACTTAGTTAAAATGCTTATTTAAAAAAAAAATGATAATTATCATTGGAGGACTTCAGATGACTAAATGTGACATAATCT